>LR738709.1:440653715-440702968 GCA_902687465.1 Secale cereale | reverse complement strand
TGAAGGCGATGGGGGGAAATTGCCCCTGCTTCCTCTGATTTTAAGGGGGAAGTGGGGGACGTTCCGCATTTCCCATTAAAGAACAGGCCACGATCTCTCCCACGACGCCGCAATCGACGTGTGCCGTTAGGGAGGGATGTGGCGGATACAGAGAGGGATACGGCTCGCCGTGGGCCGCGTGTGCCCGTGCACTGTCTTAGGCCTGGCCCAACAGCGCTCGGCACCGTGTGTGGCCCAGGCCCGGGGGCTCATGTCGGTGTACTAAGATAGGGGTACCTTAGTACCCCAACTTGTGCACGGGCAGTTGCAGCTTCCCGTGGTAGGGCTTACCACGCGCTCGCCAAGGTCCGCTCTGGTCCCTTCGAAACCATTCAAGAGCAAAGTATACAAGTCAGAGGAACAAGACCCCTGCAAGAGGAGCTTGCCGGGAAGACCGCACCAGGCACAAGGACATCTTTTCAACACAAGACCCTGGCAAGAGGTGCTTGCCAGGAAGGCCAAAGAACGGCATCTTAAGAAGAGATATCATGGTGCGTCATGCGCCCCAGCAGGACCCGGAGAGAGACAAGCTTCCGGACCCGGCAAGGTCACGACCCCAGCAAGGTGCTTGCCGGGGAAGCTCATGCTGTATGCCTACGCTCCAGCTCATCTGGCCACGCGTCGCCCTGGGGCCCTTCCAGGGGCACGTGGCAGATGGCTGTGCAGCCTGGGGTACACGGTGGCGAGCCGCGGTGACGAGGCTGTCGCCGTGGCGAACGGAGACGCATGGACGGACGCTTTTGGGAGCGACGGCGACGGGCATTCAATGCCCTTGTCCCCCACCGTCAGAGTTAGGTGAAGACCACTATTCACGTACTGTTCATGCACTGTTACAACTACCACCGATTTTACATTTCTACCCTCCTCTACGTTGACACCTGTCGGTGACCCCTTTGAGCTATAAAAGGAGGCCCATGCACAACGTAGAGGGGGTTCGATCCCAAAAACTCGCTCACTCTCTCGCTCGGTGCAGCTGGTACTGTAGATCTTCAAGCTCCCGAGCTGAAAGTGCAACTAATCCCCTGGTGGTTTTGGTAATTAATAACAACATATATATCATTGAACTAATATTATCTTGAGAATCATTTCAGAGAAGTTCGATGATATGGGTATGGAAATGTCTGAAGAAGTGGACCCCTCAAAATGCTAAGACAAGCATTGGCAAAAGCTCAAGACTCCATTTTTGGTTTAGTGATCAAAGATCACATTGAGTCCATAGGAAAAGCCAATACTATTAAAAGGGGATGAGGTTGTGTTAATGTTCTTGTTGCTCAAGTGCTTGGTGATCTAACTCCCTCAACTATCAGCACTATTCACTACTTAACACACACCCATAAGTAATCTCGGTCAAACCAACTCTGTCTCACCGAGATGAAGTTATCTCTACAAACCCTAACATCTCGGTCACACCGATTTATCCAACTCAGTCCCACCGAGATGAACCACTTCAGTTGTTTCTCCAAACCCTAGCTTCTCGGTCAAACCGATTCTGAGTTTCGGTCTCACCGAAAAAGGGCTGCCAACCTTCTGTGATCAGTTGACATCAATTC
The DNA here is from genome assembly GCA_902687465.1 of Secale cereale. Taxonomy (NCBI): domain Eukaryota; kingdom Viridiplantae; phylum Streptophyta; class Magnoliopsida; order Poales; family Poaceae; genus Secale; species Secale cereale. The sequence goes on along the minus strand of LR738709.1, from coordinate 440,701,379 downwards.
GGAATATCCGAGTTTATATTTTCGGTCTCACCGAAATGGCAAACCCTAACCTTTGACTCACTTCGGTCTCACCAAGATGGTATTTTCGGTCCCACCGAAAATCCCAATGTTCACTATATTTGAACTTTCGGTCTGACCGAGTTTTCACTTCGGTCTGACCGAGATTGGTCAAATGTGTGTGTAACGGTTGGATTTTGTGTGGAGGCTATATATACCCCTCCACCCCCTCCTCATTCGTGAGGAGAGCCATCAGAAAGTACTACCATTCCTACCATACACTTTCTGAGAAGTGAACCACCTACCCTTGTGTTGAGATCAAGCCATTCCATTCCTACCATATGAAACTTGATCTCTAGCCTTCCCAAGTTGCTTTCCACTCAAATCTTTCTTCCACCACAGCCATATCAGTGAGGAGAGTTGAGTGTTGGGGAGTTTATCATCTGAAGCACAAGAGCAAGGAGTTCATCACCATCAACACCGTCTATTACCTTTTGGGGGGTGGTGCCTCCTAGATTGGTTAGGTGTCGCTTGGGAGCCTCCGTCTTGATGATGTGGAGTTGAACCAAGAAGTTTGTAAGGGCAAGGAGATCGCCTACTTCGTGAAGATCTACCCCGAGTAAGGCTAGTCCTCCGTGGGCGTAGGCCGTGATGGAATAGACAAGGTTGCTTCTTCGTGGACCCTTCGTGGGTGGAGCCCTCCGTGGACTCGCGCAGCCGTTACCCTCCGTGGGTTGAAGTCTCCATCAACGTGGATGTACGATAGCACCACCTATCGGAACCACGACAAAAATCTCCGTGTCACCAAACTGCGTTTGATCTTCTCCATTTTCTTTTTCTACATGTGCAATTTACTTTCCGCTGCATATACTCTAGAATTGCATGTGTAGGGTGTTACTTGAATTGATCTTGTTTGTGAAACTGCCAAAAACTTTGCATGATCTAAAGGCAGATTTTTTATATTGTCAAGTAGTCTAATCACCCCCCCCTCTAGACCTACTTCGATCCTACAAGTGGTATCAGAGCTTTGGTCTCCATTGCCTTGGTTTCCATTGCATTGGACTCCATAAGCTTGGTTTCACAACCTAGGAGAGTATGGCGTCTAGTGAGGGTAATTATCGTAGAGGTCCTTACTTTGATGGTACAAATTTTGCTAGTTGGAAGCATAAAATGAAAATGCATATTCTTGGTCATAACCCTGCCGCATGGGGCATTATTTGTGTTGGCATGCAAGGTGATTTCTTTGAAGAAGGAAAAGTTCCGGATCGCGAAGCTACACCCGAAGAGTTGCGGATGTTGCAAAACAATGCTCAAGCTTGTGACATTCTCTTCAATGCTTTGTGTCCCGAAGAGTTCAACAAAATCAGCCGTCTTGAGAATGCTAAGGAGATTTGGGATACTTTGGTTGAAATGCACGAAGGTACTGAATTTGTGAAGGAATCAAAGCTAGATATTCTTCAAGGTCAACTTGACAAGTTCAAGATGAAGGATGGTGAAGGAGTCGCTGAAATGTACTCTAGGCTTGCTCTCATCACAAATGAGATTGCAGGCTTAGGAAGCGAAGAAATGACCGACCGATTCATCATTAAGAAGATTCTCAGAGCTTTGGATGGAAAGTATGACACCGTGTGCACTTTGATCCAAATGATGCCAAACTACAAGACTCTCAAGCCAACTGAAGTCATTGGAAGAATTGTTGCCCATGAAATGACACTTAAGGATAAGGAAGAGCTTCACAACAAGTCAAGTGGTGCTTACAAAGCTACAAGTGATGCTCCTACTACCTCAAGTGACAAGCTAGTTTCCAATGAAGAGATAAGCCTAATGGTCAAGAACTTCAACAAGTTCTACAAGAATAGAGGCAAAGAAAGAAGCTCAAAGTCTAGATCATATGATGGAAAGAGATCTTTTAGTCGTGATCGAAACTGCTACAATTGTGGAAGACCCGGACACTTCTCAAATGAGTGTACGGCTCCCCACAAGAGAAGAGAAGAATCTCCAAGAAGAAGAGCAAGAGATGAGTCACCTCGGAGAGAGAGAAGGAGTAGAGATGATCGTTATGAACGAAGACCCTCTCGGAGAAGCAAGGATTCGGAGAGGAAAGACAAGTCATCAAGGAGCTACACAAGAAGAAGACATCAAGCTCATGTTGGTGAATGGGTCTCCGGCTCCGACTCTGACAGTCAATCCGATGGAAGCTATCACTCCGACTCCGACTATAGTCAAGATGAAGGTGTTGCCGGACTTGCACTAGTATCCTCCAACTCCAACTCCTACGACTTATTTGATTCACCAAATGAGGGAATTGGAAGATGCTTCATGGCTAAAGGCCCCAAGGTAACACACCCTGAATTCATTGACTTTGATAGTGATGAGGATGACTTACTTGGTGAAGATGAGCTCTTGCATGATAAATCTAGTGAGCTTAGTAATGATGAAAATGCTAGTAGTCTTTATAGTCGAGAAGAGTTGAATGACAATGCTATGAAGGAGATTGAGCGTCTAACTAAAGAACTAAACACTCTTAAGTTAGCTCATGAAACAACTCAAGAAGATCATAGAGAGCTCCTAAAGTCTCATGAGAAGCTACGCTTCGAGAAGCTCACTCTAGAGCAAGAACATGAGTTCCTAAAAGCGATCAATGACGATCTTCGAAAGAAGAGTTCTTCATATCTTGCCAAACGACTTCTCTTGTCTAATTTCTTGCCACCTATTAAGACTAAGCATGACAAACATAAGAAAAATTCTTCCTCTAGTAGTAACAATAACAATGTCAAATCCAATATTGTTGCTTCTAGTAGTTCTCTTGATTCCACTAACAATGTTTCAAGCCAAGTTACACTTGAGCAAGAAAATAGCTTATTGAAGGAAATCATAGAGAAAGGTGTCTACAAGAGTCTTGCCGGAAGCAAGAACTTTGAGGAGATTGTTCGCAAACAAGGAAGACACCGGAAGAATCAAGGGATTGGTTTTGAGCGAAAGTTCAACGCCGAAGGTGTTGAGTGGGAAGAAGGTCAATACCCTACTCCACAGTTTGTCTCACAAAAGGAGAAGTATGATCCTACTTCTTCCAATGTGGAACAAGCTCAAGATGACCTTCCACCACAAGACCACAAGCTAAAGGCCAAGGACAAGCTTCAAGAGGAGATTGATGCATTCATTGAAGCACCTCAAGCCATGGTCAAGTGGGTTCCCAAGGACACGTCAAGTTCTACTTCGTCAAGCTCAACTACAACACCAAGGATTCCCATCAAGATGATGTGGATCCCAAAGAAGAAGAACTAGTAGGTTCTTGAGGGTGACTCCGCCAACAAACTTCACTCATATTCGTTTTGGCAAGAACTTGTGCAATCAACTTCCACATCATGCACTTGTTCAAGGAGTCACAAACCCTCTTGTTGGTAAGTCAAGGGACAAGGTAATCATTGCTTTCATGGACATCATCTCTTGAGTACTTCACTCTATGTCCATGGATATTCTTGTTTGTTCCTTGTGGGACTAACCCATGTAGGTATTGAAAGTGCCCTAATCCAAGGATAGCTCTCAACTCTTGATGATCTACATCAACATTGAGCATCCACATCTTCAACATCTACATGAAGTCTTCTACGACAACCCAAGGTTAGTTTGACCCTTTAAAAGGGGTTCTCACATCTAGGGGGAGCTTTGCTCTAAAAATTGAGCTAAAGCATCTTCAAATGATGTGAACACATAAATGCTTTATGTAAAAGTGGTAACCCCACTTGTGCTTAAACGATGAGTATGACCTATGATCAAATGTTCTCATTTGGCTCCTAAGTCAATATACTCATATATAGATGACCTAGTCATCGACAATTTGTGTGCTAGTAGCTAGAGTTTTGGTTGTGCATGTTTGACACATATTTCAGTTGCTATCTTATTGTGTGAGCATGTTGAATGCATGATTCTATTCATTCAAGGACATCCATTTGTGGTTTTGATTGTTTTGGTTTCTTTTTTCTGGCCAAATGGATGGACAAGAATGCCTAAGCACCTTCCCTAGCTATCTATGCTATCTTGTCTCAAATTCTATTCATGCTTATATCACAACTTTGAACAAGTCTTTTTCGGACAGTCCGAGTGAGGAGCACTCGGAACCACCGATTCGTCTAAGGCTGACTTCCAAAACCTTCTAAGTCCATTTCGGTCTGACCGGCTTCCCAATCTCGGTCCAACCGAAACACTTAGATTGATCTAGGTTTCATCTCGGTGAAACCGAGTTCAAAATCTCGGTCTGACCGATATGCGTAACTGCACTGCAATTATGCATCTCGGTGACACCGAGTTTTTCAACTCGGTCCCACCGACAGCACGGGGTTATATATACTGAGGGCTGCGCGCGATCTATTCCTTTCAAACGTTCGCCCTCCAAGACCCCTGCTGCCGCCGCCCTGATCTAAGGATCGTCGCCGTCGTCGCCTGTGCGCCCTCGCCGCAGGTCTCCGCCGCCGTCAACGGTAATCTTCTCCGCCGTTGCCGCCGTAGAGGGACACCACCAAGTTAGGGTGTGTCCCGATCCCTTTCATGCTCCACTTCTGATTCTTGCATGATAGGACTGCCCTGATTCAATCCACGTTTGATATGATCCCAATACATTGTTCAGATCTTCTAGTTTCGAGGAAAATTCTTAGGTTTAGGTTTCCACGGAATGCATCTCGGTGAAGCCGATTCCTGAAACTCGGACTGACCGATTTGGTCTCTGACCATTGCACTACATAGTTCGGTCTGACCGAGTTGTGGAAATCGGAATGTCCGAATTGAAGTTTCTGTGAAACCCTAAGTTTTCGGTAGGACCGAAACCCATTTCGGTCTGACCGAAAGTGGTGTGTAGGTTCTGTTGAACACTTCAGTTACACCGAAACTTGAAATCGGTTTGACCGAAATACATTCTGTGAAAACTCAAAACTAAGTTTTTAACTCATTTTCTTTGCAAAAACTTCTGCAGTTGTGATAACTCTTCTACTCTGCCTACACCTTATCTTTTCACAGGTTTTTTCAGCCATGTCAGATGTCAGTGACAGCCAAAACAGGTCTGAATCACCGTTTGCTGAAATTCCAGAGGCAGATACAAGTCCTGCAAGCAGCTCTAGTGATGATGGTGAGAGGAGCACCCCTAGTGGTTTGCCTCCCGCAGCTACGAGAACCAGGAAGAAGAGAACTTCTGATGATGAGGATTCCGACTTTGTTGCTGAGGAAGTTACCTCCAAGCCCAAGAAGAATGTGGTTGCCAAAGAGCACCAAGGGCAGCAAACAAGGAAAGGCACAAGTAAAGTGAAGCAATCAGCAGTCGCTAAAAAGCTCATCTTGGAAGAACCAGCTCCAAGCACGGTGAAGAAGACTTCCAAGAGGAAGAGAGTTGTATAAGCTGAACCTCAAGATGTTGCTGAAGAAGAAGAAGAAGAAGCACCCCAGCCTCCTCCTCAGAAAGCTAAGTTCATGGGTGATGCCATTCGGGCTCAAGCCTCTTCTAAGCCCAAGAAGCCTGCTCCAGTCAAAGCAGCTCCAGCCAAGCCCAAGAGAACAACCAGAAGCATTCCAGCTTCTGAGAAGAACAAAGGAGAGATGCCACCGTCTGAATCAGATGAAGAGCATGTGTTGCTCAAGCTCCGTCCCAAGTTGCCACTCCACAATGATGCTCATCCTCAAGCTGAGGACATGAAGGCAAGGAAGGACAAAGGTCTCAGGCTATGGAGACAGTCTGATCCATATGCCGTAAGGAGAAGGACTGTTGTGGACCCCAGATTCCACACCAGAGAGCAGCAGGATTTCTATGAGACCGTGCTAATGGATAAGAAGCCCATTGTTGCTGACACCAGGTATGTTGACTGGAAGTACATTGACAGTGAAGAGCACCGGGACTTCTTTCCCCATGTGCATGAGAGCTTTACTGCATGTGGAGTTGCTGATTTTGTGGGTCAAGAACTGACAGCATGGAATGACGAGATGATCATGCAGTTCTATGCCACAGCCCACTTCTATCCTGATGGCAAGATCACCTGGATGACTGAAGGTCAAAGGTTTTCTTCAACTGTTGAAGAATGGGCAGAACTTCTGAACGCTCCTGTGCAGAGAGAGGACGACATTGATGTCTATGGGATTCCTAAGAAGAGTCATGATTCTATGAAGAATATGTACAAGGAGATCCCAGCTGCTGATTTAGAGGGATGGAAGCTCGGCTCAGTGTATTATCTCCAAGCAGGTCTGACCACCACTAACACTATTCTGAGGCATACTTTGATGCCTAAGTCAGGTGACCACCGGATGATACGAGGCTATTCTATCAACATGCTGCACATTCTCGATGAGAAGGCACCTTTTAAGGTGATGGACTTGATGGTAGAAACCATTAAGAGGACTGCAGCTGACCAGAAGAGGTCATGTGGGTTTGCTCCGCAGATACAGATGCTCATCAACGCCAAGTTTGGCACGGGAAAATTCATGTTGGATAGGAAGCACTTGCCACTGCAGCCAGAGCATGAGGACAACGTAGTTGTGATGGATGAAGAGGATCCCACCTCAGTTGAAGGGCAAGCCAAGATCGAAGCTGCAAAGAAAGCCAAAGCTGACAAAGAGGCAGCAGCAGCAGCAGCTAAGCCAAAGAGCTTTGGAGAACAGATTCTTGAAGCAACCCAGAGAATTGAACAACGCCTGGCCAGCATTGAGCAATCTCAGGAGAGCCTTGAGAGGATTGTCGAGGACAAGATCCACGCTCTAGACGTGAAGCTGACTGAGATTCAGGTGTCTGTCAACAAGCTTGAGGCAGACATGGAGGAGACTAGGCAGGAGAGAGCAGAGCTTATGCAGGATGATATAGTCCAGGACTCTCATCGCCAGACTGCTCCGGTTCCCAGAGGATCCAGATCTGCAGCTATCCCAGTGACAGACTCCAGGGCTACCACTTCAGCACCAGCTATAGCTCCAGCAGTTCCTACAGCTCCAGCATCCACTCCTCCACCGCAGACATCAGCAGAGGTCTTCGCAGATGCAGCTATCTCTACACCGACATCGACCCAGACGGGAGCAGCCAGCAGAGCCCGCAGTGACGTTTAGCTCTATACCTTTTCGAACTTTTTGGTAACTTGTTGCCAAAGGGGGAGAAATTGTTATAGATCATAGGGCTTCGAGAGAGAGAGTGCTCTTTCGTCTTTTTCGTCTTTTGCCGGTTTTCCTTGAGATACATTGGTTTCTTTTGGTTCCTGAAACTTTAAGTGTGCTTGCTACTACGTTTGATGCTACCTTAATGAGTGCTTAGCCATACTATGCTTTAATGTGTGCTTATTGCTTATCCTATGCTATTCCTTATTGTATGGCTATTTACTATTGTCTTGGTGATTGAGTGCATGTTATTCATTCTTATCATTTTGTGCGCTCCACCAAGATGTATGTGACATGGAAGAGTGACCCATAATCCTAATCGATTGTGCATTTGCATTCAAACGCAAATTTTAAATAATGCACAAATTTAGGGGGAGCTCTTGTTTATCACATACTTCTCAAAGCGACGATATTATTCATTGATTATATCTTTTGTCGAAGCTTTGATCTATATCTTGTCATCAATTACCAAAAAGGGGGAGATTGAAAGTGCAACTAATCCCCGGGTGGTTTTGGTAATTAATAACAACATATATATCATTGAAATAATATTATCTTGAGAATCATTTCAGAGAAGTTCGATGATATGGGTATGGAAATGTCTGAAGAAGTGGACCCCTCAAAATGCTAAGACAAGCATTGGCAAAAGCTCAAGACTCCATTTTTGGTTTAGTGATCAAAGATCACATTGAGTCCATAGGAAAAGCCAATACTATTAAAAGGGGATGAGGTTGTGTTAATGTTCTTGTTGCTCAAGTGCTTGGTGATCTAACTCCCTCAACTATCAGCACTATTCACTACTTAACACACACCCATAAGTAATCTCGGTCAAACCAACTCTGTCTCACCGAGATGAAGTTATCTCTACAAACCCTAACATCTCGGTCACACCGATTTATCCAACTCAGTCCCACCGAGATGAACCACTTCAGTTGTTTCTCCAAACCCTAGCTTCTCGGTCAAACCGATTCTGAGTTTCGGTCTCACCGAAAAAGGGCTGCCAACCTTCTGTGATCAGTTGACATCAATTCGGAATATCCGAGTTTATATTTTCGGTCTCACCGAAATGGCAAACCCTAACCTTTGACTCACTTCGGTCTCACCGAGATGGTATTTTCGGTCCCACCGAAAATCCCAGCGTTCACTATATTTGAACTTTCGGTCTGACCGAGTTTTCACTTCGGTCTGACCGAGATTGGTCAAATGTGTGTGTAACGGTTGGATTTTGTGTGGAGGCTATATATACCCCTCCACCCCCTCCTCATTCGTGAGGAGAGCCATCAGAAAGTACTACCATTCCTACCATACACTTTCTGAGAAGTGAACCACCTACCCTTGTGTTGAGATCAAGCCATTCCATTCCTACCATATGAAACTTGATCTCTAGCCTTCCCAAGTTGCTTTCCACTCAAATCTTTCTTCCACCACAGCCATATCAGTGAGGAGAGTTGAGTGTTGGGGAGTTTATCATCTGAAGCACAAGAGCAAGGAGTTCATCACCATCAACACCGTCTATTACCTTTTGGGGGGTGGTGCCTCCTAGATTGGTTAGGTGTCGCTTGGGAGCCTCCGTCTTGATGATGTGGAGTTGAACCAAGAAGTTTGTAAGGGCAAGGAGATCACCTACTTCGTGAAGATCTACCCCGAGTAAGGCTAGTCCTCCGTGGGCGTAGGCCGTGATGGAATAGACAAGGTTGCTTCTTCGTGGACCCTTCGTGGGTGGAGCCCTCCGTGGACTCGCGCAGCCGTTACCCTCCGTGGGTTGAAGTCTCCATCAACGTGGATGTACGATAGCACCACCTATCGGAACCACGACAAAAATCTCCGTGTCACCAAACTGCGTTTGATCTTCTCCACCTCTCTTTTACATGTGCAATTTACTTTCCACTCAAATCTTTCTTCCACCACAGCCATATCAGTGAGGAGAGTTGAGTGTTGGGGAGTTTATCACTTGAAGCACAAGAGCAAGGAGTTCATCACCATCAACACCGTCTATTACCTTTTGGGGGGTGGTGCCTCCTAGATTGGTTAGGTGTCGCTTGGGAGCCTCCGTCGTGATGTGGAGTTGAACCAAGAAGTTTGTAAGGGCAAGGAGATCGCCTACTTCGTGAAGATCTATCCCGAGTAAGGCTAGTCCTCCGTGGGCGTAGGCCGTGATGGAATAGACAAGGTTGCTTCTTCGTGGACCCTTCGTGGGTGGAGCCCTCCGTGGACTCGCGCAGCCGTTACCCTCCGTGGGTTGAAGTCTCCATCAACGTGGATGTACGATAGCACCACCTATCGGAACCACGACAAAAATCTCCGTGTCACCAAACTGCGTTTGATCTTCTCCACCTCCTTTTTACATGTGCAATTTACTTTCCGCTGCATATACTCTAGAATTGCATGTGTAGGGTGTTACTTGAATTGATCTTGTTTGTGAAACTGCCAAAAACTTTGCATGATCTAAAGGCAGATTTTTTATATTGTCAAGTAGTCTAATCACCCCCCCTCTAGACCTACTTCGATCCTACACGAGCCCAGAGACTCAATACAACCAAAGCAGGAGTAGGGTTTTACGCGTCCGCGCGGCCCGAACCTGGGTAAACTGCCCGCGTGTGCTCCTCGATCTGCTCTCCGTGCTCCCTCCGCTCCCTTACCGCAACGTAGAAGGGGCTCCGGTCCCATAGGTGTTCGCGGGTGGTCAGTTTCCCCGACACAAGGGCCTTATTCCTCGCACGCACGGAGCCTAGTCTTCTCAGGCGCAAGGGCCTTGTTCCTCGCAGGCACGGAGCCTAGTCTTCTCAGGCGCAAGGGCCTTTTTCCTTGCAGGAACCTGGCCTAGTCTTCTCAGGCACAAGGGCCTTGTTCCTCGCAGGCACGGAGCCTAGTCTTCTCAGGCACAAGGGCCTTGTTTCATGGGTAGAACCTCCGGAGGTGCCGGATATTCCATGCGTTCGGGACGGGGATGCCGTCCCCTGTTTCCAGGTGCACGGCGCCATGCCTGGAGACGTGGGTGATCTTGAATGGCCCTTCCCACATGGGTGAGAGCTTGTGCAACACCTCTCTGGAGAGGACTCTCCTTAAAACAGGGTCACCTACCTCAAGCGTCCTAGGGCGAATGCTGCGGCAATGGCACCGCCGCAACGCCTGCTGGTATCTCGCTGCCCGGAGTGAAGCGTCGTGCCAGCGCTCCTCCCCCTGCACATGGTCTCTCCCCTGCATGACGCCTTGTTGTGCCTCATTGAATGCTAAGACTCAGGGCGACCGGTGCCTGACCTCGTGAGGGAGGACCGCCTCAGGTCCGTAGACGAGGAGGCATGGGGTCTCGCCCGTTGGCTTGGTGGTAGTGGTGCGGATGGACCGTAGCACGGACGGGAGCTCGTCGTGCCAACCCCTCCCGCGGGCTTCGAGCTTCTTCTTGAAGGTCCGGGTCTTGAGGCCCCTCAGGACCTCCGTGTTGGCGTGCTCGGCCTAGCCATTGCTCCTGGGATGCGCTACAGAGGCGTAGCAAATCTGCGTTCCAAGGCTAGCACAGTATGTCTTGAAAATGTTACTAGTGAACTGCGAGCCGTTGTCGGCGATGATGCGGTTAGGGACCCCGAACCGGTTTACGAGGCCCTTGATGAACTTGACTGCGGAGCCGGCTGGGATGGTTTGAACTGCTTCCACCTCAGCCTACTTGGTAAACTTGTCAACGGCGACGTTGTAATGCCCAGGATGGGACTATATCTCCTACGTGTCGAGGCACGATTTAAAGATATAAGCCCATTCTGGAATGATCGCAAGTTTGGTATCTTTGCACATCTCATGCAAAAAGGGGATGAAAGAGAAAAGATAGTTGGCTTACACTCGCCACGTCACACAAATTCATTACATAACCAATCATCATAGAAATGAACATCACAGCCCATCTAAGGGTAAAATCCAAATGTCAAGATACCAAACATAACATAAACCACAGGTCTAGATCGAATCCTAGTAGAAGAACCACTACTGATCATCGGGATAACGGACATAGTAACGGCTACGCTCCTCGTCGTACTCCCACTCTAGCTCAGTGCCATCGCCTGGATAGCTCACCATCGTACCTACATCTGGTGTGGTGAAGTAACTGTGAGCCATAGAGGACTCAGCAATCCCGTTCCCGGGTAACACGACTATTTAAGCCTTGGGTGTGGAACAAGGCTGAAGAAAGAATAAGAAAGTGGTTGCAGCAGCACTAGCCTAGCTTACGTAAAAGAGAGCAAGAAGAGAAGGTGCCTCGGTCGCGAGATGATCACTAAGTGATCCTAAACTAATCAAGTCAAACATAACCCCATCGTGTTCATCTCCCGAATCCCTTTCGGAAAATGACAGTCAAGGTACTCACGCTGGTAGTGTATTGAAACATGGTGTCAAGTTTTCTACAACCGGATATTAACAAGCTCCCATCTGCCACATAACCGCGGGCGCGGCTTTCGAAAGTTCAAAACCCTGCAGGGGTGTTCCAACTTGGCCCATGACAAGCCCACGATCCGCGGAGTCGCAACTCCAAAGTGGGAAGGCCCGAGTATTCTCGGAATCCCGTGCTCAAGATACTCCGAACTAAGGTAAGGCTAATCCAGCAAATCCTCCCGGCGTGCCGACACCCTGACAATAGCCGCGCGTATCTAGTCTCAGGCCACGACCGGATGGGCAATTCTACAGGTTTTTACCAAACCTCGAGTTTCCTCGTGGTGGCCCCGCAGACTCCCCGTTTCGGACCAACACTCATGTGGAGCACTGGCCCGGGTTGTTGATTAAAATAAAAGGGATAGCTAGTCCCTATGCAAGTTTTATTAGTTATTAGGCGAATAGTACCAATGTTGGGACTTGCTGGAAAAGACTTAGCACTTAGCGGTTTATCGAGGGGGGCCCATAACCCCAACCGTGTGAGGAACGCATAATCAAGGAACATAACACCAGTTTATACGGTTCCTAGCGGCATGAGTGGAACAAATCACCAAGCAAAAGGCTTAGCCTTCCACCCATTACCAATATATAGATGATTTCATTTAAGCATTTATATAGTGTGATATAACCCAACAAACTTCAACATGAAGCAAGCATCTTCAACTTCACCTGCAACTAGCAACGCTATAAGAGGGGCTGAGCGAAGCCTACGTATAGCCAATCAATGGTTTGCATAGGTAGGGTGGTTAGACAGGTTCATGGTTACAATAGGAGGCTGACAGGAAAACATGGGCATCGAGGCAATATACTAAAGAGCGATACTCTAGCAATAGGCAAAGATAGTAATGGTATCTGGGTTCGGTCATCTTGCCAGGGATTCCGCAAGGGAGAAGAACAAATCCACGAAGTAGACGGAGCAACATAGACGAGCGAATCCTCACAACTCCGGAACGAAACCGAAGCTAACAAGAGAAGCAACCGGAAAGAAGCAAACAACACAGTAAACATACAAGCATAAACATGGCATACGAAGCACATCCAAGTATGATGCATGTCCGGTTTAAATATGCATGGCATGGCAAAGTGCACAAACAAAACTACAAGTTAAGTGGAGCTCAATATGCAACGAGTTGCATATTGACGAAACACCACATGTTAATTATTTAGTTGACTCTCGTTATTTACAAGACAAGATTAAGTGTTTTCAACATAGCAAGAGGTGAAGCATAATAAAACTACACTATTTAGGCATTTTAAATGAGGCCGGAAGAACAACAACAATTCCGGAAAATCCCCATGAGCATGTTTAGCAATTATAAGCAAACAACAATTCACACATTTTAATGTTGTTAACATGATGCGGATGACATGATCAAGTTGTATGCAATTTTATTAAAGAGTTAACATAAGGGATATGAAGTATTGTCACCGTGGTGGAAGGAAAGGGTTCCACGGCAACGATCCGAAAATGCTGCAATGGCAACATCTCGGTTCCGGTAACTCGTTGGGAGACCAGAGCAAAAGCAAAGGTGGAGTGAGCGAGCGGAACAAGATGAAAGGTGGGGTGATCCCGTCACCGGGTTCCCACGAGTTGGCGACGAGGCAACCGGGGAGCATGAAAAAAGATGATACGGGCACGGAGCACACAAGGGATGCATCTCATACAACACAAGCATCACACGGGTCATCGTCTCGGGGTTATACCTTCGAAGCGTTCGTTTCGAAGCGGTTCGAGATCGTAGAGGAAGAAGTCGTTCTCGCGATCGGAGAGGAAGTAGTGGAAGTAGACGTTCTCGAGGCGGTCGGGGTACACGTTCGTAGAGGGAAGTAGTTGTTCTGTTCGTAGTCGTTCACGTTTCCGAAGAGGTACTTGTCGCGGCATCGGACGTCTTCGGGGCGACGGTAGTGGTACTCGGTTCGTCGGCGACGGTAGTGGAAGTAGTCGAACTTCGTTTCGTAGATGTACTTGACGGTTCCTAGTGCTCCGGGCGTCGCGGTACTTGGCGCTTCAAAATGTTCGTTCTGGTACTCGTGCATGATGGTGTAGTGGAACTTGACGCATCTCCACGTAGTTGAACTTGATGCTTCGTGGAACTTGGCGCATCGTCGTGGTACTTGGGGTCTCCGTGCACTTGGCGCAATCCACGACAACGGTGCTTGACGGTCCGGTTAAGGGTCTTGCCTCCTCGTCGGGTAGTCATACACGTGATTGGCAATTACAACAGCACAAGCAACACAAACAAAAAAAACACAGTGCAAGGCAGCACGGGCGACGAGGCCATGGCAGCGGCAAAACTCGGAGCTCGGCTCCATGGCGGTAGAGACGGCGAGGCGCAGGTAGTGCTGGACGACAGAAGACGGGGCGGCGCGGGGCTCGGCCTTGGCTCGCCGGTGGCCGACGCGAGGCGCTGCCTGGCCGAGGAGGGTGCGGTGCTGCGGATCCTGGCCGGCCGGCGGATCCTCTATGGGAGGCGCGGGTCGCTGGAGGAGCGGCCCCGGCTGCTCCTGGCGGCGGGATTGGCGAGGACGGGCGCGGTGGAGGCGGCCGCGGGCGCTGGAGACGGAGGCAGGGCGATGGGGAATGAGGCGCTCGGGGCCTTGGCGACGGAGGGACGGACGCGGGCCGGCCTCCTGGCGCGCGGGAGGAGGCGGGCCCGAGGCGCAGGGCTGGCCGGAGGGAGGCGCTCGGGAGGGACGCTCGGGCGCGCAGTGGAGAAGAGGGGATTGGGGCTGGAGATCGATGCGCTCGGGGCGGCGACCCTGGAGGACGGACGCCCAGCGCGACGGCGAGGGGAATCGGGCACTCGGGCTCGAGATCGAGCGATGGGAGAAGGGGTGCTGGGGCGAGCGAGGGATGCGGGATGAGTGGTCGAGCCTGAGAGATGGGGATCGTGAAGGAAATATGCCCTAGAGGCAATAATAAAGTTATTATTTGTTTCCTTATATCATGATAAATGTTTATTATTCATGCTAGAATTGTATTAACCGGAAACTTAATACATGTGTGAATACATAGACAAAACAGAGTGTCCCTAGTATGCCTCTACTAGACTAGCTCATTGATCAAAGATGGTTATGTTTCCTAGCCATAGACATGAGTTGTCATTTGATCCACGGGATCACATCATTAGGAGAATGATCTGATGGACAAGACCCATCCGTTAGCTTAGCACTATGATCGTTTAAGTTTTACTGCTATTGCTTTCTTCATGACTTATACATGTTCCTATGACTATGAGATTATGCAACTCCCGAATACCGAAGGAACACTTTGTGTGCTACCAAACGTCACAACGTAACTGGGTGATTATAAAGGTACTCTACAGGTGTCTCCGAAGGTACTTGTTGGGTTGGCGTATTTCGAGATTAGGATTTGTCACTCCGATTGTCGGAGAGGTATCTCTGGGCCCACTCGGTAATGCACATCACTATAAGCCTTGCAAGCATTGCAGCTAATGAGTTAGTTGCGGGATGATGTATTACGGAACGAGTAAAGAGACTTGTTGGTAACGAGATTGAACTAGGTATTGAGATACCGACGATCAAATCTCGGGCATGTAACATACCGATGACAAAGGGAACAATGTATGTTGTTATGCGGTTTGACCGATAAAGATCTTCGTAGAATATGTGGGAGCCAATATGAGCATCCAGGTTCCGCTATTGGTTATTGACCGGAGACGTGTCTCGGTCATGTCTACATAGTTCTCGAACCCGTAGGGTCCGCACGCTTAAGGTTTCGATGATAGTTTTATTATGAGTTTATGAGTTTTGATGTACCGAAGGAGTTCGGAGTCCCGGATGAGATCGGGGACATGACGAGGAGTCTCAAAATGGTCGAGACGTAAAAATCGATATATTGGACGACTATATTCGGACATCGGAAAGGTTCCGAGTGATTCGGGTATTTTCGGAGTACCGGGGAGTTACGGGAATAGAGGAGAGAGGCCAAAAGGAAGGAGGCGTGCACCCCTTCTGGTACGAATTGGACAAGGGGTGCAGCGCCCTTTTCCTTCTCCCTCTCCCCCTCTTTCCTTCTCTCCTACTCCGGAAAGGAAAGGGGAATCCTACTAGGACTTGGGAGTCCTAGTAGGACTCCCCACACTTGGTGCGCCCCCTCTAGGGCCGACCTCTCCCTCCCTCCTTTATATACGAGGGCAGGGGGGCACCTCTAGACACAACAATTGATCTCTTGATCTCTTAGCCGTGTGCGGTGCCCCCCTCCACACTAGTTCTCCTCGATAAATATTGTAGCGGTGCTTAGGCGAAGCCCTGCGATGGTAGAACATCAAGATCGTCACCACACCGTCGTGCTGACGGAACTCTCCCTCGACACTCGGCTGGATCGGAGTTCGAGGGATGTCATCGAGCTGAACGTGTGCTAGAATTCGGAGGTGCCGTAGTTTCGGTGCTTGATCGGTCGGGCCGTGAAGACGTACGACTACATCAACCGCGTTGTTCTAACGCTTCCGCTTTCGGTCTACGAGGGTACGTAGACTCACTCTCCCCTCTCGTTGCTATGCATCTGGTAGATAGATCTTGCGTGATCGTAGGAAAATTTTAAAATGCTACGTTCCCCAACAGTGGCATCATGAGCCAGGTCTATGCGTAGATGATATGCACGAGTAGAACACAAGTGAGTTGTGGACGATACTAGTCATACTGCTTACCAGCATGTCATACTTTGATTCGGCGGTATTGTTGGATGAAGCGGCCCAGACCGACATTACGCATACGCTTACGCGAGACTGGTTCTACCGACGTGCTTCGCACACAGGTGGCTGGCGGGTGTCAGTTTCTCCAACTTTAGTTGAATCAAGTGTGGCTACGCCCGGTCCTTGTGAAGGTTAAAACAGCACATACTTGACGAAATATCGTTGTGGTTTTGTATGCGTAGGTAAGAACGGTTCTTGCTAAGCCCGTAGCAGCCACGTAAAACTTGCAACAACAAAGTAGAGGACGTCTAACTTGTTTTTGCAAGGCATGTTGTGATGTGATATGGTCAAGACATGATGAGTTATACGGTTTTGTATGAGATGATCATGTTTTGTAATGTTATCGGCAATTGGCATGAGCCATATGGTTGTCACTTTATTGTATGAAATGCAATCGCCATGTAATTGCTTTACTTTATCACTAAGCGGTAGCGATAGTCGTAGAAGCAATAGTTGGCGAGACGACAACGATGCTACGATGGAGATCAAGGTGTCGCGCCGGTGACGAAGGTGATCATGACGGTGCTTGGGAGATGGAAATCAAAAGCACAAGATGATGATGGCCATATCATGTCACATATTTTGATTGCATGTGATGTTTATCTTATTATGCTTCTTATTTTTCTTAGAACGACGGTAGCATTCTAAGATGACCCCTTACTAAATTTCAAGGTATAAGTGTTCTCCCTGAGTATGCACCGTTGCGAAAGTTCATCGTGCCGAGACACCACGTGATGATCGGGTGTGATAAGCTCTACGTTCAAATACAACGGGTGTAAGCCAGTTTTGCACACGCAGACTACTCAGGTTAAACTTGACAAGCCTAGCATATGCAGATATGGCCTCGGAACACTGGAGACCGAAAGGTCGAGCGTGAATCATATAGTAGATATGATCAACATAAGATGTTCACCATTGAAACTACTCCTTCTCACGTGATGATCGGACATGGTTTAGTTGATTTGGATCACGTGATCATTTAGATGACTAGAGGGATGTCTATCTAAGTGGGAGTTCTTAAGTAATATGATTAAATTGAACTTTAATTTATCATGAACTTAGTCCTGGTAGTATTAGCATATCTATGTTGTAGATCAATAGCTCGCGATGTTGCTCCACGTTTATATTTTATATGTTCCTAGAGAAAACTAAGTTGAAAGATGTTAGTAGCAATGATGCGGAATTGTTTCGTGATATGAGGGTTATCCTCATTGCTGCACAGAAGAATTATGTCCTTGATGCACCGCTAGGTGACAGACCTATTGCAGGAGCAGATGTAGACGTTATGAACGTTTTGACAAAAGCTCAGTATGATGACTACTTGATAGTTTAAGTGCACCTTGCTTTAAGGCTTAGAACCGGGACTTCAAAAACGTTTTGAACGCCATGGAGCATATAAGATGTTCCAAGAGTTGAAATTAGTATTTCATACTCATGCCCGTGTCGAGAGGTATGAGACCTCCGACAGTACTTTGCCTACAAGATGGAGGAAAATAGCTCAACCAGTGAGCATGTGCTCAGATTGTCTGGGTACTACAATTGCTTGAATCAAGTGGGAGTTAATCTTCCAGATAAGATAGTAATTGACAAAGTTCTCTAGACATTATCACCAAGTTAGTAGAACTTCGTGATGAACTATAATATGGAAGGGATGACGAAAGTAATTCCCGAGCTCTTCGCGATGCTGAAATCGGCGAAGGTAGAAATCAAGAAAGAGCATCAAGTGTTGATGATTAACAAGACCACTTGTTTCAAGTAAAGGGCAAAAGGATAGAAAGGGAACTTCAAAAAGAATGACAAGCAAGTTGTCACTCCTGTGAAGAAACCCAAAGCTAAACTCAAGCCTGAAACTAAGTGCTTCTACTGCAAAGGAAATGGTCACTGGAAGTGGAACTGCCCTAGATACTTGGCGGATAAGAAGGATGGCAAAGTGAACAAAGGTATATTTTGATATACAGATTATTGATGTGTACTTTACTAGTGTTCATAGCAACCCCTGGGTATTTGATACCAGTTCAGTTGCTAAAATTAGTAACTCGAAACGAGAATTGCAGAATGAACAGAGACTAGTTAAAAGTGAAGTGACGATGTGTGTTGGAAGTGGTTCCAAGATTAATATGATCATCATCGCACACTCCCTATACTTTCGGGATTAGTGTAAAACCTAAATAAATGTTATTTGGCATTTGCGTTGAGCATGAATATGATTTGATCATATTTGTTGCAATACGGTTATTCATTTAAAGTCATAGAATAATTGTTATTTTGTTTACATGAATAAAACCTTCGATGGTCATACACCCAATGAAAATAGTTTGTTGGATCTCGATCTTGATGATACACATATTCATAATATTGAAGCCAAAAGATGCAAGGTTAATAATGATAGTGCAACTTATTTGTGGCACTGCCGTTTAGGTCATAATGGTGTAAAGCGCATGAGGAAACTACATAGTGATGGACTTTTGGAATCACTTGATTATGAATCACTTGGTGCTTGCGAACCATGCCTCATGGGCAAGATGACTAAAACTCCGTTCTCCGGAACAATGGAGCGAGCAATAGATTTGTTGGAGATCATACATACAGATGTATGTGGACCAATGAGTGTTGAAGCTCGCGGCGGGTATTGTTATTTTCTAACCTTCACTGATGATTTGAGCAGATATGGGTATATCTACTTAATGAAGCACAAGTCTGAAACATTTGAAAAGTTCAAAGAATTTTAGAGTGAAGTGGAGAATCATCGTAACAAGAAAATAAGAGTTTCTACGATATGATCGTAGAGGTAAAATATTGGAGTTAGCGAGTTTGGCCTTCGGTAAACACAATGTGAAATAGTTTCACTACTCACGCCACCTGGAACACCATAGTGTAATGGTGTATCCGATCGTCATAACCATACTTTATTAGATATGGTGCGATCGATGATGTGTCTTACCGATCTACCACTATCGCTTTTGGGGTTATGCATTAGAGACAGATACATTCACGTTAAATAGGGCACCATCTAAATCCGTGGAGATGACACCGTATGAACTGTGGTTTGACGAGAAACCTAAGCTGTCATTTCTTTAAGTTTGGGACTGCGATGCTTATGTGAAAAGTTTCAACATGATAAGCTCGAACCCAAATCGGAGAAGTAAATCTTCATAGGATACCCAAAAGAAACTATTGGGTACACCTTCTATCACATATCCGAAGGCAAGGTCTTTGTTGCTAAGAGTGGATCCTTTCTAGAGAAGGAGTTTCTCTCGAAAGAAGTGAGTGGGAGGAAAGTGGAACTTGATGAGGTAATTATACCTTCTCTCGAATTGGATAGTAGTACATCACAGAAACTGGTTACAGTGATTCCTACACCAATTAGTGAGGAAGCTAATGATGATGATCATGAAACTTCGGATCAAGTTACTGCTGAACTTCGTAGATCAACCAGAGTACGTTCCGCACCAGAGTGGTACGGCAACCCGGTTCTGGAAGTCATGTTACTAGACCATGATGAACCTACAAACTATGAGGAAGCGATGATGAGCCCAGATTCCGCAAAATGGCTTGAGACCATGAAATCTGAGATGGGATCCATGTATGAGAACAAAGTGTGGACTTTGGTTGACTTGCCCGATGGTCGGCAAGCCATCGAAAATAAATGGATCTTCAAGAGGAAGACTGACGCTAACAATAATGTTACTGTTTACAAAGCTCGACTTGTTGCGAAAGTTTTTCAACAAGTTCAAGGAGTTGACTACGATGAGACTTTCTCACCCGTAGCGATGCTTAAGTCTGTCCGAATCATGTTAGCAATTGCCGCATTTTATAAAATCTGGCAAATGGATAACAAAACTGCATTCTTTAATGGATTTATTAAAGAAGACTTGTATATGATGCAACCAGAAGGTTTTGTCAATCCTAAAGGTGCTAACAAAATGTGCAAGCTCCAGTGATCCATCTATGGACTGGTGCAAGCATCTCGGAGTTGGAATATACGCTTTGATAAGTTGATCAAAGCATATAGATTTATACAGACTTGCGGTGAAGCCTGTATTTACAAGAAGTGAGTGGGAGCACTACAACCTTTCTGATAAGTATATGTGAATGACATATTGTCGATCGGAAATGATGTAGAATTTTCTGGAAAGCATAAAGGAGTGTTTGAAAGGAGTTTTTCAAAGAAAGACCTTGGTGAAGCTGCTTACATATTGGGCATCGAGATCTATAGAGATAGATCAAGACGCTTGATAAGACTTTCGATGAGTACATACCTTGATATGATTTTGAAGTAGTTCAAAATGGATCAGTCAAAGAAGGAGTTCTTACCTGACTTGTAAGGTGTGAAGTTGAGTAAGACTCAAAGCCAGACCACGGCAGAAAAATATAGAGAGAATGAAAGTCATTCCCTATGCCTCAGCCATAGGTTCTATAAAGTATGCCATGCTGTGTACCAAACATGTTGTGTACCTTGCCATGAGTTTGTCAAGAGGGTACAATAGTGATCCAGGAGTAGATCACTGTACAGCGGTCAAAATTATCCTTAGTAACTGGATGACTAAGGAAATGTTTCTCGATTATGGAGGTGATAAAGAGTTCGTCGTAAAGGGTTACGCCGATGCAAGCTTTGACACTAAATCCAGCTGACTCTAAGTATCAATCTGGATGCGTATTGAAAGTGGGAGCAATTAGCTAGAGTAGCTCCATGCAGAGCATTGTAGACACATAGACATTTGCGGAATACATACGGATCTGAATGTGACAGACCCGTTGACTAAACATCTCTCACGAAGCAAAACATGATCACACCTTAGTACTCTTTGGGCGTTAATCACATAGCGATGTGAACTAGATTATTGACTCTAGTAAACCCTTTGGGTGTTAATCACATGACGATGTGAACTATCGGTGTTAAATCACATGGCGATGTGAACTAGATTATTGACTCTAGTGCAAGTGGGAGACTGAAGGAAATATGCCCTAGAGGCAATAATAAAGTTATTATTTATTTCCTTATATCATGATAAATGTTTATTATTCATGCTAGAATTGTATTAACCGGAAACTTAATACATGTGTGAATACATAGACAAAACAGAGTGTCCCTAGTATGCCTCTACTAGACTAGCTCATTGATCAAAGATGGTTATGTTTCCTAGCCATAGACATGAATTGTCATTTGATCAACGGGATCACATCATTAGGAGAATGATCTGATGGACAAGACCCATCCATTAGCTTAGCACTATGATCGTTTAAGTTTTACTGCTATTGCTTTCTTCATGACTTATACATGTTCCTATGACTATGAGATTATGCAACTCCCGAATACCGGAGGAACACTTTGTGTGCTACCAAACGTCACAACGTAACTGGGTGATTATAAAGGTACTCTACAGGTGTCTCCGAAGGTACTTGTTGGGTTGGCGTATTTCGAGATTAGGATTTGTCACTCCGATTGTCGGAGAGGTATCTCTGGGCCCACTCGGTAATGCACATCACTATAAGCCTTGCAAGCATTGCAGCTAATGAGTTAGTTGCGGTATGATGTATTACGGAACGAGTAAAGAGACTTGTTGGTAACGAGATTGAACTAGGTATTGAGATACCGACGATCGAATCTCGGGCATGTAACATACCGATGACAAAGGGAACAATGTATGTTGTTATGCGGTTTGACCGATAAAGATCTTCGTAGAATATGTGGGAGCCAATATGAGCATCCAGGTTCCGCTATTGGTTATTGACCGGAGACATGTCTCGGTCATGTCTACATAGTTCTCGAACCCGTAGGGTCCGCACGCTTAAGGTTTCGATGATAGTTTTATTATGAGTTTATGAGTTTTGATGTACCGAAGGAGTTCGGAGTCCCGGATGAGATCGGGGACATGACGAGGAGTCTCAAAATGGTCGAGACGTAAAAATCGATATATTGGACGACTATATTCGGACATCGGAAAGGTTCCGAGTGATTCGGGTATTTTCGGAGTACCGGGGAGTTACGGGAATAGAGGAGAGAGGCCAAAAGGAAGGAGGCGTGCACCCCCCTTCTGGTCCGAATTGGACAAGGGGTGCAGCCCCCTTTTCCTTCTCCCTCTCTCCCTCTTTCCTTCTCTCCTACTCCGGAAAGGAAAGGGGAATCCTACTAGGACTTGGGAGTCCTAGTAGGACTCCCCACACTTGGTGCGCCCCCTCTAGGGCCGGCCTCTTCCTCCCTCCTTTATATACGGGGGCAGGGGGGCACCTCTAGACACAACAATTGATCTCTTGATCTCTTAGCCGTGTGCGGTGCCCCCCTCCACCATAGTTCTCCTCGATAAATATTGTAGCGGTGCTTAGGCGAAGCCCTGCGACGGTAGAACATCAAGATCGTCACCACGCCGTCGTGCTGACGGAACTCTCCCTCGACACTCGGCTGGATCGGAGTTCGAGGGACGTCATCGAGCTGAACGTGTGCTAGAACTCGGAGGTGCCGTAGTTTCGGTGCTTGATCGGTCGGGCCGTGAAGACGTACGACTACATCAACCGCGTTGTTCTAACGCTTCAGTTTTCGGTCTACGAGGGTACGTAGACTCACTCTCCCCTCTTGTAGCTATGCATCTGGTAGATAGATCTTGCGTGATCGTAGGAAAATTTTAAAATACTACGTTCCCCAACAGATCGGGTGCGAGAGAAGGGAGATCGAGGGGGGTTCGGGATCGGGCGAGAGCGACGGCGGCTGAGGGGAACGGGGGAGAGATGGAGAGGAGCGGGTCGCTAGGGTTTAGATGGGGGTTTGGGCCGATGGGCCTAAGGGGGCCGAGGTGGCCTGGGCCATGGAGGAGGCCGCGGCTGGGATGGCCTAAGAGGCCGGCGGCTGGCCTCTCTCTCTTCTATCTCTTTTCTTTAGCAGAATAGAAAAAATAGAGAGAGTAAACAAATAATAAGGAAAGAGGCAAAGAACAAGAATAAAATGATGGAACATTTTTGTAAGGCTTTAAGGAATACCACCAACCCAACAAAAGTGGTTCCAACAAAATAGGGAAATGCAAACTGAAATAATTAGCCTGCCTTAAGGAGTTTGAAAGGAGTCTAGACTTTAGGAGGAGCCTCGACAAAAGGGAAAAGGATAGAAGAGACGGTTTGGCGGTGAAACTTGAAGCAAAAGAGGTCTGGAGAATAAATGCGAGTGTGTTACGGTGATCCCAAACAATTGGAATATTTTAATATAGCTCCCTAATAATATTGAGAGGCTTTTATATGTTATAAAGAGAAGTCATTCTTCCCTCGATTTAAATGGACCGAAGGTCCACACGACTTATTTAGGTTGAGATGCAAAAGATTAAAGACATGATGGCATGATGACACGATGCAATGCAAAAATAAAATAACACAAGCACAAATGAAACACACGGGAGAACCGGAACATCTAGAATCTTCTGGAATCTTCTGGAATCTTCTGGAATCTTCTGGGACGTCGGTCTTTGGGCGTCACAACTCTCCCACACTAACAGAGGATCTCGACCCGAGATCCTAGAGATGGCACTGGATAA
Source organism: Secale cereale (assembly GCA_902687465.1). Classification (NCBI taxonomy): domain Eukaryota; kingdom Viridiplantae; phylum Streptophyta; class Magnoliopsida; order Poales; family Poaceae; genus Secale; species Secale cereale. The sequence goes on along the minus strand of LR738709.1, from coordinate 440,677,621 downwards.
AAACGGAAGAGGAAGAGGTAAGACAAAGTTGCTTCTTTGACAGACGAGTGAAACCAATGAACCTTGAGAGGTTGAACAATCTTGAAAGAAAGAATGCAACTGAGATGAACGAAGTTAAGAGCACTCCGGAACGAAAGAATAGATGCTAGATCATTGGGAAGAAAGAACGGAGAAGAAAATGACAACTTCTCTCAAAATTGAATTAGAAAATCCTCCTTACGAAGAAGGGTTGAACAGAGTTGTTGGAAAAATCAACAACGAAACGAATAAGCTTCAAGTGGGCTTATGAAAAACATCTCAAAATTAAGAGGTGACAACCAGCCACTGACGAGAATATTTGATTGGATTGAGATCAACAAGGAGACGATAAACTTTCACCCGGAGGATAAATGAAGAACTTGGGTCATTTATAAGCACCATAAATAGCAACAATCCTTAGGGAAGGCTTTAGGTGAAATATAACCCAAATCGCTCCAACATAGAGATTGAAGGGTTGAAAAGATCTCCTGAACAAGGAAAATGATGGTTTAAATATCTCATTCTTGATAACTCGTGAATCATAATTCAAGAAGGAATTGTCAAGAATGACATAACACCATCTTAAACAATAAGGTAGAAAGAATTGCACTTGGAAAGCATGATGAAGAATGCTTGAGCTCCAACAAGAATCTTGATGAAGACTGAGGATGAATTAAGTCTTGATGAACCACCATGAAAACTCCGGTAATGAAAGCATGAGAAGTGAAAGATGAAATGAATAAGATTCAAGGCCTGTGATGAATTAGTTGGAGCTTTGAAATGATATAATTGAAATAGCTTGAAGCTCCGGAAAACAAGATGAACAACTTGAAACCTAGAATTTATTCCTCATGAATAAACTCTAACAAAGGAATTAATTCATTTGGATGAAATAAGAATAAGAATTATGTCATGCTTATCCTTCACCAATTTAAATTGATGACAACCAAAGGATTTGGCATACTACTTATTCTCGTTGGAAAGAATTAAGAGAGATCTCGCACAAGCTTGGGTAAATCTTCAACGAACCACCGGTAGGATTATGAAAAGAACAAATGAATTGATACGATAACAAGGAAGAGTAATCTTGAAAGAACCACCGTAAGAATTGGAGACGAACGAAGAGGCATCAATGAAGAATATTTGGAGGATGAAGTTGAAAACTGAGAACGAAGAAATCATCTGAAATGATGGCCTTCGGAGGATCACAAAGAAAAGAATTCATGAAATGCTTCGGATGGTTATGAAAATAATTCCTCACAATCAAAACAATAATGAGGATGGCATGAAGCTAGAACCACGAATCTTCAAGAGAACGGCCAAGATTAAGAGAAACTCTTCTCTGGTCTTCAAAACTGAGAAGACGATGAGATACACCACCATGAATTGTATAGGCACTCCGTAATGAAGAATTAAAAGGTTGAACCAATGACGAACAAGAATTGAAAGCGATCTTGGAGAAGGCATGTGACTGATGGGAATCATTCTTACGTCACACTTTAAAAGAATTTGAGTATAACTCTAGAAAAATTAGAAGAGTCAGTTAAGATCCTGGGAAAAGACCTGTGGGTTAGGGCCCACTAAAGAAAACACCATTGAAAAAAAAGATTGCTTAAGAGATATAGCATCGGTTGAATTAAATGGCTTGAGTAAGATGACAATCCTCAAAATAGTTGAACGGGATAAGAATAGAAACACGAATCTTCTGAGATATCTTCAACACTCCGGATATGAATAACAAGAGGAGAATGATTAATTGGAGCACCGGAATAAGAAAGCATTATGAAATGAGGAAAAGGATAAGATCAACACCGAATTCTTGAATTGCATCCACCGACAGAATTTGAGAACAAAAGAATGATGAACTTGAAGCTCTTGAGCATCTTCACGATAAATCACCGGATAAGAACATTGAAGGAAAAGAATGAAGAAATATCACATGAATAAAATGGATACTTCATTAACAATTATGGCTCCATAAGAAAAGGGTGGGAGGGTGGGGAAAACAAAGACAATTTGGGATGAATGAAACAGACACCGTCAGATTTCTCAACGACATCTGTATGGAATAACTTGAAAAGAAGGCACACCGGTTGAAAAGATTAACATGAAAATCTCGATGGTCAAGAAGAATTAGCACTCCCATAGAAATTTGAGAACACCGATTAGGAAGGTATGGAATCAACATTTGACATCGAAGCAACTCGAATACCAGAATCAAATCAAAACAAAGGATAGATATGTTTATGAAGAAGATTATGTTGCAACAGAATCTTCACAATATCATCCGAACAGAGAATTGAACGAATGAATTCCGCAGGTACATCAACTTGTCGAGAAGCCACTTGGGAGAATAAAAGATAAATAAAAGGAAACAAGAAGCAGATAGAACAAATACAAGATAGAAGCTTCGTTCGACATATTCGTGCTGAAAGCTCATGGAACGTGTTACAAAAGGGTTTTGCAATCCCCGGATCAGCATAGCCAAGGACCCTTTAAGATGCAACTCCCGATTGGAACAAGCCCATAAAACCACTTCACTCAATGTAGAACCCCGAACTTCATATCATGTATTCGTTGGAAGAATGCCTAGAACTACTAGATGAACCCACCTATTAATTTCCGAAAGTTTCCAGTTATGCAATCAGGTGTTGGGGATACAGGGGAAGCACCGCGCACTCAACTCTAATCCTACATCCAGCTGTATCCATCCTTCAACACATAACCAGTTGTTTCCGGAAACCGTTTACCTCGGACCTTCGAAACGCATCTACTATACAAGCTATGGCAATACTCCCGAACTACCTCCCCAGTACTGGGTGATGTCGGGGTTATCTTGCCACTAACCGCATAGGAGAGTTTTCGATGTCGGCCGTCTTAAGTATTCTAGTACTGCCGCGATGGATTTGTGACGACAACACCTCGGAGCTCAACTCCCCGGGACACTGCCACAACCCCTAATGTCAGGAGGCATCGAGAACAATGTTCTCGTCACAAAGACATCGAAACAATCCAAACAATACTCGCGTGATCCTAAAAAAAATTTGTGCAATTTTTGAAAGTAGAAGAGGCAAGAGTAGTCGCCATGAGTCCTCACCAGAGTGAAAAGGGATGAGGAGCAAAAGAAATCCTACTCTCCGATATATATAGGACTCAAAACATTTACAAGTGTGTGCCTAGACACAACCGTCAATGATTCGATCAATCAGTGGGGCTTCTAGGTCGGAGAAGGCTCTGAATACCAACTTGTAATGCCCAGGATGGGACTATATCTCCTACGTGTCGAGGCACGATTTAAAGATATAAGCCCATTCTGGAATGATCGCAAGTTTGGTATCTTTGCACATCTCATGTAAAAAGGGGATGAAAGAGAAAAGATAGTTGGCTTACACTCGCCACGTCACACAAGTTCATTACATAACCAATCATCATACAAATGAACATCACAGCCCATCTAAGGGTAAGATCCAAATGTCAAGATACCAAACATAACATAAACCATAGGTCTAGATCGAATCCTAGTAGAAGAACCACTACTGATCATCGAGATAACGGACATAGTAACGGCTACGCTCCTCGTCGTACTCCCAGTCTAGCTCAGTGCCATCGCCTGGATAGCTCACCATCGTACCTGCATCTGGTGTGGTGAAGTAACTGTGAGCCAAAGAGGACTCAGCATCCCGTTCCCGGGTAACACGACTATTTAAGCCTTGGGTGTGGAACAAGGCTGAAGAAATAATAAGAAAGTGGTTGCAGCAGCACTAGCCTAGCTTACGTAAAAGAGAGCGAGAAGAGAAGGTGCCTCGGCCGCGAGATGATCACTAAGTGATCCTAAACTAATCAAGTCAAACATAACCTCACCGTGTTCATCTCCCGAATCCCTTTCGGAAAATGGCAGTCACGGTACTCACGCTGGCAGTGTATTGAAACATGGTGTCAAGTTTTCTACAACCGGATATTAACAAGCTCCCATCTGCCACATAACCACGGGCACGGCTTTCGAAAGTTCAAAACCCTGCAGGGGTGTTCCAACTTGGCCCATGACAAGCCCACGATCCGCGGAGTCGCAACTCCAAAGTGGGAAGGCCCGAGTATACTCGGAATCCCGTGCTCAAGATACTCCGAACTAAGGTAAGGCTAATCCAGCAAATCCTCCCGGCGTGCCGACACCCTCACAATAGCCGCGCGTATCTAGTCTCAGGCCACGACCGGATGGGCGATTCTACAGGTTTTTACCAAACCTCGAGTTTCCTCGTGGTGGCCCCGCAGACTCCCCGTTTCGGACCAACACTCATGTGGAGCACTGGCCTGGGGTTGTTGATTAAAATAAAAGGGATAGCTAGTCCCTATGCAAGTTTTATTAGTTATTAGGCGAATAGTACCAATGTTGGGACTTGCTGGAAAAGACTTTGCACTTAGCGGTTTATCGAGGGGGCCCCATAACCCCAACCGTGTGAGGAACGCATAATCAAGGAACATAACACCGATTTATACGGTTCCTAGCGGCATGAGTGGGACAAATCACCAAGCAAAAGGCTTAGCCTTCCACCCATTACCAATATATAGATGATTTCATTTAAGCATTTATATAGTGTGATATAACCCAACAAACTTCAACATGAAGCAAGCATCTTCAACTTCACCTGCAACTAGCAACGCTATAAGAGGGGCTGAGCGAAGCCTACATATAGCCAATCAATGGTTTGCATAGGTAGGGTGGTTAGACAGGTTCATGGTTACAATAGGAGGCTGACAGGAAAACATGGGCATCGAGGCAATATACTAAAGAGCGATACTCTAGCAATAGGCAAAGATAGTAATGGTATCTGGGTTCGGTCATCTTTCCTGGGATTCCGCAAGGGAGAAGAACAAGTCCATGAAGTAGACGAAGCAACATAGACGAGCGAATCCTCACAACTCCGGAACGAAACTGAAGCTAACAAGAGAAGCAACCGGAAAGAAGCAAACAACACGGTAAACATACAAGCATAAACATGGCATACGAAGCACATCCAAGTATGATGCATGTCCGGTTTAAATATGCATGGCATGGCAAAGTGCACAAACAAAACTACAAGTTAAGTGGAGCTCAATATGCAACGAGTTGCATATTGAAGAAACACCACATGTTAATTATTTAGTTGACTCTCGTTAGTTACAAGACAAGATTAAGTGTTTTTAACATAGCAAGAGGTGAAGCATAATAAAACTACACTATTTAGGCATTTTAAATGAGGCCGGAAGAACAACAACAATTCCGGAAAATCCCCATGAGCATGCTTAGCAATTATAAGCAAACAACAATTCACACATTTTAATGTTGTTAACATGATGCGGATGACATGATCAAGTTTTATGCAATTTTATTAAAGAGTTAACATAAGGGATATGAAGTATTGTCACCGTGGTGGAAGGAAAGGGTCCCACGGCAACGATCCGAAAATGTTGCAACGGCAACATCTCGGTTCCGGTAACTCGTTGGGAGACCGGAGCAAAAGCAAAGGTGGAGTGAGCGAGCGGAACAAGATGAAAGGTGGGGTGATCCCGTCACCGGGTTCCCACGAGTCGGCGACGAGGCAACCGAGGAGCATGAAAAAAGATGATACGGGCATGGAGCACACAAGGGATGCATCTCATACAACACAAGCATCACACGGGTCATCGTCTCGGGGTTATACCTTCGAAGCATTCGTTTCGAAGCGGTTCGAGATCGTAGAGGAAGAAATCGTTCTCGCGATCGGAGAGGAAGTAGTGGAAGTAGACGTTCTCGAGGCGGTCGGGGTACACGTTCGTAGAGGGAAGTAGTTGTTCCGTTCGTAGTCGTTCACGTTTCCGAAGAGGTACTTGTCGCAACATCAGACGTCTTCGGGGCGACGGTAGTGGTACTCGGTTCGTCGGCGACGGTAGTGGAAGTAGTCGAACTTCGTTTCGTAGATGTACTTGACGGTTCCGAGTGCTCTGGGCGTCGCGGTACTTGGCGCTTCAAAACGTTCGTCGTGGTACTCGTGCATGATGGTGTAGTGGAACTTGACGCATCTCCACGTAGTTGAACTTGATGCTTCGTGGAACTTGGCGCATCGTCGTGGTACTTGGGGTCTCCATGCACTTGGCGCAATCCACGACAATGGTGCTTGACGGTCTGGTTACGGGTCTTGCCTCCTCGTTGGGTAGTCGTACACGTGATTGGCAATTACAACAGCACAAGCAACACAAACAAAAAAAACACAGTGCAAGGCAGCACGGGCGACGAGGCCATGGCAGCGGCAAAACTCGGAGCTCGGCTCCATGGCGGTAGAGACGGCGAGGCGCAGGCAGTGCTGGACGGCAGAAGACGGGGCGGCGCGGGGCTCGGCCTTGGCTCGCCGGTGGCCGGCGCGAGGCGCTGCCTGGCCGAGGAGGGTGCGGTGCTGCGGATCCTGGCCGGCCAGCGGATCCTCTGTGGGAGGCGCGGGTCGCTGGAGGAGCGGCCCCGGCTGCTCCTGGCGGCGAGATTGGCGAGGACGGGCGCGGTGGAGGCGGCCGCGGGCGCTGGAGACGGAGGCAGGGCGATGGGGAACGAGGCGCTCGGGGCCTTGGCGACGGAGGGACGGACGCGGGCCGGCCTCCTGGCGCGCGGGAGGAGGAGGGCCCGAGGCGCAGGGCTGGCCGGAGGGAGGCGCTCGGCAGGGACGCTCGGGCGCGCAGTGGAGAAGAGGGGATTGGGGCTGCAGATTGATGCGCTCGGGGCGGCGACCCTGGAGGACAGACGCCCGGCGCGACGGCGAGGGGAATCGGGCACTGGGGCTCGGGATCGAGCGATGGGAGAAGGGATGCTGGGGCGAGCGAGGGATGCGGGATGAGTGGTCGAGCATGAGAGATGGGGATCGGGTGCGAGAGAAGGGAGATCGAGGGGGGTTCGGGATCGGGCGAGAGCGAGAGCGACGGCGGCTGAGGGAAACGGGGGAGAGATGGAGAGGAGCGGGTCGCTAGGGTTTAGATGGGGGTTTGGGCCGATGGGCCTAAGGGGGCCGAGGTGGCCTGGGCCAAGGAGGAGGCCGCGGCTGGGATGGCCTAAGAGGCCGGCGGCTGGCCTCTCTCTCTTCTATCTCTTTTCTTTAGCAGAATAGAAAAAATAGAGAGAGTAAAAAAATTAATAAGGAAAGAGGCAAAGAACAAGAATAAAATGATGGAACATTTTTGTAAGGCTTTAAGGAATACCACCAACCCAACAAAAGTGGTTCCAACAAAATAGGGAAATGCAAACTGAAATAATTAGCCTGCCTTAAGGAGTTTGAAAGGAGTCTAGACTTTAGGAGGAGCCTCGACAAAAGGGAAAAGGATAGAAGAGACTGTTTGGCGGTGAAACTTGAAGCAAAAGAGGTCTGGAGAATAAATGCGAGTGTGTTACGATGATCCCAAACAATTGGAATATTTCAATATAGCTCCCTAATAATATTGAGAGGCTTTTATATGTTATAAAGAGAAGTCATTCTTCCCTCAATTTAAATGGACCGAAGGTCCACATGACTTATTTAGGTTGAGATGCAAAAGATTAAAGACATGATGGCATGATGACACGATGCAATGCAAAAATAAAATAACACAAGCACAAATGAAACACACGGGAGAACCGGAACATCTGGAATCTTCTGGAATCTTCTGGAATCTTCTGGGACGTCGGTCTTCGGGCGTCACAGACGTAGAGGTATCAGTAGCCCCCGGACGCTCGAGGGAAGGGGCCCAGGATGTCCAGCCCCCAGACCGCGAACGTCCAGGAGAGTGGGATGGTTTGTAGGCCCTGAGCCGGTTGGTGGATCTGCTTGGCATGGAACTGGCAAGCCTCGCAAGACTTTACCAGTTTGACGACATCTATAAGTGCCATGGGCCAGTCAAAACCACTGCGGAATGCCTTGCCGACCAAGGTGCGCGATGATGAGTGATGCCCGCAGTCGCCGGTGTGGATGTCGGCTAGCATCTCGCCTCCCTGTTTCCTGGAGATGCATCATAAAGAAACGTCATTTGGGCGTCTCCTGTAAAGCTCATCATCTTGGATGCAGTATGCCGTAGCCTATCGCGCCACGCGCTCGGCATCTCCCCCCTGTTCCGGCAACACTCATCGCACCAGGTATGACTTGAATTCCTTGGTCCAGCATCCCTCCTGAGGCTCGAGCGCCAGGAGCAAGCGAGCTCCTGAGGCCGGGCCGCAGGCGGGGGCTGATACGTCTCCAACGTATCTATGATTTCTGATTGTTCCATGCTATTATATTATCCTTCTAGGATGTTTCATGGGCTTTATTATACACTTATATATTATTTTTGGGACTAACCTATTAACCCAGAGCCTAGTGCCAGTTTATGTTTTTCTCCTGTTTTAGGGTTTTACAGAAAAGGAATTTCAAACGGAGCCAAATTGACCTGAAAATCAACGGAGACTGTTTTTGGACCTAAAGAAGTCCAGGAAGTGCCGGAGGGGGACGAGAGGACCCACGGGCTGCCCACGAGGGTGGGGGGCGCGTGCCCCCCTAGCGTGCGTGCCCCCCTCGTGGATAGCCCGTAGCCCCCCTTTGCTTGGCCCCGACTCCAACACCTCCTATCTATACTGAAACCTCCAGAAAGAAAGCTAGATCGGGAGTTCCGCAGCCGAAAGCCTCTGTAGCCACCGAAAAACAATCTAGACCCCGTTCCAGCACCCTGTCGGAGGGGGGAACCCTCACCGGTGGTCATCTTCATCATCCCGGCGCTCTCCATGACGAGGAGGGAGTAGTCCACCCTCGGGGCTGAGGGTATGTACCATTAGCTATGTGTTTGATCTCTCTCTCTCTCTCGTGTTCTTGAGATGGCACGATCTTGATGTATCACGAGCTTTGCTATTTTAGTTGGATCTTATGATGCCTCTCCCCCTCTACTCTCTTGTAATGGATTGAGTTTTCCCTATGGGGTTATCTTATCGGATTGAGTCTTTAAGGATTTGAGAACACTTGATGTATGTCTTCCACGTGCTTATCTGTGGTGACAATGGGATATCATGTGATCTACTTGATGTATGTTTTGGTGATCAACTTGCGAGTTCCGTGACCTTGGGAATCTATGCATAGGGGTTGGCACACGTTTTCGTCTTGCCTCTCCGGTAGAAACTTTGGGGCACTCTTTGAAGTTCTATATGATGGTTGAATAGATGTTTCTGAGATTGTGTGATGCATATCGTATAATCATGCCCATGGATACTTGAGGTGACAATGGAGTATCTAGGTGACATTAGGATTTTGATTGATTTGTGTCTTAAGGTGTTATTCTAGTACGAACTCTATGATAGATTGAACGTCACTACAGACTCTTGAATAGATCGATCAGAAAGAATAACTTTGAGGTGGTTTCATACCCTACCATAATCTCGTCGTTTGTTCTCCGCGATTAGTGACTTTGGAGTGACTCTTTGTTGCATGTTGAGGGCTAGTAATATGATCCAATTATGTTATCCTTGTTGAGAGAACTTGCACTAGTGAAAGTATGAACCCTAGGCCTTGTTTCCTATCATTGCTACACCGTTTATGCTCACGTTTACCACTTGCTACCTTACTGCTTTTATATTTTCAGTTTACAAAAACCTATATCTACCATCCATATTGCACTTGTATCACCATCTCTTCGCCGAACTAGTGCACCTATACAATTTACCATTGTATTGGGTGTGTTGGGGTCACAAGAGACTCTATGTTATTTGGTTGCAGGGTTGTTTGAGAGAGACCATCTTCATCCTACACCTCCCACGGATTGATAAACCTTAGGTCATCCACTTGAGGGAAATTTGCTACTGTCCTACAAACCTCTACACTTGGAGGCCCAACAACGTCTACAAGAAGAAGGTTGTGTAGTAGACATCAAGCTCTTTTCTGGCGCCGTTGCCGGGGAGGTTAGTGCTTGAAGGTATACCTTTAGATCTTGCAATCGAATCTTTTAGTTTCTTGTTTTATCACTAGTTTAGTTTATAAAAGAAAACTACAAAAAAATGGAATTGAGGTTACCTCATATGCTTCATCTCTTTAATATCTTTCGTGAAAATGATGGAAAGGAAAATTGTGCTCAAGTACCAGAAGAAGAATTACATAGAATGCTTGGCACTAAAGACTTGAATGATGAGCATGCTTGCAATATTGTTAGTGTTAATCCTTTGAATATACATGGTACTAATGATGATTGCACTAGTCAAGATGAAAATATCTCTTATAAGCATGTTGATTTTTGTGGAGTGCATAGAGTTTGCAAGTACATACCAAATAGGGAAGATAGATTTTGCAAGAGGCATAAGTATTTAGAAACCAAATGGTTGCTACAGATGCTAGATGATTGTGCTGAAAATTTAAAATATCTTAGCCGTACTTGTGAACTTTGCAATGAACGTGGTCATTTCATTACCCAATGCGAATTGTTTCATGATCGAATCATGTCCCAAAATTGTGATGACTTGATTTCCCTTGCACATCATAATGAACTTATCTTGCTTTTGGGTTATGAAGAAATCAAATGTAGAACTAAGCATCTTCCAGGATTTGCCCTTGATAAACTTCTTGATTTTGATCTAGAGGAAATTTATATGTATTGTGCGGTGAATTGCATGGAAAATCCTTATATTGCCAATTACCTTAAGACAAGAAAACAAATAGGAGATGAAGAGAATACTAATGAAAGGGAAGAGATTTCCCAATATCCTCCTATTATTTCTTATGATGAATTAGGTACGAGGAGGAGCCTTCTATTCAATGAATCTCATTAATAAAGAGCTCTGAAAAGAAGATTGAACCCACACATAATGTGAAGAAGAAAAAGAAAAGACATAGAAGCAAAGATAAAAAGGTATCCCTTCCAAATGATGTTGCTTCTATTACTCATCGTGATGATGATAATTGCTATACTATCGGTGCTATCCATACTATTAATGATGAGAGTGATTATGCTTATGATATGAAAAGGCCCAAGCTTGGGGATGCTATGTTTGATGAGAATGATATATTTGAGAATTTATTTGCTACAATTAATGTTTGTCCCAAGCTTGGGGAGGCTACGTTTGATGAAGATGATATTTTTAGCCTCCCAAGTTTTAATGATCAAAGCTATTATGATGAAAGCATGCCTCCTATTTATGATGATTATTGTGATGACACTTATGCTATAAAAAGTAGTGACGATTAAATTTATCAAACTTGTCATGATTATGATTACCCCTTTTTTGAACATTACTCTTTTAATGTGGAAACAATCTATAGTATTCAAGTCTCTTATGATACTCCCACTATTCCGAATGAGAAGAATTTTGCTTATGTGGACAGTAATAAAATTTATATGCTTGGGGATCATGACAAGAATGCTTTATGTGCTGGTTATATTGTTGAATTCATTCATGATGATACTGAAAATTATTATGAGAGAGGATCATATGCTTGTAGGAATTGCAATAATATCAAGTTTCCTCTCTATGTGCTTAAAGGTTTGAAGTTATGCTTGTTTTTGCCTTCCTATGCTAGTTGATTATCGTTCCCATAAGTTGTTTGCTCACAAAATCCCTATGCATAGGAAGTGGGTTAGACTTAAATGTGCTAGTCATATTCTTCATGATGCTCTCCTTATGTTTCAATTCTTATCATTTACGCGAGCATCATTGAAATCATCATGCCTAGCTAGGGGCGTTAAACGATAGCGCTTGTTGGGAGGCAACCCAACTTTATATTGTTTTCTTTGCTTTTGCTTTTTTTAGGAATAAATATTGCATCTAGCTTCTGTTTAGATGTGGTTTTGTGTTTTAATTAGTGTTTGTGCCAAGTAGAACCTTTGGGAAGACCTGTGTGAAGTTTATATGATCTTGCTGTGAAAAACAAAATCGTTAGCGCTCGCTAGAATGGTCACCAGATTTTACTGGAGTGTGCTATTTAGTTGATTCTTTTTGCAGATGATTAATAGATAAATTCCTCACGTTTACCAATTTAATTCAATTTTTTTGGAGTTACAAAAGTATGCGGAAGTTACAGATTACTACAGACTGTTCTGTTTTTGACAGATTCTATTTTTCCTGTGTTGTTTGCTTATTTCAATGCATCTATGAGTAGTATTGGGAGGTATGAATCATAGAGAAGTTGGAATACAGTAGGTTTAACACCAATATAAATAAAGAATGAATTCATTGCAGTACCTTTGAGTGGTGGTTTGTTTTCTTGTACTAACGGAGCTCACGAGATTTTGTCTAAGTTTTGTGTTGTGAAGTTTTCAAGTTTTGAGTATTGCTTTGATGGACTATGGAACAAAGAGTGGAAAGAGCCTAAGCTTGGGGATGCCCAAGGCACCCCAAGGTAAAATTCAAGGACAACTGTCGGGGATATACCCCGCGGTATGAACCGGCCGGAATTATAACCCGGCCGGACTTGGTATTTTACTTAAGACGGTTTATATTTGGCAAGTTACTGGTGACCTGGCAGGCGGATCATGGATGACAAGGCCCAAGGCCCAGAAGGCCGGTTCATATTAATAGTGGGCCGGTTTATGAAGAAAGCACAAGGGATATTCTCCTACAAAGGAAGCAAGACTAGGACTCCTTGTAATAAAGCAACCCTAATCCTACTAGGACTCTACATGTAACCCGCCCCTTCAACATATATAAGGAGGGGCAGGGCTCCCCAAAGAGGGACAAGTTAGACAAGAAACAAGTTTTAGAGGAGAAGTTTAGACAAGTTTCTAGGGTTAGACACAAAGAGCCGGTTTACCGGCGACACCACGAGGATCATAATGAGACCTAGCCTCAAACAGCACGTAGGGTTATTACCGGATGATGTTTCCCGGGGCCCGAAGCTGTCTAAATCCGTGTCTTGCATCGCGTCTCTCGATTCCGCTCAACCCCTCTCAAGCTACCAAATAGATGCGCGGCCTCACGACTAAGTCCGTTAATCCGGACATCTGACGTGTTAATTCCACGACAGTTGGCGCCCACCGTGGGGCCAGCGCATGGTGGTGATGAGTTCTTGGAAGGATCTCTCCTAGGATCGAGAAGTTCGCAGCCTTTCGGATGAAGAGAAGCCGGTTTGAAAGAATCTGGATCATCAATAAGTAGTCAAGCGGAGCGAGCAAGTTTGCAGCGACAGTGAGGTTTGTGTATCCGTACGGCGCTACAAGTCGCCAGGATAGCGGAAGTTTTTTTTTGGATTTGATCTGATCCTGCTGCTCAAATCGGGGTCAGGGACTTTGACGCCTGTCCCAAGAAGAAATCTAAATCATTGTATCAAACGGCCTGTATCGCTTTGGCCGCTTCCTCCAACTACTAGTAGTACTCACGTCAAAATCAATTAGAGTGCTACTTTTGGGCTGCTGTTGATTGGACCAGATTTACAAGCTATGAAGTTTGAAGATTAACAAAAGGAAATACAGGGCAGCGTGCGTTGCGGTCGCGTCGGGCAATCCGCCGAGTCCGACAGGGAGTTAACGGCTTATCATCTGTGTCCGGATCAGATCGGATATTACTTTTTTGGCTACGCCGAGATCAAGACGAATCTGCTGCCCGAGTCGACGTATTGCTGCTGCTTCTGGTCAGATAAAAAGCCAACCGGAGTTGACTGCTGAGACGACGATCGGGTGGCTGCGTGTCGCTGCACGACCCACGTATGGTCCGCCGAGCTGCGTGTCGCTGCTGCTTCTGAATCACTGCCACGACTTCCCATCGCATGCGGGGCCGTCGCCGCTGTCGCGCCCTCATCGTTCGACCCATTGGGATTTCTCCAACTCGCTGCACCGGATCACTGCGCGTATGTACGCGCATCAACGCTGCTTCTTCTCACCCGTACCTCGCACACAACGCTGCTTCTTCTCACCCGTACGTACGCGCGTCACTGCGGATCTGCGATCGGTGCTCATACCAAGTCAAATCCTGCGTATGGAAATCGCCAGAGAATCCCCATGATACTTCCACTAGTACTACTACTCTTATAAGATAGTACTATTGATATGACGGAGAAAACAAAGGAAAATACTACTCATCAAAATACTAGATGGCGGAGAAACCAAAGGGGTAGTACTAGTACATGATGTGAAACAACACATCAAAATTGTTTAGTCTTCAATTACTACTTCTGACATGCGGCCAGGAGCATCAATGCAAACCGAGTCTGACAAGAATTCAACCTACTGGATACTACGAGGGAAGGCCGCATCAGCTGATGCACGGGGATGCGGGCGTATGCAGTGTCACGCGGGTGCCTGACGCTTCACTATCCATGTTCATCCGACGAAAAATACCAGGTGTTATTTTTCCTATGTATTTTATCAGTACATGTTAATTGATCCGATAACAATTATTCTCGCATGTAATATTTTTTACGCAGGACGACTATTAAAAGCGGCAGCCGGATCATCATTAGGGTATGCCACGGATGCATCGTTCAGCTGTGTTGCGCGGCTTCACGAACATACCTGTCGCGGTCCGGTTTAAATCAACACGCCGGCCGACCCGTCTGTCCGCGCCCACGCGCGCTGGTCTCCAACACCGCGGCTGACTTCCTCGCCAATGGACGTGCGCACGCCACCGCTTCCGCGGTCCGGTCTACATCAACACGCAAGTGCCGCACCCGTCCTCGTAAACCAGCCCAGCGGATACGCGTCTCACTGGTTTACAAATACCACGGTCAACTCATCCATTCTCCAGGAGAATCAGGTGATAGCTATCCTATTTATTTTTCATACATATTAATTCATCCGAGCAAAAACACCTCGCCCTGCTGTATTGTATATGCAGAAAAATTATTCATTATAAAATGGTATTATACCACGGAGGTGGAGGCACGCAAAACATTGTTCGACACAAGTGATCGTCGTTGTTCCACGGATTCAAGCGCCGGTTTACAACGCCTTGGCCGTCTTTCACGACCGCGCCGGTTTACAATGACGTGGCCATGTTTCGCGACCACACCGGTTTATAATGACGCGGCCATCTCTCACGACTGCGCCGGCTCACAACGAGGAAGACAACTAGCCCGTCGGCGCCGGCCGACCCATCTGCTATTCGAGCAAATCAGGTGTTATCCTTCTTATATATTTTATCATTTTATTTCCCCTGAGCACCATTACACTACCCTATTGGTGTTTTCTATATACAGGTAAAATCATTGTTATACTGCGGATATAAAACACGCACTCACAACGTTCTACAATGGTGTTTTCATCTGTGTCGCATTACTTGATGAAACGGACGGCCGATTCACGCATCCGCACTGGTTTACAACACGGAGGACAACTTGCTCGTCTCCGCCGGTTTACAACCCCACAGCCGGTTTAACTGTTTGAGCCGCCTCTGATGTTGCGGTCGTCTTACTATCTGCCCTACGATCCGGTCTATTCGACATACCGGTTAGGCTAAACAGACACCGATGAGGATCATAAGAAGGGACCAAGCTAGGGGGCTACGGATCACATATGAATCCTCGACGAAATCTTTTCTGGTCCGGTCTACATAATGTTCTTGTCCTTAGGGATCCACCTTTGATGGCAGATGTAATATTCCTGTCCCTTGGTGGGCCAAATCCCTTTGATGGCAAAAGAAAAGTTCTTGTCCTTAGGGATCCACCTTTGATGGCAGATGTAATATTCCTGTCCCTTGGTGGGCCAAATCCCTTTGATGGCAAAAGAAATAAACCTGTTCTTGTCCCTAGGGAACCTTCCTTTGATGGCAGATGTAATATTCCTGTCCCTTGGTTGATCATTCCCTTTGATGGCAAAAGAAAATATGTTCTTGTCCCTAGGGTAATTCCTTTGATGGCAGATGTAATATTCATGTCCCTTGGAAGCCGTATACCCTTTGATGCCAAAAGAAAATCTGTTCTTGTCCCTAGGGTACTTCCTTTGATGGCAGATGTAATATTCCTGTCCCTTGGAAGCCGTATACCCTTTGATGGCAAAAGAAAATTTCTTGTCCCTAGGAGTACATCCTTTGATGGCAGATGCAATATTTCCTGTCCCTTGGAGCACATCCTTTGATGGCAAAAGAGTACATCCTTTGATGGCAAAGTTCTTGTCCCTAGGAGTACTGTTAGTCATAGCCCTTTGGGTTGTACCCTTTGATTGGCACATAGGGAGCCTGGCAGCTCGCAAAAAGCCTCGACTGCATGGTCTTATTTGCAACGATGTTTTGCGTTTTGTGATTTTTTCAAAGTTTTTTCGTGGGTAACCAAGTTTTTTTCCGGGATTGGGCAACTACAAGGTTGACCATATATTTACAAAGTTAAAGTCTGGGTCATGAACACCAGCGAGAGTTAAACCGGCGTTCATCGTAACCCGGATCGGCCTTCATGATGAGCCGACAAAGAGCCAAAAAAACAGATTGGCAGTACATGATCAGTTATAATGACCGGTGTTCATTAAACCGGCCTGGCTTTCGACTATAAGTCGCCAGTATAAGATAAAATAATGACCAGTGTTTATTAACCCGGCCTAGTTGTGATCAAATATCACTGGAACCGGTTTTCAAACCGGATTATATTATTCAAATCTTTAATAGCCAACATGGCTGGATTTTTATATTATGATTGAGGTTATCAAAGTCGCTTTAAGCGCAATGGATATTATTTCATCGATGGAAGTGATTTATTCTACAAAGGAATAGTCCCGAGTTGCTGCAGGCTTACAACCCGGCACTTGGGGGCTACATTATTCAAATTGAGTTTACATCAAATACACAAGTCTCATGTCGCTGCAAGCATGCACCATGACACTTGGGGGCTAATGCAAAGTCTTTTTTTTGCTCACTTTATTGAAGACCCGACTCATCACATTATAACGTGCCGGCCCTTGGGGGCTACCAATCGCTCTTGTCAACAATTCAAGGTACACAAGTGTTAATCTATTATATTGAAGGGTCCACTGCTCAGTTGGTAAAGCACAAAGCTCTTAACCTTGTGGACGTGGGTTCAAACCCCACTATGGAAGTTACATTATATAATGTTATTTTCAATGATTATATCTACAAAGTCCCTGCTCATTATTGCATAATGACCCGGCACTTGGGGGCTACATAATATGGAATATTCAGCTTCATAGTGATTGGGATGAACAATCTGGATTTCTTCAAGATTATACAATGTTATTTTCAATGAAGTTTATACAAAGTCCCTGCTCATTATTGCATAATGACCCGGCACTTGGGGGCTACATAATATGGAATATTCAGTTTCATAGTGATTGGGATGAACAATCTGGATTTCTTCAAGATTATACAATGCTATTTTCAATGAAGTTTATACAAAGTCCCTGCTCATTATTACATAATGACCCGACACTTGGGGGCTACAGGTAATATGCATATAAAACAGGTAATATGCATATAAAGGAGGAACATCTTCAAATTATCAGTTTTGGGTAAATCCGGAAGATCAATCATAACCCGGCGTTTGCAACAATCATAACCAGGCATTTATAAACAGTCATGACCCGGAATTATCAATTTTTATAACCCGACAATGGTGGTAGTCATAAACCGGCAAGTTCTACCTTTCCAAACTGGTTGGATATCAATTGAATATTTGAAGATCAATATTTTTTGTCAAGTCAGAGCATTGAAAGGCTGATTCGAATGAATTCTGGATTTACAATATTTATATGCAAGCAAGTTGATTATGGAGCTGGTCTGTTGACCCGGATCTTCTAGAAGAAGGAAAGGACAAGGACTTAAGGATGGTGAAGATGCCGGTTTACAAGAAATTCTTAACCCGGAGCACAACCTGTCAGATTCGCTCTTGTGTTTATTTTGCAGCATAAGTTTACCATGGATAAATCCAAGCTAAACTTGGGGGATAATGTCGGGGATATACCCCGCGGTATGAACCGGCCGGAATTATAACCCGGCCGGACTTGGTATTTTACTTAAGACGGTTTATATTTGGCAAGTTACTGGTGACCCGGCAGGCGGATCATGGATGACAAGGCCCAAGGCCCAGAAGGCCGGTTCATATTAATAGTGGGCCGGTTTATGAAGAAAGCACAAGGGATATTCTCCTACAAAGGAAGCAAGACTAGGACTCCTTGTAATAAAGCAATCCTAATCCTACTAGGACTCTACATGTAACCCGCCCCTTCAACATATATAAGGAGGGGCAGGGCTCCCCAAAGAGGGACAAGTTAGACAAGAAACAAGTTTTAGAGGAGAAGTTTAGACAAGTTTCTAGGGTTAGACACAAAGAGCCGGTTTACCGGCGACACCACGAGGATCATAATGAGACCTAGCCTCAAACAGCACGTAGGGTTATTACCGGATGATGTTTCCCGGGGCCCGAAGCTGTCTAAATCCGTGTCTTGCATCGCGTCTCTCGATTCCGCTCAACCCCTCTCAAGCTACCAAATAGATGCGCGGCCTCACGACTAAGTCCGTTAATCCGGACATCTGACGTGTTAATTCCACGACAACAACCAAAAGCCTAAGTTTGGGGATGCCCCGGGAAGGCATCCCCTCTTTCGTCTTCATCTATCGGTAACTATACTCGGAGCTATATTTTTATTCACCACATGATATGTGTTTAGCTTGGAGCGTCATTGTATTTTAGTTTGTTTTGCTTGCTGTTTGAATAATATCCCAAGATATGAAATTCTTAAATGTTAGAGAGTCTTCACATAGTTACATAATTATTCAACTACTCATTGATCTTCACTTATATCTTCCGGAGTAGTTTGTTATTGCTCTAGTGCTTCACTTATATCTTTTAGAGCACGACAGTGGTTTTATTTTGAAGAAATAGATGAACTCTCATGCTTCACTTATATCCTTTTGAGAGTCTATTATAACATCATGGTAATGTGCTTTGGCTATAAAACTAGCCTTAACATGATAGGCATCCAACATGAATATAGTAAAAACTTTCATACGAAGTGCATTGAATATGATGAGAAGTTGGATGCTTGATAATTGTTTTGAGATATGAGGATAGTAATATTAGAGTCATGCTAGTGGAGTTATCATGAAATTGAGAAATACTTGTGTTAAGGTTAGTGATTTCCGTAGCATGCACGTATGGTGAACCGCTATGTGACGAAGTTAGAGCATGAGGTATTTGTAAAGTGTCAACCTTTGTGTGGAGGTCGGGGGCGCGCGATGGTTAACTCCTACCAACCTCCACCCTAGGAGCATGCGTTGATTTCTTTGTTTTGATGACTCATAGATTTTTGCAATAAGTATATGAGTTCTTTATGACTAATGTTGAGTCCATGGATTATACGCACTCTCACCCTTCCACCATTGCTAGCCTCTCTTGTATCGCGCAACTTTCGCCGGTACCATACACCCACTATATATCCTTCCTAAAAACAGACACCATATATATTCCTCAAAACATCCACCATACCTACCTATCATGGCATTTCCATAGCCATTCCGAGATATATCGCCATGCAACTTTCCACCGTTCCGTTCATATGACACACTTCATACTGTCATATTGCCATGCATGATCGTGTAGTTGACATCGTATTTGTGGCAAAGCCACCATGCATAATTTTTCATACATGTCACTCTTGATTCATTGCACATCCCGGTACACTGCCGGAGGCATTCATATAGAGTCATACTTGTTCTAGTATCGAGTTGTAATGTCGAGTTGTAATTCAATGAAAGTGTGATGATCATCATTATTAGAGCATTGTCCCATGTGAGGAAAGGCTAAATAAAGAAAGCCCCGCCAAAGAAAAAAAGATAAGAAAAGAAAGGCCAAAGAAAAAAGGAAAGGCCCAAAAAAGGGGAAAAAGAAAAAAAAGAAAAAAAAGAAAAAAAAGGGACAATTGCTACTATCCTTTTCCACCCTTGTGCTTCAAAGTAGCACCATGTTCTTCATGATAGAGAGTCTCATGTTTAGTCACTTTCATATACTAGTGGGAATTTTCATTATAGAACTTGGGTTGTATATTCCAACGATGGGCTTCCTCAAATGCCCTAGGTCTTGATGAGCAAGCAAGTTGGATGCACACCCACTAGTTTCTTTTGTTGAGCTTTCATACATATTTAGTTCTAGTGCATCCGTTGCATGGCAATCCCTACTCACTCACATTGATATCTATTGATGGACATCTCCATAGCCCGTTCATACGCCTAGTCCATGTGAGACTATCTCCCTCCTTTTTGTCTTCTCCACAACCACCTCTGTATTCTACCCATAGTGCTATGTCCATGGCTCACGCTCATGTATTGCGTGAAAGTTGAAAGGTTTGAAAAAAATGAGTATGAAAACAAGTGCTTGGCTGAAACCGGGGTTATGCATTATATGAATATTTTGTGTGATGAAGAGAGAGCATAGCCAGACTATATGATTTTGTAGGGATAACTTTCTTTAGCCATAGTATTTTGAGAAGACATGATAGCTTTGTTATTATGCTTGAAGTATTATTATTTCTTATCTCAACATAGACTTTTATCTTGAATCTTTCGGATCTGAACATTCATGCCACAATAAGGAGAATTACATTGAGAATTATATTAGGTAGCATTCCACATCAAAAATTCTGTTTTTATCATTACCTACTCGAGGACGAGCAGGAATTAAGCTTGGGGATGCTGATACGTCTCCAATGTATCTATAATTTTTGATTGTTCCATGCTATTATATTATCCTTCTAGGATGTTTCATGGGCTTTATTATACACTTTTATATTATTTTTGGTACTAACCTACTAACCCAGAGCCTAGGGCCAGTTTCTGTTTTTCTCCTGTTTTAGGGTTTTACAGAAAATGAATTTCAAACGGAGCCCAATTGACCTGAAAATCAACGGAGGCTGTTTTCAGACCTAAAGAAGCCCAGGAAGTGCCGGAGGGGGACGAGAGGACCCACGGGCTGCCCATGAGGGTGGGGGCGCGTGCCCCCCTAGGGCGCGTGCCCCCCCTCGTGGACAGCCCGTAGCCCCCCTTTGCTTGGCCCCGACTCCAACACCTCCTATATATACTGAAACCTCCAAAAAGAAACATAGATCGAGAGTTCCGCCGCCGAAAGCCTCTGTAGCCACCGAAAACCAATCAAGACCCTGTTCCGGCACCCTGCCGGAGGGGGGGAACCCTCACCAGTGGCCATCTTCATCATCCTGGCGCTCTCCATGACGAGGAGGGAGTAGTCCACCCTTAGGGCTGAGGGTATGTACCATTAGCTATGTGTTTGATCTCTCTCTCGTGTTCTTGAGATGGCACGATCTTGATGTATCGCGAGCTTTGCTATTTTAGTTGGAGCTTATAATGCTTCTCCCCATCTACTCTCTTGTAATAGATTGAGTTTTCCCTTTGAGGTTATCTTATCGGATTGAGTCTTTAAGGATTTGAGAACACTTGATGTATGTCTTGCATGTGCTTATCTGTGGTGACAATGGGATATCATGTGATCTACTTGATGTATGTTTTTGTGATTGACTTGCGGGTTCTGTGACCTTGGGAATCTATGCATAGGGGTTGGCACACGTTTTCGTCTTGACTCTCCGGTAGAAACTTTGGGGCACTCTTTGAAGTTCTATATGTTGGTTGAATACATGTTTCTGAGATTGTGTGATGCATATCGTATAATCATGCCCACAGATACTTGAGGTGACAATGGAGTATCTAGGTGACATTAGGGTTTTGATTGATTTGTGTCTTAAGGTGTTATTCTAGTACGAACACTATGATAGATTGAACATTACTATGGACTCTTGAATATATCGATCCGAAAGAATAACTTTGAGGTGGTTTCGTTTGTTCTCCGCTATTAGTGACTTTGGAGTGACTCCTTTTTGCATGTTGACGGCTAGTAATATGATCCAATTATGTTATCCTTGTTGAGAGAACTTGCACTAGTGAAAGTATGAACCCTAGGCCTTGTTTCCTATCATGGCTACACGGTTTATGCTCACGTTTACCACTTGCTACCTTGCTGCTTTTATATTTTCATTTTACAAAAACCTATATCTACCATCCATATTACACTTGTATCACCATCTCTTCGCCGAACTAGTGCACCTATACAATTTACCATTATATTGGGTGTGTTGGGGACACAAGAGACTCTTTGTTATTTGGTTGCATGGTTGTTTGAGAGAGACCATCTTCATCCTACACCTCCCACAGACTGATAAACCTTAGGTCATCCACTTGAGGGAAATTTGCTACTGTCCTACAAACCTCTGCACTAGGTGGCCCAACAACGTCTACAAGAAGAAGGTTGTGTAGTAGACATCAGGGGCTCCCGAGGTCGGTGGCTGGGGGAGTTCCTCCTGAGGCTTCGCCGGTCCTTCTCGCGGGGGTGACGCCGAGGGCCTGAGGAGCCTTTCCTGGAAGACGCCGGGTTCCTGGGGCATGCGCCTGGATGCTCTCTTGGCAATGTCATCAGCCTCCTCATTAGGGCCGCGGGGCACGTGTTCCAGCTCTAGGTCCAAGAATTGCTTCTCCATCTTGCGTACCTCCGCGAGGTATGCCTTCATATGCTCGTCCCTTGGTTCGTACACCTTGTTGGAGAAGTTGACGAGGAATTGGGAGTCACCCTGATGATGAGGTGTTTCACCCCTAGGGCTATCGCCGCCTTGAGACCGGCGATGAGGCCCTCGTATTCCGTGATGTTGTTGGAGACCTTATCGCCTAGCTGAAAGCAAAGTTGCACGACGGAGTAGAGCTTGTCTTGAGTGGGCGAGATGAGCACAACCTCTCCCCCAGCGCCCTGGCGGGCGAACGCGCCATCAAAGTACATGACCCAGCCTTCTGGTGCTTTGCTCCCCGGCAAGAGGGATTGGTTCGAGCTCGCTTTGGGCCCTGGGGCCACTACAAAAAAGACACATCTGTGACATTTTGGGCCGAACGAAAAAAAGTTATGTCATACTTATGACACTTCTATGACAATAATTGTGAAAAAACACGGTATCATCATAGATGTGGTGGGGTCCTACTTCTATGACAAAAAATCATGACGGAAAATGGGCTTTTCGTCCTAGGCGGGCCGGAGACGCAGCTGCATGATATTCTTTGGGCCGTCCATGACGGAAAAAATCATGGTAGAAGCGAGGGCGAGGAAAATATCGGGGTGTTCCCGGTTACGGTGGGTGGTCGGGGCCGAGCGATGCGCGTTTCTCTCGTACACGCACACGTGTGGGTGCGAGGAGTTGGGCTCTAACTGAACCCGAGCGAGGCGTTGGGCTCTAACCGAACCTAAGCGAGGCGTTGGGATCTAGCTGAACCCGAGTGATAGCACTGCAGGCTATGTGTTACTGAACCCGATCGATGTTGCCTCTGGATGAACAGTGAGCGTTGCTGGGGGGCTTGGATGAACAGTTCCCGGTGGGGGTGCATGAACAGGACCTCGTGGTGTTGCCTCTGGATGAACAGGACCCCGATCGATCGAGTCGGTTGGGGCTGGATGAATAGGACCCTGTGGAGGGCTGGATGAACAGTACATGGTGGAGGGCTGGATGAACAGTAGCCAGTGGAGGGGTGGTTGAACAGGAGCCCGTGGAGAGGGCTGGTTGAACAGTAGCCGATGGAGTAGCGCGCAGTGGAGGCTGGATGAACAGGAGCCCGTGGATGAACAGTCCCAGGTGAAGGCTGGAGGAGGTCCATGGTTGATGAACAGTAGCCCGTGGAGGCTGGAGGGGGTCGACGGTGGAGATGAACAGTATCCCGTGGAGTCCCGTTTTGCGGTACGCCACACCCCTCCTGATGAACAGGACCCCTGTTTCGACCGTAGCACTCCAACACAAGTCCGTTTCCTCTGTTTTGCGGTACGCCACACCCCTCCCGATCAACAGGCCCTCGTTTCGACCGAGGAGGTCAGTTTCCTCCGTTTTGCGGTACGCCAAACCCCTCCCGATGAACAGGATCCCGTTTCGACCGTGGCTGGTCGAACACAAGGCCGTTTCCTCCATTCTGCGGTACGCCAGGCCTCATTTCCATCTGCTGT
>LR738709.1:440559010-440653627 GCA_902687465.1 Secale cereale | reverse complement strand
GGACGATTCATTCCGTTCCGACCCAGCCAGTTGGCTCCCCATGAACACGACGACGAAGTTGTTTCTCCGTTCCGACCCAGCCATGTACACGAGCCCTGGCCATACGTATGCGCGAGAAGGCATTCGAGACCCTGCCCATATGTACGTACGTGGCGTATTTTCTTTCTTGCACACTTGCCGATGTACGTACGTGTACATGCTACGTGCACGCCTCTACTACAACATGTGCGCGCCTCTACATCGACCAGTATGTACGTACACGTTCGCAACCAGAATGACAACGCTACGTACGCTTCGACCAGGTGGGTCCCGACTGTCAGGCACTTCCTTGCCTGCGAAGATGTAGCTGGTGGGTCCGAGCAGTTAGGGGGCAAATAATTTTTTTGCCCGTATGCACTTCCTTGCGTGGGAAGATGTAGCTGGTGGGTCCCAGCAGTCAGGGGGAAACATTTTTTTCGTAAAATACGGTGGCCCGTCCGGTGGGCCCCTGATGTCAGGTGGAGGAATAATTAATTGGCGTGTAATAAGGAGGCACTTCCTTGCTGCGGCCGTGGACCCAACTGTCATCCTTTCCACGTATAGTACTCTTCCGATGGAAGTCGTTCCTTGACCACGTTGTCCACGCCGCACCGAGAGCTCCAGGGCGGTGGACGACGGCGAGGCCTAGGAAGGGGACGACGCAGAACAGGGGAAGACGCGGCAGTGGAAGCCCGCGCGGAGAGGAGTACGAGGGTTCACTGGTTCGGCTGCAGTGTGAGGCTGCCATCGCCGCAGGGCCTGGCCAGCGGTGTGAATAGTAGGGGCTAGTGAGGCCTCCGCGGCAGCACAGCCGGCCACGGGAGGCAGGAGCATGCGGCACGATCGGCGCTGCTTTGGGCGGCTGGAGCAAGAAGACCAGAGGTTGAAGAAGCACTACGGCCGTTGGATGGACATCGTACGGTCACTGGAGCTAGAATTGTTCATATTGACTAAGTTGACAAAGCACTCCATCCCCGTCAACTTAGTAGGCCCACAAGTCAGCCACCCACCAAGGTGGGTCCCAACTAGCAGGGGGGTATTCATTTTTTTGTGCGTAATAAGGAGGCACTTCCGATGGGTCTGAGCTGACAGCCGGAGGGAATGTTTTTTTCGCGAAATACAGTGACCCGTCCGGTGGGTCCCAACAGTCAGGGGGAAACGTTTTTTTCGCAAAATACGGTGCCCCGTCCGGTGGGTCCCCGCTGTCAGGTGGTGGAATAATTATTTTGCGCGTAATAAGGAGGCACTTCCTTGCTGCGGCCGTGGACCCAGCTGTCAGCCTCTCGACGTACAGTCCATGTACGATGGAAGCCGTTCCTTGACTATGTTGACCACGCTGCGCTGAGAGCACCAGCGCGGTGGACGACGGCGTGGCCTAGGAAGGGGACGACACGGAGCTGGGGAAGACGCGACAGTGGAAGCCCGCACGGAGAGGAGTACGAGGGTTCATTGGTTCAGCTGCGGTGTGAGGCTGCCGTCGCCGCAGGGCCGGCCAGCGGTGGCAATAGTAGGGGGGCGGTGAGGCCTCCGCGGTAGCACAGCCAGCCACGGGAGGCAGGAGCATGCGGCACGACCGGCGCTGCTTTGGGCGGCTGGAGTAAGAAGACCAGAGGTTGAAGAAGCACTACAACCATTGGATGGACATCGTACAGTCACTGGAGCTAGAATCGTTCATATTGACTAAGTTGACAAAGCACTCCATCCCTGTCAACTTAGTAGGCGAACAAGTCAGCCACCCACCAAGGTGGGTCCCAACTAGCAGGGGGAGTATTCATTTTTTTATGCGTAATAAGGAGGCACTTCTGGTGGGTCCGAGCTGATAGCCGGGGGGGGGGATGTTTTTTCGCAAAATACGGTGACCCGTCAGATGGGTTCCAACAGTCAGGGGGGAAACATTTTTTTCGCAAAATACGGTGGCCCGTCCGATGGGTCCCCGCTGTCAGGTGTTGGAATAATTATTTTGCGCGTAATAAGGAGGCACTTCCTTGCTACGGCCGTGGACCCAGCTGTCAGCCTCTCCACGTACAGTCCACGTCTGATGGAAGCCGTTCCTTGACCATGTTGACCACGCCGCACCGAGAGCACCAGGGCGATGGACGATGGCGTGGCCTAGGAAGGGGACGACGCGGAGCCGGGAGCACTACGGCTGTTGGATGGACATCGTACGGTCAATGGAGCTAGAATCGTGCATATTGACTAAGTTGACAAAGCCCTCCGTCCCCGTCAACTTAGTAGGCCCACAAGTCAGCCTCCCACTATACTGGATCCCAGCTAGTAGGGGGGTATTCATTTTTTTGTGCGTAATAAGGAGGCACTTCCGGTGGGTCCGAGCTGACAGCGGGGGGAATGTTTTTTTCGCGAAATACGGTGGCCAGTCCGATGGGTCCCAGCAGTCAGGGGGGAAAAGTTTTTTTTTGCCAAATACGGTGGCCCGTCCGGTGGGTCCCTGATGTCAGGTGGAAGAATAATTATTTTCCGCGTAATAAGGAGGCACTTCCTTGCGGCTGCCGTGGTCCCAGTTGGGTTCACTAGTTCAACTGTGGTGTGAGGCCGCCGTTGCCGCAGAATAACATGGGGTGTGGGTGAGTAGAGGGATGCCCTGGCCAGCGGTGGGAGTAGTACGGGCGGTGAGGCCTGCACGGAGGCGGGAGCAGTCGGTCCCGCCGGCGCTGGATTTGGCGGCTGGAGCAAGAAGATCAGAGATTGAAGAAACAAGACGGCCGTTGGATTGGCATCCAACGATTACATCTGCTAGAATCGTTTGTTGACGTATATAATAACTAAAAAAAATCTTGCATACACGTCAACTTAATTGGCCCATAAATCAGACCATTCCCTCTTTTTTTAATAATTTATATATAGATCATTGCGTCTTCTTATGCAATTTATTGCAACCCGTTTTTTTTGGTTGGCCATGGCCAATTTCGCATATTTCTCTGGGTTCCAAACTATTTTTAATACCGAAATGTCGAGCCATATTTAAAGTACTTTGAAGATATATTTAAATTGGTTAATGCCCGGTGAAATAGGAATCTGAAAATGTGAAAACATTTGGAAATTATAAAGTAATTGCCAATCTGTCATCTATTTTTATATTTACAGCCAATTTCATATTACTTTCAAGATTTGCAGGCGTCTTGAAAGAGTTGCAGTCCATCAGGGCGTAGAAAAATAAATAGGCCTGGATTGGGTATTCTTCAGAAAAAATAAACTGGGCTCATTTTCACAAAGAAAAAATAGCTGGGATGGTCACATGGTGAACATAAAATATAAGCCTGGGCTAGACGGGCCACGACCCAGTTCAAACCCTGCTCCATCTCAACAATAACAAAAAAAATACTGCTCGAGTAGCTACGTCCCAGGTGTCAGCCAATCTTGTGTTGTTCTCTTCTCTATTGACCATATACGCTCACAATGTCGTGGGTCCCAGATGTCAGGAAAACACTAGGAGGAAGCATTTTATTTTTCCATACGCTGACATGGTGGGCCCATACTGTCATCCTCTCCACGTACTTCTGCCGATTCCTATTGTTTGTTGACCATGTTGACAACGCGAGAGGGCGGCGCCGCGGTGAGCACACCAAAGCGTGCGAAGGACGACGGCGAGGCCTCGGACGTCGGCGTTAACGATTTAGGAGACGGTGGGGCGGCGATGTGTGCGCTGAGGCGCAGCCAGCCGTGGGAGGCGCAAGCAAGCGGCCCCGTCGGCAATGGTTTGGTTTTGGCGGCTGGAGGAAGACAGGATTGAAGAAACACGACAGACTGTAAAAGCAGCAGGGGTACTTAACAACCTTAACTAAAACCAGTAGGGGCACTTAACAACCATAGCTGAAAGCAGTATAAGTACTTATACAGGTTCAACCATACAAAGCACACCTCGAACAGTGCTACTTTGCCTACAGTTAACCAAGGGTCAGGCCGCCAAGCCCCAGGACAAGGCCCAGGCGCCACCCCGCACATCCACAACCTTCTGAAAGCGGCTTCATCTCGCAATGTGGTCAATAAATAGGATATTTGCTTTAGAGCCATGGAAAAGCAGGAACATAATCTTCTGTCCTATTCTCCAAGATGGATGGGCCTTCATTATTTGAGACCACCCATGAATAAGTATCTTTTCACCTCCAAGGGGAATGGAGTAGGTCGACATAAACATCATGTTGTGACCAAGCGCAAGTCTGACCCGACCATGGTCAGGCATCTGTATAGGAACAATAGAACTGGGCAGTTTCTATTTCAAGAAGATCACAGCTATAAAACTGTGTATAAGCAATAGTTTATGAACAACATATATAACATAAAATAGCTCGTACCATAAGTTTCTTGACACAGTTGGACATGTTCAACGAGTGTAGCAGTGGCACACATATCCCACGTGGCCTTCCACCATTGAAACGGCCCACAAGGACCTCAAGACGATCAATAAAGTGTAGGAACTTGTGGATGTCATCCCAGTCAACTTCAGTGCCATCAGTAACAGCCGAGTTGTTACAGAATAACAAACGAGCAGCCTGTTTAACTCTGAAAAAACCTACACGTGCCACCAATTATAAGAAAATATTAGTTAGAATTAGCATCTTCGTGAGAGATTCGTTGCTACTTCTAAAGTTAAATTGTGATTAGTTAGATAGAATAGGTGGATTAAGAAGTAATCGAGGCAACAAGCAAGAACCAGATACAAAACTAACATGGATGAACAATTGGAATGACGTCGGGGTGGAAGATCACAGTGAAGATGAGACCAGGTTCTGCTATTTCCATCAACATTCGTGCGCCAACTTTCAGTCTGTAACAATTGAGAAAGTTTATCCAAGTTCGGCCATAAAAATAGCAGCGATCTTCTTGGTTCATGAACCCAACTCAGAACTTATATCCATGGCTTGTCTTCACTGTGACCATTAAACTGGTGTATTCAGTTATGGCAAGGCCGAGCATCTTGAGTACATGTGTTCTGGCAGAGCAAATAATGCACTGCAGGAAAAATAATATGAGAACACAATGTATTCCCTATCCAAATCTAGAAATAACTTCCTCCTTCGCGTCAGTGTTGACCATCCTACTGGTAGTACCTTTTATCCAAATATAGCAATCCAAAATTCCAAATTAGTCGACAGCATGTTCAAAGAAAACCCGCCCTCCAGGATAGAAAAGAGGATTCTAGGAACATACTGTGCTCGTTTCAAAATCCTGTGTTAGGATAAGAAGGAACAAGTGTGGCGTCTCACCGAGGGCACAGAAACCTGTAGGGTCCTCGCACTTTGGGCACTGCAAATGAAACACACTAGATTCAGCAGGAAGAAAAATGCATCAACGGCGGCGGCTGCCATCCTAGGATTACTCGTGACCAAGGGACTTGGATTTATCGGGGATGGATGGAGAATTCGTACCTGGTTCTCCATGAGAAAAACATATGCAATCGCCGAGAGGGGGTTTTCTCTGAACAAGCAGACGAGGGATAAGGGGATTTAGGTCCAGTGAAATATTGCCGCTTCGTCCGTCCAGCTTACTGCTAAAGCTGGAAAGGGGGGGTTGTGATTTGACGGCTCATTGGGCATTACTGCGGCACGACGACCGGGGTGTGTCTACCGTGCAGTTGTGCACTCTAATTTGTGTATATGGCACATGGACCCCGTTGCCGGATGCCCCACATATCAGCGAAAGGAAGTAGAAAGACAGGAGTAACTAGTTACACAAAAATATAATTTTGACAGAGAGATACTCCCTCTGCAAAGAAATATACAAATCTTTTATATCACAACTTTATACATACAAATTTATATCTGACGGATAGGAAGGAAACTATGGCAATTCTGCAAAAAGGTACCCACACACCTCTCCACATTTGCAAATAAGGCCTTCCCTCGTTCATCCTTTTCTCTCACAAGATAAAATACTCATACAAATACATCTTGATGTTACGTGCAGCGCACGGGCATTATGGGGGTTCAGCTGAGAATATAATACTCAGATAGGCTCATAGTTCTGGACTTTGGGCCGCAGGCCCACCCTGCATGTTTGGGGGCCCATGTGTTCTACCTAAGCACTTTTCAAATTGCAAGCGATCGGTACGGTGCTGGTTTTAGATGCTGTCGCAAGGCGAAAACACAAAATTGAATAAAGCACGGCAGCTGTTGGAATGAAATCGAGCGACGATTCCTAACCAGCAATGAGAGTTGCAATTCTATCAACGATATACCATGTGATTATAATACTGTCGTATTACTTATACACACAAGACACTTGTTTCACCATGCCAGATTATTACATCAAAATCCCTCGTAGGATAGATCAGTTCGGCAGTTGCGTGCTGCTACTGAAGAATTTCAAAGTTGATTTGGACCAGCTCTCCTTGCCGAGAAAGTTCGATTTTGAGATCATCCCCTACCGCAAGATATGATTTAGATTTGAACCTTGACCATCCATTAGCATCAATCATCATACTTACGGTATATTGAGCAGGTTCATTCACACCAAGGCTACGCATGGTAAGAGAAACTTGGCCGCTGTCGCCCGGATTGTTGAACGACTCCCTCGTTGCTCTAGGAATTCTCTATTTGCAAACAAGAAGACATACCCAAACAGTTAGATCAACACAGTGAATCATGTGAAACAACATGGAAAGAAAAAAGAATGAAACACTTGGGCGGCCAATGCTTACCAAGAAGGTGGACATGTCGGTTTTTGTAAGGACTTTGGTATATGAAGTGCGAACTGCAGCCCAGTCTGTTACCGGTACAACTGCTCGTTCGGTTTCCGCTGCACGGGCCGGAGCAAATGCAAGTGCAAGTGTTGGTGCAGGTGCCGAAGCCGCTGCTGCTGCCGGAGATGGTGCTCCTTGTAGAGCAGGTGCCAGTGTCGGAGCAGGTGCCGGTGTCGATGCCCGATCCTCCGGTAGATCAGCCTGATCCTCTGACGCGGTCGATGTCCAATCCTTAGCTGGATCAGACTGAGCTGCTGCCGCTATCAGTGCTAGAGCAACTATCGGTGCTCGATCCGTTGCTGAAGGTGGTACCGATGTGCGAGACAGCGGCGATCGTGTCTGGTCTACTATGATCAGCTTTCTAACTTGACTAGGCTTCGTGACCGTGATCCAGATTTTTCTTCATTTCTTTTAAACGCGAGAAGGACTAATTGTGGCATTTTTGTTAAACCAAATTGTAGTTCATCATAGGGATTCAACTTGTACTCAGACAACAGACTGATCCAATTTTTCCAGTAATATAAGTGATGGACAGTGCCTTCGTTACTGACACGACATAAGAAGTGAAACCTGCAAAATTAGCCATCGTAGAGCAAACCAAACGGTTTATTCTGTGATGAATGTCACATGGCAAAACCTGCATCGTAAAATTGCAGGAAAAGAAAGAAAACATGACATTAAATCAATAAGATTTAGACAGTAAATCAATAAGATTTACTTGATGTTACACGAGTGAATCCTTACCAGGAAATCACTATGTTGAAGTACTAAATAGAAGATTAATCGTCCAACTACGGGTGATATGCAGGGGCCCCGCCTACTCCCACAAGCAGGACAGTCCAAAGGTCGTGACAAATTGAATGGACCGAACATCCATGGGACTGGAAATCCTGGTGGGTGTGATAAACCCTGCAATGCATACAGATATTGGAGTGTAACCATAATTGATAAACCGTCCTCACAAAAAAGATGATCTCGATACTTCAAAATATACAGGCTGAATTGAGTGGATAGACATTAACATAGACCATTCTTGGGACTGACCACACACCAAAAGCAGTAGTACTAATAAACAATACAGGGTTCACAAACACAAATCAAGTACTGAACAATAGTACTTACTACAGACAAGCAAAATTGCACTAATTAAACTCTCCAGACTATTTCTTGCCATCGACCTACGGGATGAACCATGCATAACTGACTAGGCCATGGACTTCGTGAGAGATGTCTACATGCACCATCACCATCTCATCAACCTTGGAGAACCTAACAGAGTGGTCTTTCCACTCATAAACATGATCATGAAGACAGGCCGCATCAGATTTGTTGGGAAGCTTTACAAGAACCACACCCTTCATAATCGAAGGCATAGCCAGGAAATTGTTGTGGTCAAGTACAGCCTCGAGAACACGCCTGACAACAATGCTACAGGAAAACACTAGTTCAGGACACGTGGCGACAAGGACACAGCAGCTGGATAGTTTAGCAGTAGAACTCATCCTCAGGTCTTCCAGTTCACACGGCATGACTTTGAGAACTACATCTCCACCGCAGACCTGGTTCTAATTCAAACAGAAACCATATTTTATTACTACCTCCGTTCAGAAATATAAGATGATTTTCGATATTATACTCCATATGTGGCTACATATACGCACATAAATGAGAGAACAAAGACACGAGAACATGTCTTCAAAGGCATGAGAGCAGAGGGATTACTTGCAATATCCATAACACAAGTTACTGAGGCAAATATACCCTCTTCAAAAGTAGCATTGATGTTCATAAAGTATAGTTGAAAGTAATCTATAAGAAATCAGTATCAACCTCTCGCATGTTTTGGTCAAAAGAAGAATTTAGAACCGTCATTTGCCACACCAAAATCACATGCAAGATCACCCAGAAAGTTGTACTACTAGTACTAGTACTGTGTGTTAGATGAAAAAACACGATCAAGATCGAGAGAAAGATCGTCCAGAAGAGATATTACCTGGAATTGCTTAATGAGGGATTCCGGAGAGGGGGCTTGGACAGGGCGATGGCTTTGAGCTTGTCTACGGTAGTCTCGGCGGGGTGCTTGCGCGTCTTCATACCATGAGCCTCGACGGTTTTGGCTAGAGCCATAGACATCACTTCGGTCGGTGCTCCAGCGTCCATCAAGAAACTGTCAAATAGAAATAAAAGAAAAGAAACCATAATCACAAACCCAAAAGAAGAAAAGAGAGGGAGTTATAGGATCAGTCCCGGGGTTGCAAGACCGGGCCTTGGCCAGAATCAACACCATCGATGCGCTCATCACCTTTCCTTCTTTGGGAGAGAAGAACAATGGCAAAAGCGGGTCGGGGTTTTCTTGAAGAAATGAGGAACAAGATGAGGGAGAAGCCAGTTGGGTAGAGAGGAAGCTGAGAGAGAAGAGTGAAATGATGGTTGCTTCATCCGTCCAACTTACTGCTAGAAAGGAGGGGGGTTTGTGATTTGACGCCTCATTGGGCATTACTGCGGCGCTTCAATCGGGGTAGTCTACCATCACTCTACTACAGAGTAATTTAGTGCATGGCTGGTGGACCCCGATGCTGGATGTCCCATACGTCGGCGAAAGTGAGTAATTTAGTGCATGGCTGGAGGAGGATCCGCATGGTAGAGCGTGTCCATAGTTTTTTTGAAGAAAAAAAGATTGCAACAAGCATTTCCACTCTTACCCCGGAGGAGTGTGAAACACGGCAGGCACTTGAACATACACAGTGCTCCTACTACTAGGCATGTGTAGTGGTTCATACGTCAGTACTACATAATCTTGTTGCTAGTGCAGTAAGATATGACGACAACAAATGATGTTGTGCACATGTCAACTATATGAACAGTAATGTAGTAACATAGTACCGCTTTCTCGACTCTCTGGTCGAGAATGAACGGTGAGATCAATGTTAACAGAACTAGGTCTACAGCGCACAGAGAGTACGGTGCTACAGTACTCCACGAAACATGAACCATATGAAGCACGAATAGTGTTAGGCAGGGTGTATGAAGGGTGCACGGGATGGGAGCAAAAGTTCCCTTCTCGACCCACTTTTGGGTGTTTGGCAGAGTGCATGAATGGTGCATGAGTCCACACTAGTAGGTTAACACAAATACACGAAGAGGAAACTACTACTTTCTCCATCTAGGTGTGTAAGTCATCTTACGTTGTGCACTGCGACCAAGTTGGAGAGGAAAACGAGAAAACTTAATGTATTTTTGCTAATTAATAGCATTGCATGCAATAAACTAACCACTGCATGTCATGTTTATTAGTCTCAAGTAATTGAAAGCATGCACAACCCACGTCTCTTATTGGTTGATATGTCACAAAACAAGAAACGAGGAGGGAGTTAATGCACCGTGCCTAAGTATTTTGGGATTATTTGGTTTTCATAAGGTGACTTACACACCTAGATAGAGGAGTATATTGAGATGAGAATGGAACCAAACACACCCACACACTTTGTGCTACAATGACTGATCTGCATCGTCTGAGTTTGATCCAACGGTCATGTTGCGCCGAGACATGGACATACCCATGCAGAGGGCACCTAAACACCATCGAAGTCCCTTTGCTTCTCGAGGCGCACGACGTTGGTGATGCAGGGGCAAAATGGCTGAAAGGAAATGCAATCTACGGGAAGGCGGAGGGAGCCAGCCGAGGAGCGGGGAATCTTTTGGTTTTCACCATGGTAAACCAGTCGACGACTTCTAACATCAGGCAGCAGTGGGTTTTATAAGCAGAGTGATCATGACTAATTGCTGCAGCGCCTGCTCCCATCAATCAAAAAATTAAAAATCCTGCCGCGCCTGCTCCCGTCAATCAAAAAATTAAAAATTCTGCCGCACTCAAACACCAAAGCAACGCCACGGTGGATATTTAAATTTACCTGCCGACAAGTAGATAAGAAAAGGGGTGAAAAAAACAAATATGGCGGCGGCCTAGCTAATCGGTCGAACTATCCCAACTAGCTAGCAACCGCGCTTCACTGATGTACTCGGCGGGAAAAGTGGTCTTTCGTGATTTGACGACTCATTTACTTGCTTCGGCGAAAACGCACGGTAGGGCGTCCCACGTCAGGAAGAATATATGTGTGCACCACCCGGGAGGACCCCGAAATTGTGCGGTAGGGTGTGCCATGTCTCGGCACGAAGGAAAAATGTGCGTGTAAAAATTTACTGTATCAGACGTAGTACCTATGGTTCAACCTCGGGACCCAGCGAGTCGGTCGAAAACACCCCACTAGCCACACAACTTCATCATGCTAACATGGCACGGAAAATAGGTGTGGTTAGCTCCGTCTCGACTAGCCACAACGTCTCTTGTTCTAGGCGATTCTTCTATTTTCCAAGCTTTTTTAGTTGTAATAACACCACGGCAAGCTAGCGCCGCTCTTCGTGTTTGCCCGCGCAAAGGTTAGACGATGGAGAGAAGAGAGAGATCACAGACCTGGGACCCACTAGTAAGTGAGTCAATGGTCATGCACATGTTGACGAGGCACTCCCTCTACTCTACTCAATGTAATACTGTATAAAATCAAGTTATGGGACAAAGCCAACAACCGTTGTTGTTTCAGGCTATCGACTTACGCTTTGTAGTCCAGGTTGCCAGTTCGAATCTTGTCTTTCATATTTGTTATTTTTAGGTTCAAATTTGATTAATGACAAGTGGGACACCCGTGTGTTGTTCCGACATTTCAGTGTAGGATGGTTTTTTGAACAACCACTTTGTGTGGTTAGACAAGTAACGAAACAAGTTACACGTATTTTGCAAGTTTACGAACAAAAATGACAGCGGCATAGAATATCACATCCACCCCGCAGCTTAGATGCTATGGTGATACGAGTTTTTGCACCATTGGAAGTGAGATCCAATGGCTTGGGAGTAGTCTTTGTAATTATGCACAATTTCCAAACTCTCCAAAGGTGTTGTTGCAAATAAAACATTCATGCCTCGTGTGTGCCGCTGCATCTTGGATCCAACGGCTGCCCGTTGCTCATATTAGGTGCTCCCCGTAGCTTAATTACCCGCTACGGTGATATGAGCATCTAGGTCGTATGATCAGTGATCAGATGGCACATGCGTAGTACTTGTACTTTCTGCGCAATTCCCAAACTCTCTCAGCCGAATATTGCAAAAACATTCAAACCTCCTACTGTGGGCCGTTAGATCTTCGTGAACTCATATCACCATAGAATCTACGATGCGGGAGCACCTCATATTCTCCCGTGCGAGAAAACATAAGGTGCTCTCATAGCTTGGATGCTACGGTGATACGACCTTCGAGGTTGTTTGATCTGAGATCCAATAGCATCTGAGCAGTCTTTGTGCTTGTAAGCAGTGGCCGAACTCTTTGGGGGCTTTTCTGCAAAAAACCATTCGAACCACCGAGGAGGTGTTGGGTCACAAATCCAACGGCTCCGAAGAGCTTGTATCGCCAAAGCATCTAATGTGTGGTAGCACATGATATTCTTGCATACAGGAGAATATGATGTCCTCCTTCATCTTAGATGCTACGGTGATACGAGCTTCGAGGTCGTTGGATATGGGATCCAAGGGCATTTGAGTAGTTTTTGTACAAATTGTGTGCAATTCTCAAACTCACCAAGGTTTCCTGTAAAAATATTAAGACATCATGTGAGATGCTATATCTCAGATCTACAAGCTCCAAGCAACTCGTATCGGCATATCTAAGTTATGGGGGCACATGATATTCTATCAGGGAGGAGGGGTGGGGGTGCACAACCAATCGGTGGTTGGGAGGATGGGGACAAATATAATCTAAACAACCCTAAACAGAGCTTCACAATTTTATCTAAGGTCGAGGGGGTGATGAAGGAAATATGCCCTAGAGGCAATAATAAAGTTGTTATTTATATTTCCTTATATCATGATAAATGTTTATTATTCATGCTAGAATTGTATTAACCGGAAACTTAGTACATGTGTGAATACATAGACAAAACAGAGTGTCCCTAGTATGCCTCTACTAGACTAGCTCATTGATCAAAGATGGTTATGTTTCCTAACCATAGACATGAGTTGTCATTTGATCAACGAGATCACATCATTAGGAGAATGATGTGATGGACAAGACCCATCCGTTAGCATAGCACTATGATCGTTTAGTTTTACTGCTATTGCTTTCTTCATGACTTATACATGTTCCTATGACTATGAGATTATGCAACTCCCGAATACCGTAGGAACACCTTGTGTGCTATCAAACGTCACAACGTAACTGGTGATCATAAAGATGCTCTACAGGTGTCTCCGAAAGTATTCGTGGTGTTGGCATAGATCAAGATTAGGATTTGTCACTCCGAGTGTCGGAGAGGTATCTCTGGGCCCTCTCGGTAACACACATCACAATAAGCCTTGCAAGCAAAAAGACTAATGAGTTAGTCACGAGATGATGTGTTACGGAACGAGTAAAGAGACTTGCCGGTAACGATATTGAACTAGGTATAGAGATACCGACGATCGAATCTCGGGCAAGTAACATACCGATGACAAAGGGAACAACGTATGTTGTTATGCGGTTTGACCGATAAAAGATCTTCGTAGAATATGTAGGAGCCAATATGAACATCCAGTTTCCGCTATTGGTTATTGACCGGAGATGAGTCTCGGTCATGTCTACATAGTTCTCGAACCCGTAGGGTCCGCACGCTTAACGTTTGATGACGATCGGTATTATGAGTTTATGAGTTTTGATGTACCGAAGGTAGTTCGGAGTCCCGGATGAGATCACGGACATGGCGAGGAGTCTCGGAATGTCCGAGACATAAAGATTGATATATTGGATGACTATATTCGGACACCGGAAGTGTTCCGGAAAAGTTTCGGATTTAACTGGATTGCTGGAGGGGGTTACCGGAACCCCCTACGAGGGGGGGTGGTCCATAGTGGGCCTTGAGGAAAGGAGAGAGGCAGCCCATAGAGGCTGGCCGGCGCCCCACCTAGGGATCCTAGTTGGACTAGGATTGGGGGGGCGCCACCTCTCCCTCTTTTCCTTTCCCTCTCTTCCTTCTTGATGGACTCCTACTAGGAATAGGATTGCAATCCTATTCCTAGTAGGATTGCCCTAGCCGCACCATAGGAGGCCGGCCGGCCCTCCCCTCTTGCTCCTTTATATACGGGGGCAGGGGGGCACCCAAAGACACAAGTTGAATTGTTCCAGCCGTGTGCGGTGCCCCCCTCCACAGAAACACACCTCGGTCATACCGTCGCGGTGCTTAGGCGAAGCCCTGCGCCGGTGAATACATCATATCCGTCACCACGCCGTCGTGCTGACGAAACTCTCCCGTGAAGCTCAACTGGATCAAGAGCTCGTGGGAGGTCATCAAGCTGAACGTGTGCTGAACGCGGAGGTGCCATACGTTCGGTGCTTGATCGGTTGAATCGCGAAGAAGTTCGACTACATCAACCGCGTCACTTGACGCTTCCGCTTCCGGTCTACGAGGGTACGTAGACACACTCTTCCCTCTCGTTGCTATGCATCTGGTAGATAGATCTTGCGTGATCGTAGGAAAATTTTAAAATACTACGTTCCCCAACAGTGGCATCATGAGCCAGGTCTATGCGTAGATTATATGCACGAGTAGAACACAATGAGTTGTGGGCGATACTAGTCATACTGCTTACCAGCATGTCATACTTTGCTTCGGCGGTATTGTGAGATGAAGCGGCCCGGACCGACATTACGCGTACGCTTACGCGAGACTGGTTTCACCGTTAAGAACACTCGTTGCTTAAAGGTGACTGGCGGGTGTCTGTCTCTCTCACTTTAGCTGAATCAAGTGTGGCTACGCCCGGTCCTTGTGAAGGTTAAAACAGCACATACTTGACGAACCATCGTTGTGGTTTTGTATGCGTAGGTAAGAACGGTTCTTGCTAAGCCCGTAGCAGCCACGTAAAACTTGCAACAACAAAGTAGAGGACGTCTAACTTGTTTTTGCAGGGCATGTTGTGATGTGATATGGTCAAGACATGATGAGTTATACGGTTTTGTATGAGATGATCATGTTTTGTAATGTTATCGGCAACTGGCAGGAGCCATATGGTTGTCGCTTTATTGTATGAAATGCAATCGCCATGTAATTGCTTTACTTTATCACTAAGCGGTAGCGATAGTCGTAGAAGCAATAGTTGGCGAGACGACAACGATGCTACGATGGAGATCAAGGTGTCTCGCCGGTGACGAAGGTAATCATGACGGTGCTTTGGAGATGGAGATCAAAAGCACAAGATGATGATGGCCATATCATGTCACATATTTTGATTGCATGTGATGTTTATCTTATTATGCTTCTTATTTTGCTTAGAACGACGGTAGCATTATAAGATGATCCCTTACTAAATTCCAAGGTATAAGTGTTCTCCCTGAGTATGCACCGTTGCGAAAGTTCGTCGTGCCGAGACACCACGTGATGATCGGGTGTGATAAGCTCTACGTTCAAATACAACGGGTGTAAGCCAGTTTTGCACACGTAGAATACTCGGGTTAAACTTGACGAGCCTAGCATATGCAGATATGGCCTCGGAACACTGGAGACCGAAAGGTCGAGCGTGAATCATATAGTAGATATGATCAATATAAGATGTTCACCATTGAAACTACTCCATCTCACGTGATGATCGGACATGGTTTAGTTGATTTGGATCACGTGATCATTTAGATGACCGGAGGGATGTCTATCTAAGTGGGAGTTCTTAAGTAATATGATTAATTGAACTTTAATTTATCATGAACTTAGTCCTGGTAGTATTAGCATATCTATGTTGTAGATCAATAGCTCGCGATGTTGCTGCACGTTTATTTTTTATATGTTCCTAGAGAAAACCAAGTTGAAAGATGTTAGTAGCAATGATGCGGAATTGTTCCGTGATCTGAGGATTGTCCTCATTGCTGCACAGAAGAATTATGTCCTTGATGCACCGCTAGGTGACAGACCTATTGCAGGAGCAGATATAGACGTTATGAACGTTTTGACAAAAGCTCGATATGATGACTACTTGATAGTTTAGTGCACCATACTTTACGGCTTATAACCGGGACTTCAAAAACGTTTTGAAACGCCACGGAGCATATGAGATGTTCCAAGAGTTGAAATTAGTATTTCATACTCATACCCGTGTCAAGAGGTATAAGACCTCTGACAGTACTTTGCCTACAAGATGGAGGAGAATAGCTCAACCAGTGAGCATGTGCTCAGATTGTCTGGGTAGTACAATTGCTTGAATCAAGTGGGAGTTAATCTTCCAGATAAGATAGTAATTGACAAAGTTCTCTAGACACTATCACCAAGTTAGTAGAACTTCGTGATGAACTATAATATGCAAGGGATGACGAAAGTAATTCCGAAGCTCTTCACGATGCTGAAATCGGCGATGGTAGAAATCAAGAAAGAGCATCAAGTGTTGATGGTTAACCAGACCACTTGTTTCAAGTAAAGGGCAAAGGGATAGAAGGGGAACTTCAAGAAGAATGACAAGCAAGTTGTCACTCCCGTGAAGAAACCCAAAGCTAAACTCAAGCCTGAAACAAGTGCTTCTACTGCAAAGGAAATGGTCACTAGAAGTGGAACTGCCCTAGATATTTGGCGGATAAGAAGGATGTCAAAGTGAACAAAGGAATATTTGATATACAGATTATTGATGTGTATTTTACTAATGTTCATAGCAACCCCTCGGTATTTGATATTGGTTCAGTTGCTAAAGAGTAGTAACGCGAAATGGGAGTTGCATAATGAACAGAAACTAGTTAAAGGATGAAGTGACGATGTGTATTGGAAGTAGTTCCAAGATTGATATGATCATCATCGCACACTCCCTATACTTTCGGGATTAGTGTTGAACCTAAATAAGTGTTATTTGGTGTTGAGCATGAATATGATTTGATCATGTTTATTGCAATACGGTTATTCATGTAAGCTAGAGAATAATTGTTGTTCTGTTTACATGAATAAAACCTTCTATGGTCATACACCCAATGAAAATGGTTTGTTGGATCTCGATCATGGTGATACACATATTCATAATATTGAAGCCAAAAGACGCAAGGTTAATAATGATAGTGCAACTTATTTGTGGCACTGCCGTTTAGGTCATATTGGTGTAAAGCACATGAAGAAACTCCATAGTGATGGACTTTTGGAATCACTTGATTATGAATCACTTGGTGCTTGCGAACCATGCCTCATGGGCAAGATGACTAAAACTCCGTTCTCCGGAACAATGGAGCGAGCAACAGATTTGTTGGAGATCATACATACAGATGTATATGGACCAATGAGTGTTGAAGCTCGTGGCGGGTATCGTTATTTTCTGACCTTCACTGATGATTTGAGCAGATATGGGTATATCTACTTAATGAAGCACAAGTCTGAAACATTTGAAAAGTTCAAAGAATTTCAGAGTGAAGTGGAGAATCATCGTAACAAGAAAATAAGAGTTTCTACGATATGATCGTAGAAGTAAAATATTTGAGTTAGCAAGTTTGGCCTTCAGTAAAAACAATGTGAAATAGTTTCCACTACTCATGCCACCCGGAACACCACAGCGTAATGGTGTGTCCGAACGTCGTAACCGTACTTTATTGGATATGGTGCGATCG
This sequence comes from Secale cereale, assembly GCA_902687465.1. Classification (NCBI taxonomy): domain Eukaryota; kingdom Viridiplantae; phylum Streptophyta; class Magnoliopsida; order Poales; family Poaceae; genus Secale; species Secale cereale. Next base: position 440,636,272 of record LR738709.1, on the reverse strand, counting down.
ATGATGTCTCTTACCGATCTACCACTATCGTTTTTGGGGTTATGCATTAGAGACAGCTACATTCACGTTAAATAGGGCACCATCTAAATCCGTGGAAATGACACCGTATGAACTGTGGTTTGACGAGAAACCTAAGCTGTCATTTCTTTAAGTTTGGGACTGCGAAGCTTATGTGAAAAAGTTTCAACATGATAAGCTCGAACCCAAATCGGAGAAGTAAATCTTCATAGGATACCCAAAAGAAACTGTTGGGTACACCTTCTATCACAGATCCGAAGGCAAGGTCTTTGTTGCTAAGAGTGGATCCTTTCTAGAGAAGGAGTTTCTCTCAAAAGAAGTGAGTGGGAGCAAAGTAGAACTTGATGAGGTAATTGTACCTTCAACCGAATTGGAAAGTGGAACATCACATAAACTACTTCCAGTGATTCCTACACCAATTAGTGAGGAAGCTAATGATGATGATCATGAAACTTCAGATCAAGTTTCTGCTGAACTTCGTAGATCAACCAGAGTTCGTTCCGCATCAGAGTGGTACGGCAACCCGGTTCTAGAAGTCATGTTACTGGACCATGATGAACCTACGAACTATGAGGAAGCAATGATGAGCCCAGATTCCGCAAAATGGCTTGAGGCCATGAAATCTGAGATGGGATCCATGTATGAGAACAAAGTGTGGACTTTGGTTGACTTGCCCGATGATTGGCAAGCCATCGAAAATAAATGGATCTTCAAGAGGAAGACTGACGCTGGCGGTAATGTTACTGTTTACAAAGCTTGACTTGTTGCGAAAGTTTTTCAACAAGTTCAAGGAGTTGACTACGATGGGACTTTCTAACCCGTAGCGATGCTTAAGTCTGTCCGAATCATGTTAGCAATTGCCGCATTTTATGAAATCTGGCAAATGGATAACAAAACTGCATTCTTTAATGGATTTATTAAAGAAGACTTGTATATGATGCAACCAGAAGGTTTTGTCAATCCTAAAGGTGCTAACAAAATGTGCAAGCTCCAGCGATCCATCTATGGACTGGTGCAAGCATCTCGGAGTTGGAATATACGCTTTGATATGTTGATCAAAGCATATAGATTTATACAGACTTGCGGTAAAGCTTGTATTTACAAGAAGTGAGTGGGAGCACTACAACCTTTCTGATAAGTATATGTGAATGACATATTGTCGATCGGAAATGATGTAGAATTTTCTGGATAGCATAAAGGAGTGTCTGAAAGGAGTTTTTCAAAGAAAGACCTTGGTGAAGCTGCTTACATATTGGGCATCAAGATCTATAGAGATAGATCAAGACGCTTGATAAGACTTTCGATGAGTACATACCTTGATAAGATTTTGAAGTAGTTCAAAATGGATCAGTCAAAGAAGGAGTTCTTGCCTGACTTGTAAAATGTGAAGTTGAGTAAGACTCAAAGCCAGACCACGGCAGAAAAATATAGAGAGAATGAAAGTCATTCCCTATGCCTCAGCCATAGGTTCTATAAAGTATGCCATGATGTGTACCAAACATGTTGTGTACCTTGCCATGAGTTTGTCAAGGGGGTACAATAGTGATCCAGGAGTAGATCACCGTACAGCGGTCAAAATTATCCTTAGTAACTGGATGACTAAGGAAATGTTTCTCGATTATGGAGGTGACAAAGAGTTCGTCGTAAAGGGTTACGCCGATGCAAGCCTTGACACTAAATCCAGATGACTCCAAGTATCAATCTGGATGCGTATTGAAAGTGGGAACAATTAGCTAGAGTAGCTCTATGCAGAGCATTGTAGACATAGAAATTTGCGAAATACATACGGATTTGAATGTGACAGACCCATTGACTAAATTTCTCTCACAAGCAAAACATGATCACACCTTATTACTCTTGGGTATTTATCACATAGCGATGTGAACTAGATTATTGACTCAAGTAAACCCTTTGGGTGTTATTCATATAACGATGTGAACTATCAGTATTAAATCACATGGCGATGTGAGCTAGATTATTGACTCTAGTGCAAGTGGGAGACTGAAGGAAATATGCCCTAGAGGCAATAATAAAGTTGTTATTTATATTTCCTTATATCATGATAAATGTTTATTATTCATGCTAGAATTGTATTAACCGGAAACTTAGTACATGTGTGAATACATAGACAAAACAGAGTGTCCCTAGTATGCCTCTACTAGACTAGCTCATTGATCAAAGATGGTTATGTTTCCTAACCATAGACATGAGTTTTCATTTGATCAACGGGATCACATCATTAGGAGAATGATGTGATGCACAAGACCCATCCGTTAGCATAGCACTATGATCGTTTAGTTTTACTGCTATTGCTTTCTTCATGACTTATACATGTTCCTATGACTATGAGATTATGCAACTCCCGAATACCGTAGGAACACCTTGTGTGCTATCAAACGTCACAACGTAACTGGGTGATCATAAAGATGCTCTACAGGTGTCTCCGAAAGTATTCGTGGTGTTGGCATAGATCAAGATTAGGATTTGTCACTCCGAGTGTCGGAGAGGTATCTCTGGGCCCTCTCGGTAACACAAATCACAATAAGCCTTGCAAGCAAAAAGACTAATGAGTTAGTCACGAGATGATGTGTTACGGAACGAGTAAAGAGACTTGCCGGTAACGAGATTGAACTAGGTATAGAGATACCGACGATCGAATCTCGGGCAAGTAACATACCGATGACAAAAGGAACAACGTATGTTGTTATGCGGTTTGATCGATAAAAGATCTTCGTAGAATATGTAGGAGCCAATATGAACATCCAGGTTCCGCTATTGGTTATTGACCGGAGATGAGTCTCGGTCATGTCTACATAGTTCTCGAACCCGTAGGGTCCGCACGCTTAACGTTTGATGACGATCGGTATTATGAGTTTATGAGTTTTGATGTACCGAAGGTAGTTCGGAGTCCCGGATGAGATCACGGACATGACGAGGAGTCTCGGAATGTCCGAGACATAAAGATTGATATATTGGATGACTATATTCGGACACCGGAAGTGTTCCGGAAAAGTTTCGGATTTAACTGGATTGCCGGAGGGGGTTACCGGAACCCCCTACGAGGGGGGGTGGTCCATAGTGGGCCTTGAGGAAAGGAGAGAGGCAGCCCATAGAGGCTGGCCGGCGCCCCACCTAGGGATCCTAGTTGCACTAGGATTGGGGGGGGGGGGGCGCCACCTCTCCCTCTTTTCCTTTCCCTCTCTTCCTTCTTGATGGACTCCTACTAGGAATAGGATTGCAATCCTATTCCTAGTAGGATTGCCCTAGCCGCGCCATAGGAGGCCGGCCGGCCCTCCCCTCTTGCTCCTTTATATACGGGGGCAGGGGGGCACCCAAAGACACAAGTTGAATTGTTCCAGCCGTGTGCGGTGCCCCCCTCCACAGAAACACACCTCGGTCATACCGTCGCGGTGCTTAGGCGAAGCCCTGCGCCGGTGAATACATCATATCCGTCACCACGCCGTCGTGCTGACGAAACTCTCCCGTGAAGCTCAACTGGATCAAGAGCTCGTGGGACGTCATCAAGCTGAACGTGTGCTGAACGCGGAGGTGCCGTACGTTCGGTGCTTGATCGGTTGAATCGCGAAGAAGTTCGACTACATCAACCGCGTCACTTGACGCTTCCGCTTCTGGTCTACGAGGGTATGTAGACACACTCTTCCCTCTCGTTGCTATGCATCTGGTAGATAGATCTTGCGTGATCGTAGGAAAATTTTAAAATACTACATTCCCCAACAGGTGACCCCCGATAATCATAGCTCCGCCTAATTAAACACAACATTTGCATGTACTGTAGTACTAGACTTAATATTCATGTTTCAGTTTCATGTTCGTTTTAAATATTGAATTGAGGACCATGCATGTCTTACATTTTACTCCCTTCGTTCCTAAATATTGGTCTTTTTAGAGATTTCAAGTGGACTGGCACGTACAGATGTATATAGACATATTTTAGAGTGTAGATTCACTCATTTTGCTCCATATGTAGTCGCTTGTTGAAATCTCTAAAGGACTAATATTTTATAATCCCTCCGTACTTGTCCATCACATCATTCTCCTAATGGATGGCATGAAATTAACTGCACGCTAAACGTGTTGAGCGCTCGACATTGAAGCAGTCTAGGTCGTTGGATGACAAGGAATACATGTGGCTTGATGACGTTTTATATTTAATTTGATACGGCTCTAGCAGTACATTCAAGCGATCAAACCATAGATTTCGTTGAGTCTGACTCCGACTTTAAATTATACGATGATCGATCTGAAATAAACGGAAATGATAAATGTTCAGATTTTAAGCATGGCAATCCAAACATTTTTCATGGCAAATTTAGATTGCACGGCGGCGGCGGCGTCTTGCGGTGGGAAGCGGCTCCTCTGCCGTGCTCTATGTGTCTTCGGGCCACTGACCGACGGCGACGGCGGCGCCTTGCACCGTTGTTGGCGTACTCCTAGACGTTGGCCTAGCTTCAAGGAAGGCCAAAATGTTCTGGACTTCGGAGCGAGTCAACTGGCGGGAGGAGGCGACTGGCGTTGGTGCAAGGAAGCGGTCGACGGCGGCCATCCATGCCGCTAAGGGGGGCACTGGCACCCGCGCGGGGACAAGCGCTGTCAATAGCGCGGCAGAGACATTCATGTGCACGGGCACCGGCACGGGTGCGCACGTCAGTGCACGCGCAGGCGCATGCGCTGGCAGGTGCACGGGCACCGGCACGGGCGTGCGCGTCAGTGCATGCGCAGGTGCACGGGCGCGTGAAAGTCGACGGGGACCTCGTGGAACCCTGTGGCATCAAGCTCGGCGACAATGTGCGGCTCCCAGCCCATCAACGCCATAGGGATGGGCGCTGGTGCAGTCGGGGCGACGGGAGCCGGAACGGGAGCGAGGACAGGCACGGCGTCTTCCCGCAAGGCCAGTTCAATCTCGTCCCAAAGCGCCTTATGTTCTTGAGACTCCGGCTGGATGTCTTCCTCAGGAAACTAGAAGACTAAAGGGCAGACCATCGTGATGCGGCATGGCATACGTTTAGGTCAGGCTGGTTGGAGGTAGACGACAGGAGAATCGGAGAGGAAGAGAGAAGATTGTAGCGATACCGGGTAGTGCGGTGTTGATTTTAAACTGCGGCACCGGTGACATTAAAAGTGGGAGCAGTTGGGACAAAGGTGGGCGGCGGAGCCTAGTCAAAGGGCTCGCCTCCCGGTGAGCCTCCACAGCGGTCTGCTCGCACGCCTCCCTGTCAGCCGGCACAGCGATCTGCTCGCACGCCTCCCGTCGACTCACACACTTGCTCGGACGACACCTGCCGATGAGAAGCGGGACTCGTGGCGGCACGTAAACGCCCACGGTTTCAATAATGAAAGCGTTTGCCTTAACGTGACAGGTCTTTGTTCCAAAATACCTTGGCTCTTCATTTGTGCAACTTGTCATAAGCAGCTTGTCTCAAATTGAAGAAAAAAATAATGAAGTAATATTTGTGCCATACCACGTGACCATGCTCAGTTTCAAGAATTTATGGTCACTTTCGGATTTTCTGAAATTTAAGATCCAGGATTCGAAACAATATCATAACCTGCATCATGCAATAAATTTTCGAGCCATACATGTGTCCTGTTGTATTTCTTAAGAAAGGATTTGGTCAAACATTTTGCTTAGTTAGACTTCAGACAAGTTATATATGTAGAGAAAAAGGATAATCCCTCCGTACTAGTGCATTGCCTGATATATTTACTCAAGTACTAGGCACGAACAAACGGGCTCAATTCTGTGCTCATCCTGGTGTAGTAGTAGTAGTAGTACTAGGTAATGCAGTTCACGGGTGACCTTGGCGCGCGACGACCGAGGGAATTGAGCCATGCTCGGCATGGTAGGTAACATTGTCTAGTTACTAAAGCATCCCTCCGTTGTTCATCGGTAGTCATTATGGACCGGGGACATGAGGGGAATTTCCTAGGGCTGGAATTCTGGCTGCCAGATATTTCGACTCGAAATGCGGAGGCTCGACTGGTTAAATACATAGACAAAACATAGTGTTCCTAGTATGCCTCTACTATACTAGCTCATTGATCAAAGATGGTTATGTTTCCTAACCATAGACATGAGTTGTCATTTGATCAACGAGATCACATCATTAGGAGAATGATGTGATGGACAAGACCCATCCGTTAGCATAGCACTATGATCGTTTAGTTTTACTGCTATTGCTTTCTTCATGACTTATACATGTTCCTATGACTATGAGATTATGCAACTCCCGAATACCGTAGGAACACCTTGTGTGCTATCAGACGTCACAACGTAACTGGGTGATCATAAAGATGCTCTTCAGGTGTCTCCGAAAGTATTCGTGGTGTTGGCATAGATCAAGATTAGGATTTGTCACTCCGAGTGTCGGAGAGGTATCTCTGGGCCCTCTCGGTAACACACATCACAATAAGCCTTGCAAGCAAAAAGACTAATGAGTTAGTCACGAGATGATGTGTTACGGAACGAGTAAAGAGACTTGCCGGTAACGAGATTGAACTAGGTATGGAGATACCGACGATCGAATCTCGGGCAAGTAACATACCGATGACAAAAGGAACAACGTATGTTGTTATGCGGTTTGATCGATAAAAGATCTTCGTAGAATATGTAGGAGCCAATATGAACATCCAGGTTCCGCTATTGGTTATTGACCGGAGATGAGTCTCGGTCATGTCTACATAGTTCTCGAACCCGTAGGGTCCGCACGCTTAACGTTTGATGACGATCGGTATTATGAGTTTATGAGTTTTGATGTACCGAAGGTAGTTCGGAGTCCCGGATGAGATCACGGACATGACGAGGAGTCTCGAAATGTCCGAGACATAAAGATTGATATATTGGATGACTATATTCGGACACCGGAAGTGTTCCGGAAAAGTTTCGGATTTAACTGGATTGCCGGAGGGGGTTACCGGAACCCCCTACAAGGGGGGGTGGTCCATAGTGGGCCTTGAGGAAAGGAGAGAGGCAGCCCATAGAGGCTGGTCGGCGCCCCACCTAGGGATCCTAGTTGGACTAGGATTGGGGGGGCGCCACCTCTCCCTCTTTTCCTTTCCCTCTCTTCCTTCTTGATGGACTCCTACTAGGAATAGGATTGCAATCCTATTCCTAGTAGGATTGCCCTAGCCGCACCATAGGAGGCCGGCCGGCCCTCCCCTCTTGCTCCTTTATATACGGGGGCAGGGGGGCACCCAAATACACAAGTTGAATTGTTCCAGCCGTGTGCGGTGCCCCCCTCCACAGAAACACACCTCGGTCATACCGTCGCGGTGCTTAGGCGAAGCCCTACGCCGGTGAATACATCATATCCGTCACCACGCCGTCGTGCTGACGAAACTCTCCCGTGAAGCTCAACTGGATCAAGAGCTCGTGGGACGTCATCAAGCTGAACGTGTGCTGAACGCGGAGGTGCCGTACGTTCGGTGCTTGATCGGTTGAATCGCGAAGAAGTTCGACTACATCAACCGCGTCACTTGACGCTTCCGCTTCCGGTCTACGAGGGTATGTAGACACACTCTTCCCTCTCGTTGCTATGCATCTGGTAGATAGATCTTGCATGATCGTAGGAAAATTTTAAAATACTACATTCCCCAACAGGTGACCCCCGATAATCATAGCTCCGCCTAATTAAACACAACATTTGCATGTACTGTAGTACTAGACTTAATATTCATGTTTCAGTTTCATGTTCGTTTTAAATATTGAATTGAGGACCATGCATGTCTTACATTTTACTCCCTTCGTTCCTAAATATTAGTCTTTTTAGAGATTTCAAGTGGACTAGCACGTACAGATGTATATAGACATATTTTAGAGTGTAGATTCACTCATTTTGCTCCATATGTAGTCGCTTGTTGAAATCTCTAAAGGACTAATATTTAGGAACAGAAGGAGTATTTTTGAATTCGTGTCATACATGCATGGTTTGGAAAAATAGATGCACTATACTATTGGATTGTTGTTGTGTTCGTGTGTGTGTCTGTGTGTGTGTGTGTGTGTGTGTGTGGTCATATGCTTGATACATACAAAGTTTTCTCACCTCCATATTGTTCATCTTTTAAATTTGAATTTGCATTGAAAAACTTACCAGGGATACCATGAAATGTGAAATCCACGTTGAGATCACTATATCACAACTCACTCTAATTCAAGAACTCGTCATAAATCAATTACCACGTTGAGATTAGTATTTGCAAGGAAAATACGGGCATTATAATACACATAGATTCGTTCGGCAATTTAAAAGGTTCCTTTTGTATTCTCGAATGGTAGGACCCAACGGCATACCAAGCAGACCTTGGCTCATGTTGATCCTAAAAAAACGGGCTCGTGTCTTTCTGGTGGCGTGCGTGGTACGCACATTAGGCAACCTCAACCAGTTGAGCCTCCGCATTTCGAGTCGAAATATCTGGCAGCCAGAATTCCAGCCCTAGGAAATTCCCCTCATGTCCCCGGTCCATAATGACTACCGATGAACAACGGAGGGATGCTTTAGTAACTAGACAATGTTACCTACCATGCCGAGCATGGCTCAATTCCCTCGGTCGTCGCGCGCCAAGGTCACCCGTGAACTGCATTACCTAGTACTACTACTACTACTACACCAGGATGAGCACAGAATTGAGCCCGTTTGTTCGTGCCTAGTACTTGAGTAAATATATCAGGCAATGCACTAGTACGGAGGGATTATCCTTTTTCTCTACATATATAACTTGTCTGAAGTCTAACTAAGCAAAATGTTTGACCAAATCCTTTCTTAAAAAATACAACAGGACACATGTATGGCTCGAAAATTTATTGCATGATGCAGGTTATGATATTGTTTCGAATCCTGGATCTTAAATTTCAGAAAATCCGAAAGTGACCATAAATTCTTGAAACTGAGCATGGTCACGTGGTATGGCACAAATATTACTTCATCATTTTTTTTCTTCAATTTGAGACAAGCTGCTTATGACAAGTTGCACAAATGAAGAGCCAAGGTATTTTGGAACAAAGACCTGTCACGTTAAGGCGAACGCTTTCATTATTGAAACCGTGGGCGTTTACGTGCCGCCACGAGTCCCGCTTCTCATCGGCAGGTGCCGTCCGAGCAAGTGTGTGAGTCGACGGGAGGCGTGCGAGCAGACCGCTGTGCCGGCTGACAGGGAGGCGTGCGAGCAGACCGCTGTGGAGGCTCACCGGGAGGCGAGCCCTTTGACTAGGCTCCGCCGCCCACCTTTGTCCCAACTGCTCCCACTTTTAATGTCACCGGTGCCGCAGTTTAAAATCAACACCGCACTACCCGGTATCGCTACAATCTTCTCTCTTCCTCTCCGATTCTCCTGTCGTCTAGCTCCAACCAGCCTGACCTAAACGTATGCCATGCCGCATCACGATGGTCTGCCCTTTAGTCTTCTAATTTCCTGAGGAAGACACCCAGCCGGAGTCTCAAGAACATAAGGCGCTTTGGGACGAGATTGAACTGGCCTTGCGGGAAGACGCCGTGCCTGTCCTCGCTCCCATTCCGGCTCCCGTCGCCCCGACTGCACCAGCGCCCATCCCTATGGCGTTGATGGGCTGGGAGCCGCACATTGTCGCCGAGCTTGATGCCACAGGGTTCCACGAGGTCCCCGTCGACTTTCACGCGCCCGTGCACCTGCGCATGCACTGACGCGCACGCCCGTGCCGGTGCCCGTGCACCTGCCAGCGCATGCGCCTGCGCGTGCACTGACGTGCGCACCCGTGCCGGTGCCCGTACACATGAATGTCTCTGCCGCGCTGTTGACAGCGCTTGTCCCCGCGCGGGTGCCAGTGCCCCCCTTAGCGGCATGGATGGCCGCCGTCGACCGCTTCCTTGCACCAACGCCAGTCGCCTCCTCCAGCCAGTTGACTCGCTCCGAAGTCCAGAACATTTTGGCCTTCCTTGAAGCTAGGCCAACGTCTAGGAGTACGCCAACAACGGCGCAAGGCGCCGCCGTCGCCGTCGGTCAGTGGCCCGAAGACACATAGAGCACGGCAGAGGAGCCACTTCCCACCACAAGATGCCGCCGCCGCCGTGCAATCTAAATTTGCCATGAAAAACGTTTGGATTGCCATGCTTAAAATCTGAACATTTATCATTTCCGTTTATTTTAGATCGATCATCGTATAATTTAAAGTCGGAGTCAGACTCAACGAAATCTATGGTTTGATCGCTTGAATGTACTGCTAGAGCCGTATCAAATTAAATATAAAATGTCTTCAAGCCACATGTATTCCTTGTCATCCAACGACCTAGACTGCTTCAATGTCGAGCGCTCAACACGTTTAACGTGCAGTCAATTTCATGCCAAAAATAGTGCTAATCACGTAATAACACGCAAATAATATCCTACTACTTAATGTCCGCATGCACTTAATATACTTCCAAATTAACGTGCATTGCACGTACACACTGACTAGTGCTGCTAGCACGTGAAACTGGTGTCGTAACTTGTGAATGCATCCAGATATGGTCAACGGCAACATCGCCCGCGAGTTCTTTGTGTTTGCTCGTGCGTCTAAACGCAGAAGGGGAGGAGAGAGAGAGCACACATGGAACCCACCAGTAAGTCAAGGCGAATAGTACTAAAAATAATATTACATGTTATCAATTAAATAGGCTGTGGTAATATAAAAACATTAGGTGAACAAAGGGAGGTACAACAAACATTGTTGTTCTATGTATGTTGCCTATTGACGTGTGGCTTGAAGGCCCTGGTCGCATGTTCGATCCTCGTCCTTTATTTTTTAATTTGTATATGGGTCCAAATTTGTTTCATGACATGTGGGCCCCTTGGTGTGTAGTTTGTAGCACATTAATTTGTGGGTCGAAATTTGTTCCATTCCAAGTGGCCTATCGGTGTGTTGTTTTGTAGCTTATTTATAATAATGAAAGAGAACAACAGAGTTTTTTGCAATAATACCATGGTGTGACGTTGAAGGCGAGAAAGCACGTGCGAGAGAGCGATGACCGAGCCAGAGGGAAATCAACTACGGGAGTTGCGGGGGTTGCAACGGTGTTTCGAGTAGTTGTGGGCCGAATGCTACGAAAATATAATCTAAACCGACCGGAATAAATGCCTACACAAATTAATCCAAGGTTGGAGTGCCCCTCGCAATGTAAATAGCTCCGGCTTTGTGAGGGATGGAGAGGTAGCTTCAATGTGTGGAAGATACGGCATGAGAAAGCGAGGTCAATCGAGAGACATATATAGAGAGACAAAGTGAGTGTGGTCCGACATTCATTGAACAAATATATATGCTCTGTAGAGATATTGTCCGATTGAGCTTTTGGCAAGGGTGAGGGCTGTAAGATAGAGCTTGAGAGATGATCCAGTCACAAACGTGTAGATTTATTTTGTGCATGGGAAGAAGCAAGGTCAATCGATCACATAGGGTCATTGTGCGATCGAAAGAGTGAGACGAGTTGGAGAGAGTGACCTAGATAGACAATGTGCGTGAGAGAGTATACAATGTGAATAAGTCGAATTGGGCTCAAACATGGTGATATATCATTTTTGTCCGAGAAAGAGCGAGGTCAATCGAGACATACAAAGAGAGAGAGAGGGAGAGGGAGAGGGAGAGAGAAAGAGAGAGGGAGAGAGAGAGAGAGAGAGAGCGAGCATGGCCCGCCATGAGGTCGAAAGAGTGGGGGCGGCTTCGATGGACTGACCTAGATAGACAATCTACGTCAGAGAGTATAGACTGTGTCAATCGAGGCCCGAACAGGGAGATATATCATTTGTGTGTGAAAGAAAACGAGGTTAAACGAGACTTAGATAAAGAGAGCGAGATTGAGCGACTGTGGCCCGCCGTGCGGAAGAAAGAGTGAGACAGTCTCGAGGAAGTGACCTAGATAGACAACGTGCGTGCGTGCGCACGAGAGGTTGGGGGCTAGATAGGCAATGCATGTATTTAGCGCGAGAGGGTGAGAGGGTGAGGGGGAGAGAGAGAGCTCGGCATGGGGTGCAATGGCGGGTGTGTGAGGTAAATACATTTTGTAACAGAGTGGAAAAGGGGGGTTGTGTAGTTGAGAGAGTTAGAGATCGAAACATGGAGAGAAAGAATGGATGTGTGTTGGATACCGATAGCTTCCTAAGGTGGTTAGGAGAGGAAGATTGACCGATACAGGAAGTATGTAGCGTGTGTGCGGGGGGGGTGCTAAAAACAACATTTGAATGTAGATAGTACGAGACTTAATATCGATGTTTCAATTCGGTGTACATTGTAAGATTTGAACTGAGGACCATGCATATGGGTAATTATTTCGAATTTGTGCCATACTAGGTTTCGAAAAGTTGGCATTGACTCGATTTGTTGTGCTATTTTGTAGGTCATATGTTTGAATCCATCCAAAAGTTTTCTCACTATCATGGTGTTCATCATATACATATGAATTTGTATTTAAAAAGTAGCGAGGATACAGTGAAATGCGAAATCCACGTTAGAATTGGAGATCGCTATGTGACACACACTCTAATTCAAATAACTACTTATGTGACACACCCTCTAATCCACGTTAGCGTGTTTACCGTTTCGATTTTTTTTCAAATAACTCCTCATTAATTAATTTATAGTATCTCGTTTCGAATGACTAATTACTGCAAGGAAAACACGGGCATGGTAATACATACAGATTCGTTTGCAAATGAAAGAAGATCCGTTTGCATTCTCAAATGTAGGCGCACCAGGCAGACCAGGGTCGTGTCGTGGTGGTCGCGTGTGTCGGACGGAAGCTTAGCACCCAGCCACCCACGCCCCTCCCTCCCCCTCCCCCCCCCCCAAAAAAAAGGACGACGACAAAATAAGTTCACGCTTCCATGTTTCGGATTGAAATATCTGGCGGCCCTAATTCCAACCCTGCAAAATCTCCCTTCTCCACCGTCCCCTTCCGCGCCCAGATTGCTTAAATCCCTAATTTGCCGCCAACCCAAGCAAAGTTTGAATTGCCCCTCATCTCGTCTCTTTCCCCACCTCTGTGCCGGACGACGACGATGAAGACGACGGTCGCGCTTCACCACCACACCGGAGCTACCTCATCTACGCCCTCGTCCACCGCACCGGGTGGTCCACCGACAACGTCGGCTGCCGCAACCGACGTGCCTCACGGACACCGACTTCCACGGCATCAGGTGCGCTTCACCAACGCCGTCTCCCAGCTCATCGGGGCTACTTCACCGAGCACATCGTCGCGCCTCCTCCCCCCGAGGCCGCTGGGGCTTCACCAACGGTCTCGTCCACCGCATCGTAGCGCTCCGCTGCCACTCAAGATCTACATACGTGTGCAGCCAGTCAACAACATCGCATCACCCTCAACGGCTCTGATGTGACCCGTACTCTAGCTAGGCGAGCATGCCCAAACGCCGGCCCGAACTAGGTATCCACACATCACTCCCTTGTGCACTGTTCCGATGATGTTTGGATATCCTTTCACTGCTCTTTTAGCTTAATCACCTATCCAACTCTGACTTTAACTCTTATTTCTTTTGGAGATATCATCTGAAACAAGAAAATCCATTTTTTAGCGAAGCACGATGGTGCTACGGGATCTGGTACACATCCTGCACACCCGTATAACCTTGTAAGTATCTGTCCTCCGGTACAACAGCAAGGTCGATTCCTCTTATTTGATCATCCATTCGCCGTGTCAAAAATGCAGAGGGGTTGCAAGGAGGACAAGGCCTGCACATCCAAGCAAGTGGTAACATCGACTTGTACATGGAACATCACAAGCACAAGCAGAGCTGCAGTGAGCCTGTACAACAAGCTAGCGTAAGTCCCTGCATTTCATTTAATTTGTACTAGCGTAAGTCCCTGCATTTAATGTGTGCAATGGCGGATCCACGAATTCAAGTTACCAGGGGCGAATATTTAACTTAAAAAATACGACGGCACTTGCACTCCAGAAATCAACATAACTTGAGAAATGTGAAGCTACATGCACTTTGAAAACCAGCTAATGATCCAAAGTAGTTCATAATATAAACACTAAATGATGCAAGCACCAAAAAACACAAAATGCAACATGGTGTACAAGGACTAAAAACATGGTATGTACCTACTTGAATTATTCGTTCTCTGGCTGAAAATATCGAAGTGTAATTGCACCTATAACCAGTGTGCAAACTGCATATCAATATATCTATCCTGCACAATTATGCCAATAGTTTTAAACAACAGATTAGAAAAGTATTTATGCTACGTTGTCATGATACGAGGACTTTCTGGTAGATGGCCTCGACGTTTCCTCAAGCCATGAAAATGCACTATAATTTGCTTGTCATCAATGCCTGCAATCTCTATGTCTCTCTCAACACAACAGATCATCATTAGACACTAAATCCTTCAATGGGAGCTTGCAAAATGCTTGCATTAGATGCCTCATTAGACACTATATGTTCATCACCAGGAGCATGTAAAATGTTTGCATCAAATGCTTCATTACTAGTCAGTTCATTAGACACTTCAGGCTCAAGAACAACATGAGCTTGGATGTTTGCACCAGAAACTTGATTAGATTCATCAGATTCAGTCAGTTCAGTATTGATTGGGGGAGTTATAAAATAAGTAGAAATTGGTTTCATTTTCTCATAGATTCCCTACATACAAACAGTTTTACAACACCGTCAGGTTTAACTATTGGCCAGAAATTGAAGAATTGAATTAGATATAATGAGGGATGTGATGTACCTGCTCGTTGCGCATGCTACTCTTGCAAGTTGCGACTGTCCGTTTGCGCAAGCTCAATGCCATGCCCGTGCTGCCGCCGCTGCCTCCCACGCAGGCTACACCCTGGGTTGGATCTTCATCTTCTTGTCCTTCCGTTCGCTTGAAGCCCGGCGACCGCCCTCCATCGAGGGCGCGAGGAAGTGCTGTGTCGGTCTGTCCAGCAGCGACTAGGTTGGGAGCGAACCAGACTGGAGGCTGGAGCGGATGAATTGGGATTTTTCCTATTGTCGATCGATATGGGAGGCGCTCGTTTGGGCCGCGAGCCTGCTATAGGGCCTGCCTTGCACTTATGTTACTGGCCTATCCAAATTCAAACATGTTTCTTCATTTTTACATTGCCTGCTCATGCGTTGGGACGAACAAAACTAGCCTGGGCCAACCTGGACGACTTAAACTAGGTGCACCCTTTTGAGCCACCCGAGGCGGCCGCCCATACCAGCCCCTATGGTGGCGTCGCCCCTTTTTGCGTGTATGATAGGGGTAGTGAAAACATATTCCAGTGGCACTTTTGATTTACCCACAGAATGGTTGAATTGCTTGTTTCTATGAACTGAGTTCGCCAATAATGTGAAGGATGCCAGTCTTTTCATCCTATTGTAGATTGCTTAGATCTCGATATGCCAAAAGTAATCGCATGAGATATATAGTAAAAGCTAGTGTGATATGTGTGGCTACAACTAGTCTGGCTACACGTCCTCATATAACATATCAAGGACGCACCATCTTACAAGATTAACCATTCGACTTACCAATGCAGTGTGGGAAGAAAGAAGTATAGGGACTGCGTATCCAAGAAATTGATGCCATGGACTCCTTCGTACAACCTTGTAAGCGAAAATGAAGTTGCAGTGTGCATGTACAAAGAACTAGCGTAAGTTCAGTTACCTGCTTCTCAGAATTTTAGTTAGCCATTTATTGCAAAATTGTTCAATTACGTTGCTTGGCTTAATTTAGTTTGCTACTGATTACATAATGCCACAGCCTGTTAATCCTATTATAGACTGCGCCTATCTATGTGTTTGATACTTACTGTTAAGAAATACCTGTTTGCCTGAACTTAAATAGCTACTTGTTTGTTTAACTGCCTTGCTGCTGCAACAACGGGTTATAATGATGTTAATAACTACTTTTCAGCATCGAATTGAAACTCTTTAATTCCTTGTTTGTTTAACTGGTTTGCTGTTATAACTCCCAGTTGAGATGTTTTGCTAACTTCAACTTTTCTGAATCCAATCGGAACTTTAATGGCAAAACATGTTAGCCCAAGATCAAAGAGCGAGGTCCCCATGGACGTTGTATCGTCCCACAACAGTGGCACCGTCCCAATCGTGTATTATGAATTGCCAACTGCTGATGCTCTAGAGGCTAAACTAGTGGTATAAAGAGATTCTACTTCTGCACTTAGATATGAAGTTGACATGTTGAGGAAGCAAACAGCACAATCAGTAGCAGTACTCAAGACAACCATTAAATATTCGGTGGATTTCCAAACAAAGCAAGCTGAGACTGACCACATTGTTAAGGTCCTGAAGGAAAAAAGGAAATTAAATTCCCACTTGGTAAATCATAGGTGAAATGTTCTTTCCATCGTTGAATAACCTTGGTGTTGTTTGTTCATGTAATCAATCAAACCATTTGTTTTAGGGATCATGTAATAATTGTTTTTTTGTTTTTTGGTTTGTAATTTTATTTGAGCACAAATCTGTATTAGTTGATAAGACTTGGAGACATTTCATTTTGATTACCGTGCCAGACCTACAAATATGCCCATCAGGCTGAGTGTGCATTCAGCAATAATAGTAGTATAGATGGACCATAAGTGGCATGCATCGGAAAGGGCCAAGATGTTGTAGTAGCTTGGCTAAAAAAAGGATGTTCTTGTAGAAAAGAAAAGTACAGTGGCCTGGCTTATGTATGTTAGTTGATATTATTGATCAATATACTCTATAAGTGTTTATATGTCTGTTAGTTCTGTACATTCTTGGTTAATTGACTCAGTATTTGAATCTTGATACATTGCTTGTGTACATATCTAAATGGGAGTACACATTATGTTGCGTGTGACATTTGAGTTGGACATGAAGTGTTCCAAATATTCGAATTCACCTTAAACTGGATTCTAGCTTCTGAATTTGAGTATCGGCAGTTGTAAATCATATTCATATATGACAGTGGAATACATCTTTGTCATCCTTTTGAAGATATATAAAAACACATAGAATGATTTATAAAGATTCGTATAGGAATACAAAATGGATTCGAATTTAGTTGCCAGGGTAAACATGGATGCTTATTGTCCCAAAATTCGAAAGAAGCGGCAAGTTGTCCACTCCCACGTCGGCTGCTCGAAGCCAAGTGTTTGGGAGATGGAAATTACTATCTACCCATTACACCGACAATCCATCGGCCTGATTTCCACTACTCTAAATAGGGGTAGGATAGTAACTTGAATTAGACGTGACACGACCGCCTCTGAGCCCATTCCGACACGGTGGGCGCCAAACATGGGCCGCAAAACACATTTGATTCAAGCTCGTCCGAAAGACCTCTGTTTCTCACTCCATTTCCCCATTCATACAAGGTGGGTGGCAAAACAAACTCGACTCGACCAAAACCGATGTAGGCAAATATTTTCAATAGGGGCAGGTTTGTACCTTCACTCAGACGTGACACAACCGCCCTACCTGTCAGCCCCGTTCATACACCGTGGGCGCCAACCATGGGCGCCAACCACCCTCTCCTTGCCTAAAATCGCTCTGGGCAAATATTGGCGAGATGCAAGATTACCATCGTAGCCCCAACCGACGAGATGTCCAAATTTTAAACGGGGGCTAAGTTCGTAACTTTCCCATATTTCAGACAGGCGCGTCCCAAAAACATGGTTCCCCGTACCTCTCCCTCCATTTTCCCATTCATACACCGTCCGTGCTAGAACACCATCGCCACACCAGCCTCTGTTCGCCACCCCATCCATCATCGTCGTCCTCCACCACATCCATCGTCGCCGTCCTCCACCACATCCACCGCCACCGTCCTCCACCATGCCGGAGCGACTACCAAGACCGCGTCGTCCACTGCTAGAAATGGAAGTTTCTCATCCACGACAAAGGACCAAGAGCCTTGCATCACGTCCTCTCGCTTCATCGGCGTCGTCGTCCTCTTTGCCGGGGCCGCTCACACGACCTTCTCTTCCACCGCAACGGGAGTTATCCCCCGATGCACCCGTCTACCATCGCAGATCTGCTTCAACGCCACCGACAGCCATCGCACCCCCGATGCCTACACGGTGCCGCAAGAGAGGTGGTACTTCATATCTCCTCAACTTTTTGATATCAACCAGAAAATAGATCTTAACTTGGTTACTCTACTTTCTTTTCCGCTCTTAGAATTTAGTTCTTAGTTCGAAGCAAACAATGGCTGCTAAATACCATTTCTCCTGTTTCCCCCTTTTATGATCACTATACGATCAGAATACATGCTTCGTGTCATAATAGCACTGCTTGACCCATCAAGCTAAACAAGCTTAGTTGTTCAAATATGAATCTGATATTATTAAAACAGATTCATTTAATTGGTCAGCTAAATGTTCCTAAATTAGTTTTGAAAAAGCATGTTCGCCGCTCGGGTGTGTATCTCTACAGGGTGCCCACGGTGGGCCGGCCCACCCTGGGATTTTGGGTCGTCCTAGGCCCCGATTCCCCTCTGTTCTGTTGCGCGCTTCCGATCTCTACTCGCCCCCAGCCGCCTGCCTCGCCTGTGACTTGCCGTCCCCGGACGGCATGACTCTATGAGGAGACGCCGGACTAACAGGAGGTCAGGAGCCGCTCGCCCAACATCGTCACAGCTGCCCGGGCGCACCGTTGTGCCTACCTTCCCAGTCCGTTCAGGGATCAGGCGTGCAGGACCCACAAAGCCAACCCGATTTATCGTGAGATACGTCCTCAACACTCAGCAGCTACTCCTCATCACCCATTTTCTAATTGATTCATTACTAATTAGGCAGGAATGTCATTAGGGTTTGTTGTGTGCTCAGTGCTACCTACACTTAATGGTTCATATGTATTTCGGTAATCTTTAGTACCTGTAAAGTTCACTGGGTTTTCAAAATTCCGGCCCAAAGAATAGACACTAGTCATTTTGGATTGTTGGTCGTAGTGGAATTGACCCAGATTACTACTGCAAGCCAGGTTTGTTGACAATTTTACTTGTCTTTCTTACTCATTCGATATAATATCCAATTATTCACGTCGATTAGTTGCAAACAATAAGTGCTAGACAAACTTCTTGATTCAGATTTTCGACGGTCTCTTACTGCAGTTACAATTCTGCATACTTGTCCTAGTAAGCTCACAAGTAAATGATTGATTCACTACATCTATGCTTGCCTTGTCATATTTGTTGTCAATATTCTTTTAGGGTGGACCACCCTGTTTCTAAATACTGCAACCGTAGACATGAGTGAATAGTATTTCTCTATGTGATCTCTTCCATCATGTGTGGGCAACGAACACTACTTTGTATAGAAAGAAAGTGTCATTTCCAGCTTTTACATAGGCTTCGATCTTTGACATGGAATACAATCTACCTACTTGCTTTGTGTCACACTACTAACACTCCACCCTTGAAGCTAAACATTATGCCACTCATAATTCCTTAGTTTATTTGTTCAAATACGAATTTCATATGATTCTAATGTTCCTACTTCAGTTTTGAAATGTGTGTCTGCCTGTTATAGAGACATAAGGGGTTTGTATTTCTGTGTGTGGTCTGGTCAGCACGGTTGGGGGTGAACTTTGCATATGCAGGGGTTTATAGGGAGACACTCTTCGAGTTGAATCCGCAATGCATTCCATAGATAATCTAACTACTTTTTATGTTTTCATGAATCTCGGATTCTGAACAGCGTCATAATGATTATGAGCTTGCGTGCATGAAAAGAATAAAGAAGAACAATGCCATGGGTGTCAAACTTGGCATTAAGGGACTGAAATCAAGTCTGGATGCAATGCAATGCAAATTCTCTCCACCTACAGGTTCATGCTCAGAATATGATCCTAACAGTGATTCTGAGCTAGAGGGAGACCTAAGTCAATGTAGCACCCTAGTGGAGGAGTGAGAGGAAGTTGCCCTATCTTATTCACCCATCAAGGTGCTTGCTCTAACTTTCCAAGGTTATATTTGTCGCACATATCTTGCAACTGATGCTTTGCATTGCTTCTACTTTGTTGAACTGCCATTAGCTTAGTTTACACATCGTGTATGTGAATACGCCCTGCCTATCCATTTTCAGTACATATTCCATCTGGCATCGTACCATATTTATCCATTCAAATGCTGTTCTTGTGTATCAGATGTTCAAACGGAAGAGGGTGATTGCTGATCGTGGAGGAGCACAAGCAAAGTATTTGGAAAAGGTAATGGCACCTGATAAATCAAATATCCCATTAGGTGTAGTTGCAATATCACCTGACCCACAAAACACCCCAACTCTAGCAGACTCTAGCCCTACTACACTGGTCATTTCCGATGCCCCAACTCAGCAGACCCCAACTGCAGCAAACATTATGATTATGCCAGTTGACATAGCACCAGCTCTACGACGCAAAACCCCCATTCCAGCAAAGAGTACACCAAATCCAGTTGCCAAATCCCTTTTCGAATGAGAGAGAGAGCCCCAATTGTAGCAAATAGGACCCATGTTCCATTTCTTCCCAGTTTAGAAGATAAAGCTTATATTGTTGTCAGGAACTTTGTGCGCATCTTTCCTTCATGGAAATATTATACGGTAGACACAGAACAATTTCTAGTCTTCCTCGTAATGTACTAATGTTATTCATGGTCATTGTTGCATATGTTTCTGCTGACAGAAGACACAAGATTTCATTCTTTTAAATAGGCGAGGACCAAACTGGATTGTCAAGACGAGCAAGGGTTGGTTGCGCTATTCAAGCACTCGTTGATGAAGTATCGTTCCTACCTGAGGCAAGCGCACTTCGATGGCAAGCGTCAAAACGAAATTTCTGTAAAGTCTTCGGTGCTACATTTATCCGACGGTGACTGGAATAATCTTGTTACACATTGGTCTCAGCTGCAGTGTAAGGTACTATCTATGATATCACATCACAATTTGAACTACATTTCTACATTTGCCTTAACGTCTCACATGTACGAAAACTGTTAGCAGAAGAACATTCATTCTCAAGGGACCACAGAATCTCGCAACTATATTGCACACTGCATTGCTCTTGTGAGTACCTCTTGGCCTGTATGACCATACTTACTTTCATAGCTGTTTGATTATGTAGCATCAGTGCACATGTTAGCCTCGTTATCGTCCATTTGGTGGATATTATAAGATCTGTATGGACTCTTACATAAATTTAGAATCAACCCGATGCTTTTGAAGAGGTTTAGCTCGGCAGTCCTCTTGTAAGGACTGAACTTCGTCTATCACTGTACATACATTAACAGCTACTCCCTCTGTTCCATAATATAAGAACGTTTTGTTCAGTACACCACTGTTCAAAACACTCTTGTATTATGGGAAGAGGGATTGGTTCATCGTGTAGCATTCTGCATCTTATCTCCCTCGCCCACCATTTACTAAAAAAGATCAGATCTATATTTAATCTTACCAAAAAGTAGAATACACAGACAATGCCAGTGCAGAAGTGTAGCCCATTGCTCTTGTCAGTACATTTTGTCCTGTAATGCTTGTACTTCCAGGGATTGGTAGTTGATTATGTAGCATCAATCTGCATCTTATCTTCATTATCCTCTATCCCTTCCAGTATTATCGTATCTATAATTACTCTCTACAAAATGTAGAATACATGCAATGATTATGAAGAAGATTATGTGCTGAAATTCTTGAGTTATCCTTCCCTTGACATGGAGAAGGGCATTATAAAGCCGATGTTAACTAGTAATGTAAGTCCGTCCTTCTAGAGCCTTTATCCTCAACTGCTGTTTAATTTGCTCATACTCCCTATCGTTTACTGCTGTTTTGTTTGTTGTTTCTACCAAAATGCATGTTCGCAAGAACCGTAAGTTCTAAGTTTTACTTGTAAAACCAAATTACTTATTCATACCATGCACATTACTCAATACTCCCTATATGTATGCTTGTTTTTGTGGATCTATAATCCAGTGTGTGGTGAAGCAGCCCACGTTTGCACCTTGTCATCTCCTATTTTATCTTACTGATGTGGCTGATGATATGAACAACATGCCATGCACATTAACCAAAATAGATACAATGATTTTATTTGCCCTTCATCTATGCGTGTTATATTGACATGGTAATCCAGTAGTGTGGTGAAGCTCCCCGCATTATGAACAATGCCAAATTATGCTATTGATATTTTGAACTTACTCTTTATTTTCTAATTTGAAATTGGATGGAATTGACAGCACAGTTATCATCTTTGTTTATACACGTGCAAAACCTGTCATCTCTCTGCTTTGTTTCAGGGTGATATGCCCGTTGGCATGGACAAGTCTGCTGAAGGCTGTGAGACAAACCCAACATATATTGCAGCAAAGAAGGCAAAACATCTTGAAGATAGCGAGACAATCCCAAAGTCTTGTCTTGATGCAGTGTTCAAGTTACTTGAGACTAGCAGTCACACAAGCTCACAGAATTCGTTGTCTGAATCAGTTCGCTTCTTCAGTCCCAAGTTCTAGCAGAAAGGCATTCTGCAACTCAACTTTGACTTGAAGTCCTATCTCTAAGAAAGATTGCGGAGAACACCAATGAGAACCTCATGGCTAAACAACTACACCTGGAAGCTATGACCGACATGCTAGGCCGGTCGCATAGCCTTGCTCAGTAGCTTGCGCAACAGTTCCCGCGCAAGGCTAACCTTTCTTGAACTATCTTGGAAGTGGTCTCAGTTCAGTATTCTTTTGTTACACTGCAATGGTGCCCAGTTTATGTAATCTGCTTCTTCGTTGCGCGTTATGATCACTGGTGGCGAACTTCGATGCCCAGTGGATGTAATATACCATAAATACATTATTGTATAGTGTCGGTTTGTTCTTAATTCTTGCTAGTTACTGCCATCATTCGCTATCTGAAAAAAAACAGATGTAGTCGACCGGGCCGAAACATTCGCCTCTAAAGGGCCTGGTGTTTAGCGGGGCACAATTGGGCCAGTCTGCATCTTTCTTGGGCCTGAATCATTGGGGCCTTAACACTTTGCGCGAGGCCCACAACTTACACCGGCCTATATTTTAGTTGGGCCTTTTGTGGACCTAGCGCTTAGTTTGGCCCAGGTAGCATTGGGCCATTAACAGGTTGAATATTGTACTGGCCTGTTACGGCCTAGATGAAACCATGGGCCTTTAGCAAGCCGAAATGCATATTGGGCCTCAATTTTCACTAGTCGTCGACGGGCCTTCAGTAGGCTGTAATGTAGACGGGGCCTTTTTGGGCCCAGTTATATCACGGGCAGTTACCAGGCAGAAGCATATCTCGGGCCTTAGTTGGGTCTTTAAGAGGCCAAAAGCATAGTACAAACATCAACGGGCCGAATTATGCGACAGACCTTTAACAAGCCCAAAGTCACGTTGGTCTTAACTGTTGCCACCTTTATCACGGCCGTTAGTGGGCCCGATGTCCTGTCGGGCCATATATAGCCCATGGGCAGCACAGGCCATTCCCAGGCCGAAAGTCACACCGAGCTGAAATGGGCCCATGTCTACATTGGGCCTCTAACAGGCCGAAAGTCACTAGGATGTAATTGGGCCCAAATATTCGGTGAACAATTAACGGGCTAGATCTAGCTTCGGGCCTTAAATGGGCCCAAATATTCGGCGAACAATTAATGGCCCAGATCTGGCTTCGGGCCATAAACGGGCCTTTATTAAGCAAGCCGTTATTGGGCTGGCCCACTAGTACCTGAGTAAGTACTACGGGCCTTTGACTGGCCCGGCCTTTTTAACCTATATGGGCCTTTGTTGGGTCATGCCACGTGTCGACGTATCATAGGCCAAAAGACGTCATGGGCCATACATGGGCCGGAAGTTAAAACGGGTTGGAATTATATCGGACAACCCAGATGACGCTACTGGGCCTAATTCGGATAGGCCATAAACGGGCCCTCGGTTAGCGGGCTATAAATGAGCTATATGCGAACAGGTTGTTAACAGGCTTGCTGTGGGCCGGCCCGCCACCTTTTGACCAATTCAAACGGGCCGGCCTTTTCACAGGAATGGGCCTCTGTTGGGCCGTGCCACGTGTTGACGTATCATAGGCGCTTTTTGTCCAATGAGTGGATGACATCTGTCCCAACGGCGAGCCAACACGTGTTTCCTCCAGCCAATGATGATTTTACACGTGGAAAATCCCCATTGGTCGGGGCTGTTAACGGGTTATTGGATCCAAAACCGGACCCGATAGCTTAACGGCGTTCCGTTACGGTGGATGCCACGTGTCGGTCACCCTTGACGAAAGCACTTCCGTGACGCGCGATTTATCGTCATGGAAGTGGACACTTCCGTGATGATTATTTTGGTAATGTCATGGAACACTTCTACGACATCACATGTATGACTATCTTGATTCTGTCATAGAATTGCCATGGATGTACATGCATGACAAAAAACGCGACCTCCTGTGACAAACACGTATCATCACGGAAGTGTATTTTTTTGTAGTGGGCGTCGGTCCATTCTTCCACGAAGTCAGCAAGCGCGGCCCCCTTGATAACCCTGGCGGTGCTGAACTCTAGCTGGAACGCTTGCAGCTCTATATTCCATTCCGCGACCCTTCCTACCACGTTTGGGCTCCGGAGTACCCTTTCCATGGGGTAAGCTGAGACGACCTTGATGGGGTGGCCCTGGAAGTAGTGGCACAACTTTTGTGAAGCGACGAGGAGCGGAAGCAGGAGCTTCTACGGCATGGGATAGCATGCTCGGGCATCACAAAGCACCGTGCTGACGAAGTATACCGGATGCTCGACGGGGATGAGGTCGGAACTCGCCAGTGGTTGTGTGGCCTGACTGGGTGAGGGCGCTCCGGAGTTCTTGGTCACCAGTTGGGGTAGCTGCAGCCTCGGGGGAGTCATCTTGCAGGGCGCGGTTGTTTCCTGGCCCGGCTGGGGCCTCGGGAGTGCCGCCCTGTTAGGTAGCATTCCACATCAAAAATTCTGTTTTTATCATTTACCTACTCGAGGACGAGCGGGAATTAAGCTTGGGGATGCTTGATACGTCTAGAACGTATCTGTAAATTTTGGTTGTTCCATGCTATTATATTATTTGTTTTGGATGTTTTATATGCATTAATATGCTATTTTATATGATTTTTGGGGCTAACCTATTAACCTAGAGCCCAGTGCCAGTTTCTGTTTTTTCCTTGTTTTTGAGTTTCGTAGAAAAGGAATACCAAATGGAGTCCAATCGAGTTGAAACTTTATGACGATTTTTATGGACCAAAAGAAGCCCACGAAGTGCCGGAGATGGACCGGAAGACTCAGGAGGCAGCCACAAGGGTGGGGGTGCGCCAACCCCCCAAGGGCGCCCCCTACCTTGTCGTCGCCTAGTGGGTCCCCCTGACTTTTCCCTGACACCAAAAATTCTTATAAATACCGAAACCCCCAGAAATAAACCTAGATCGCGAGTTCCGCCACCGCAAGCCTCTGTAGCCACGAAAAACCAATCGGGAGCCCGTTCCGGCACCCTGCCGGAGGGGGAAACCATCACCAGTGGCCATCTTCATCATCCCGGCGGTCTCCATGACGAAGAGGGAGTAGTTCACCCTTGGGTCTGAGGGTATGTACCAGTAGCTATGTGTTTGATCTCTCTCTCTCTCTCTCTCTCTCTCTCTCTCTCTCGTGTTCTTGATTTGGCATGATCTTGATGTACCGTGAGCTTTGGTATTATAGTTGGATCTTATGATGTTTCCCCCTCTCTACTTATTGTAATGGATTGAGTTTTCCCTTTGAAGTTATCTTATCAGATTGAGACTTTAAGGATTTGAGAACACTTGATGTATGTCTTGCATGTACTTATCCGTGGTGACAATGGGATATTCACGTGATCTACTTGATGTATGTTTTGGTGATCAACTTGCCGGTTCAGTGACCTTGTGAACTTATGCATAGGGGTTGGCACACGTTTTCGTCTTGACTCTCCGGTAGAAACTTTGGGCACTCTTTGAAGTTCTTTGTGTTGGTTTGAATAGATCAATCTGAGATTGTGTGATGCATATCGTATAATCAAACCCGCGGATACTTGTGGTGTCATTGGAGTATGTAGGTGACATCAAGGTTTTGGTTGATGTGTGTCTTAAGGTTTTATTTTAGTACAAACTCTAGGGTTGTTTGTGACACTTATAGGAATAGCCCAATAGATCGATCAGAAAGAATAACTTTGAGGTGGTTTCGTATCCAATAATCTCTTCGTTTTTTCTCCTCTATTAGTGACTTTGTAGTGACTCTTTGTTGCATGTTGAGGGATTGTTATATGATCTAATTATGTTATCGTTACTGAGAGAACTTGCACTAGTGAAAGTATGAACCCTAGGCCTTGTTTCCAAGCATTGCAGTATCGTTTGTGCTCACTTTTGTCATTAGTTACCTTGCTAATTTTATATTTTCATATTACAAAACCTATATCTACCATCCATATTACCCTTGTATCACCAACTCTTCGCCGAACTAGTGCACCTATACAATTTACCATTGTATTGGGTGTGTTGGGGACACAAGAGACTCTTTGTTATTTGGTTGCAGGGTTGTTCAAGAGAGACCATCTTCATCCTACGCCTCCGACGGATTGATAAACCTTAGGTCATCCACTTGAGAGAAAATTGTTGTTGTCCTACAAAACTCTGCGCTTGGAGGCCCAACACGGGTCTACAAGAAGAAGGTTGTGTAGTAGACATCAGTCTTCTCTTTGTTTGTTACTTTTGCAAGAGGCTCATGGAGAGGACTTATGGGACACTTTGGACGGGAAAATACATTCGCTTTGCTTTCGAAGAACTACTTTTGGCCCAAGATGTTCTGCGATGTTTCACGCTTCACCAGTTTATGCACGACATGTCATAAAGCTAAGTCTAAAGCTCAATCCCATGGTATATATATGCCACTTCCTATTCCGTATCACCCATGGGAAGATATTAGTATGGATGTTGTCCTTGGTTTGCTTAGAACTCAAAAAAAAGGAAAGGATTCCGTATTTGTTATTGTGGAACGATTCTCTAAGCTGGCACATTTTATTCCATGCAAAAAGATAGATGATGCTTCACATGTTGCCAATCTATTTTTTAGGGAAATCTTGTGTCTACATGGAATGCCCAAGACTATCATGTCGGAACACGACGTCAAGTTCCTTAGCTACTTTTGGAAGACGCTTTGTGCCAAGCTTGGAATCAAGCTCCTATTCTCTTTGGCATACCTTCCACAAACTGACGGCCAAACAGAGGTCACAAACCAAACGCTATCTACTCTCCTACGTGTGTTGATTAAGAAGAGCATCAAGGAGTGGGAGGAGAGCTTACCCATCGCCGAGTATGCCTACAATAGAGCAACACATTCAACTACTGGCAAGTCCCCCTTCGAGGTCGTCTACGGCTTCAATCCTTTATCCCCATTGGACATTCTACCGCAACCACTACAAGTGTGCATCAACATGGACGCGAGTGCATGAGCAAGCTATCTCAAGGTGCATGAAGATACAAGGCACACCATTGAACGCCGAGTACAACGATTTGCGACCAAGATCAACATCAATAAGCAACCCATGATATTCCACATTAGAGATCTTGTGTGGCTACATATTCGCAAGGAATGTTTTCCTAACGAGTGCAAGTCCAAGTTACTACCCCGTGCCGACGGACCCTTCAAGGTGCTAGCACGCCATAACAACAATGCATACAAGATCGACCTACCGTGAGACAAGTACACCGTGAGCGGCATCTTCAACGTCAAGGACCTCTCTCCCTACCATGGTGACGAGGTTTCGAATCTGAGGTCAGATCTTCCCCAAAGGGGGGAGATGATGCGAAGCATCCCAAGGTCATCCCCATGGACCTACCGTCGTCTGACCAAGTGCGAAGTGGACCCATGACATGTGCACGTGCAAGAGCTCTCAAGACAGAGGTGACATCACCCTTCTTGCAACTACCTTTTGGATCACATGAGACATGGATATTACCTCAAGCGGAGACACTTTGCATACTCAGGTACCAAGGAACTATCCATGAGAACTTAAGGAGCAAGTATGATCCAAGGTGATAAGCAAAAGCGAAGATGGAGAAGAAACAGAGCGATACTGGACTTGCCTGGATCATCCAACCCCCAGCCGGATCATCTGTTAGTCGTGCCCAGAGACACCCAAAGCCAACCTGATGAAGCCGGATCATCCGAACCCCAGCCCCGACCATCTGGATGGACCCGAACATCTGGACCAGGACCTGGTCAACCGGACCTCCCACAGCCTCCACGACACGTCTAGTCCATCCGGATGCCGACCCGGATCATCCGGATGGTGCCTGCGTGCATGAATTGGGTCGAGGCCCATGTTCCTATTCGCCCCCCTAGACTATATAAACTGCTCCTCCTTTTTAGGGTCAGCATTGGGATAGCTCATTTTGGAGATAAAGCTTTGCTCATCCACTTGTATCCCTACTCCATTGGAGACCAAGGCCTCCTAGGATAAGATCCCCCAAGTGGATTCAAGACCCCCTTGTGGGAAGATCCTTCATGGATTCAAGGCCTCCTTCATTCTTGGATTGAGATGAACTAGTTCCCCTTTTGTATCCCCCTTTGTTGGATTTGGACCTTTGTGATCCCCTTGTGTGTTTGGATCTTGCACATGTGTGATTGGATCAAGTCAATTTGAGTGTTTTCTCTCGTTTACCCTCTTGGGTTCTTCGTAGGATTTCCTTCAATCGTGAAAGATTGGCCTCACCCCGTATCATCACATGTAAGGCCTTCACGTGTAAGGCGGGTAATGCTATCACATCCCAATCCCTGTCTTGCGCGTTGGGTAAGGTATTTGACCCACCAGCTTCCCCATGGGCATTAAAGCAGGCACATCCTTGTCCCCTGATAGAGTAATTACACACAAGGACACGGGTAACGGTTAACCATTGCGAGCTTGGGGTGATAATTCTCTAGGCTGTTGGCTTTGTTGCCAACCAGCATGAACCGCACCCGCTGGCTTTAGCTACATCTTTTGTTGTTTTCAAAAAATTGCATGCAGACGGACAAGATACGACCGCACGTTAGGCGCACGGTTGGCGCATCCAGAAATCCTGTTGAAAGCCGCCCTCTTACCACAAACGAATGAAATCTGAACAATCGGACGTCTGAGATCGTGCGTTGGAGTTTCCTTTATGTTATGGGGTGGTGCGTTGGTGTCATTGCAACAGACCCTGGGCCCGTTGCACCAAACTGTGCACAAGCTCAAGGGCAAGTTTGCAGCATTAAGTACCAGACCAAGACTCAAAGAGATCAGCTCCATGATGAATTAGCAGGCTAGTTGAGGAGATCAAGACAACCAAGGTGCGAGACGCCACCCGAAGGAAACCATCCTTGTTGGGCATGTGAGCCTGGCAGGGAGTCGGATTCGCCCGACAGCAAGTCACCAGGATCCCCCCCCCCCCCGGCAGGCTTGCCGGGGCATGCGGAGGTAAAACTCCACCTCACAGCAGCACCCATCGCCAATCAGTGCAGTGTCAAGCTCTAAGGTGGCTTAGTGTCCGCTCCCGGATACGTGACAGCTATTTCCTACCACAAGAACCACCAAATGACACCCATTCAGAGATGTTGACAAGCAAACAGGGATGCAGTTGGCAAAACAAGCTGGCAAGGTTTGCCGGACGAGCTGTGATGTGACACTAAGTGGTGCATTTAAAGCACTCTGTCAGCTGCAGAGTTAGGTATGATAGAACTATTTGCTATCTAATCGTCTTGGAAAGACTGATTTGCCACTGTGGTGACCCCTTAACCTATAAAAGGAGGCCCATGGCAACTGTAGAAAGGATTCGGCCATTCGAACCCGTACACACTCATACGCACGACCACTCTGACCCCGAGGTGACATTGCCGGGCAAGAGTAGCGTGTCCATTTTCCACCTTTCCACAATCAATCCACCAAAGCAGGAGTAGCGTTTTATGCTCACGGTGGCCCGAACCTGGGTAAACCTGCCTGTGTGATCCCTGACGCACTACTCGACGCTACTTTGCTCTTTGTGCAACGTGCCCGTCCCCTTGCCGAACCAAAAGGGACCTCTGTCCCATAGGTGGATGTGGTTATCCCGCAACATCTTTGGCGCGCTAGGTAGGGGGATCACTTGCGTGAACTTGAGAGCGTCAACAGCACGTCATCTTCATCGCCAGCTTCGTCTTCTTCGGCTCCATCAATCATGGCGCCCAAGAAGAAGTCCGGCGCAGCGGCCTGTCTATCCTCCTCAAGGGCCCCACCGCCCGCGTCCGCGGATGCTGTGGGGCGCGAGGATGGATACAGAAACACGGACGCGGCATGAGACGCGGTCGACGCAGGCGGCGTCGTCACCACCTCTCCCGTGGCAGAAGTGGAAGCTGGAAACGTCGGAGAAGAACAACATCAGTTAGGCCCCAGCGGCAACGTCCCACGAGGTACGGGCGGAGAAGCCCTTCCTTCTGGGCATCCTCATCCAACCGACGGGCACAACACTGACAATGCTCCTCGCTCTGGGGTGAACCGCAACTCCCCGGCTGCCCCATTGCGGGTGCAACCTTGGAGCTTGCACCACCTCCAGGACGGGCGGATCCGGCCGCTGCGCCCAATGGGACCGCCGGTCCTCAAGTCCCTCCACCTCGTCATCATGTCTTCCAAGCGGCTGGCTCCCACTGAAGAGGGCATGGCGCGGCAGCTGCTGGCATAGCCAGGAGCCAAGCGACCTTACAATCCACATCATCATCACTCCCAAGCACTACGTCGGAGGCTATGGCGCGGACTCAGCTGCTGCTAAAATTCGCGCCAGCAGCCGATCAGATGGATGAGTGGCAAGCCACCATCCAAAGTCTGATTGGTTTCACCGACGTAGAGAGATCACGGCAGGCTGGCCCGCCTTGGCCTCCCCAAGCGACGATGATAGCCCACACTGCTGGACGCGTCGAAGGCGCCACTCCCACGGTGTAGTCTCCACCGCGACCTTCAGCGCGGGGGCTACGTGCCCAGGATCCACGAGCGCACCAAGGCCAACAACGAGCCCCGGAGGGCAGGCAGAGGGAGCTTGCGTGCATCACCGTCGACCAACACCGCGACGACCAATGCCAGCCCAATGGGCATGGCGGCTCCAACGACAGCGATCCCGCGCTCGGTGGGGGCGGGTACTTGCCTTTCGAGGCGGGGTGCCCTGCATTCACCCGTGAGCTACGGCAAGTCCGTTGGGTGTCTGCTAGCACGTTCGAATCCGAGATCCCAGAGAAGTATGATGGGAAGTTGAACCCAGCAAAGTTCTTGAGCATCTACACCATTGATGTTCAAGCTGTCGGAGGAAGATATGGGAAGGTATTTGCCAACTATTTTCCATTAGCACCTAAGCCTAATGTGAGATCTTGGCTAATGCATCTACTAGAGAACTCCATCTCGTCTTGGGCTGACCCGTGCCATGAGTTCGTTGGAGCCTTCACCGGCGGCCACCAAGAACAAGGGTGGCCCAGCGATTTGCAATTGCTGCCACAGAAGGAAGGAGAGACTATGTGGAAGTACATGCATAGGTTTAGTAGAGTCCACATAAAAATACCAGATATCCACCCGGTAGCAGTGATAGCAACTTTCCAGTCCAATGTGCGCAATCGCCGGATACGTTCGAAGATGAACGTCCGGCTACCCAAGACAGTGAAGGAGCTTTACACCTTGGTGGACAAGTGTGCTCTGGTGGAGGAGGGGAGGAAACTCCCTGGAGAAGAGGATGGTGTGGGCATCGATTCAGAGGATGACAATGAAACCACCAGTCAGAAGAAGCAGAACAAGAAGCGCAGCAAGAGGCACAAAGATAAGGTAGTAATGATAGATGAAGGATCAAGCACACCCACTACCGGTAAGATGGCAAAAGCTGAGGCCCCCGGCAAGGAGGTTGCTTCATGCAATGATTGTCGGGAGGCCGCAACCGCCGACAAGATCGGGAAGAGTGATGGCCCTTACTGTAAAATCCACCGGACTAAGGGCCATGATCTGCAGGAATGCCATCAAGTTGAGCAGCTTGTCAAGAGGCAGAGAGCTTAATATGAGAAAAGAGGTAAGGAGAAAAGTCAGAATGGCACTGGCGGAAAGGGCCGGAACGGTGAAGTGAACCACCCTGTCAAGGGTTTAGGAATAAAGGGAAACCCGCTAGGGGCCGCGAGAAGGAGGATTGCAATGAGGAAATTAATAAAGGGGATGAAGAAGAAACTAGTGAGCAGGCATTCCAAAAGGCTACTGACACTCTGTGCATTGATGGGGGTGCATCTCTGCATTCCTCTCACCGCCAACTCAAGTAGTGGGCACGTGAAGTCAATGCCATGGAGCCGACATCAGAGTTTTGGAAGCCGCTCAAGTGTTCCCGCATGCCCATCATCTTTGACGAGGAGGATCACCCTGGCCGCACTACCGCGGTAGGGTGCTTGCCCTTGTTGGTCTCACCAACAATTCGCAACCTCAAAGTGACAAAGATGTTGGTTGACGGCGGGGCCGGGTTGAATCTGATCTCCCCAATGGTTATCAGCAGACTCCAGATATCAGAGGTAGAGCTTAAGGTTACCGGCACGTTTCAAGGCGTTCCTGGCAGGAGCCGTCCCAAGGGAAAGATTACGTTGCCGGTAAGATTTGGGGGAGAACTGAATTACAGGACAGAGAAGGTTGTGTTTGATGTGGTGGACCTCCCCCTGCCGTACAATGGAATCCTTGGACGACCAGCTCTGGCTAAGTTCATGGCAGCATTCCACTATGCTTATAACATCTTGAAGATGCCAAAGCCCATGGGAGTCCTATCCATTCCATTAGACGAGAAGGACGCAATCATTTGCGTAGATAAGATGTACAGGGATGCAGTTGCGGCAACGGCCACAGAGATCACTGGTGCCACCAAGGAAAGCAAGAGAAATAAGGCACCATCAAAGGCAGTGAAGGACGTGAGGCGTCTAACTGGGTGCATTGCCACGCTGAGCAGATTCATCTCCAAGTCTACCGAGCGTGCCCTGCCGTTCTTTAAGGTCTTGAAGAAGGCAGGACCCTTGAAGTGGACCCCGGAAGCAGATTTGGCACTGCAAGAGTTGAAGACCTACTAGTCTTCTGTGCCTACCTTCGTTGCGCCCAAACCACAAGAGTCGTTCCTGCTATATCTAGCGGCAACTAATCAAGATGTTAGTGCAGCCTTGGTAGCGCAGAGGGAAGTAGAGGAAGAAACAACCTTAATTGTTGTTCCTTCCGGGGACAAGGATGAGCATCGCTCAGCGGAGTCAGTTATGGATCAAGATGAGCACGATAGAAGTGGCGACCCCAAGGATATGACTAGGAAGAAAGTTGTGCCGCACCCAGTTTACTTCGTCAGCTCTCTGTTGGAAGGGGCTAGATCCAGGTACTCTCGTGTGCAAAAATTGATTTTTGGCCTAGTCATGGCCTCAAGGAAACTGCGCCACTACTTCTAAGCCCATGAGATAACGGTTGTCACACGCTTCCCGTTGCAAAGGATACTCCAGAACCCAGAGGCTACCGGCAGGATAGTGGAGTGCGCTTTGGAGTTATCCAGCTTTGGTTTGAAGTTTGAGAGCACATCCACTATACAGAGCAGGGCATTGGTAGAGTTTATTGCAGAATGGACGCCAACCCCTCATGAGGAAATGCTAGAGACAGACATCACCGGCAAGGAATCACCCCAAGAATGGATCATGTATTTTGATGGTGCCTTCTCCTTGCAAGGCGCTTGAGTGGCACGTGCTTCTCATCACCCCCACTGGGAAACACTTGAAGTACGTCGTCCAAATGTACTTTCCACGGGAGGAGGCTACCAACAATACAATAGAGTATGAAGGGCTCCTTGTCGGGCTAAGAAACGCCACCGAACTGGGAATCAAGAAGCTGATCATCCGAGGAGATTCGCAGTTGGTGGTGAGGCAAGTCAATAAAGATTATCAAAGCCCATTGATGGAGGCATACGTTGAGGAAGTGAGAAGATTGGAGGAGCATTTTGATGGATTGCAAATAGAGCACGTACCCCGTGCGGAAAACAACATTGCTGATCATCTGTCGAAATGTGCTGCGCAAAAGCTTCTTGTGGGATGATGGTCCCCAAGTGTAGTGAATCATCGTAGCAATTCCCAATGGTGGAAGTGATAGGTATGGAGTGTAGAACCCACAAGGAGCTAAAGGTAAGATCAATATTCTCTCAAGTCATATTTGCCACTCATACGACTCTACGTACACCGAACGTTTGCTTCCAACTAGAAACAAGAAATAAAACTATGTTGTGGTTATGAAGAGGATAACTTTGCATGATATCGGAGAGCTAAAATATAAAAGTAGGTGATGTTGTCATAAAGTTAGAATATATTACTAAATACTATAAATAGCGACAGTGGAATAATGATGGATCGGTGTGCGGAATTGTCCTAGGCAATTGTTAACAAGACCGGTAGTCGTCATTGCAATTTCATATGAGGGAGAGGCATAAGCTAACATGCTTTCTCTTCTTGGATCATATGCACTTATGATTGGAACTCTAGCAAGCATCCGCAACTACTAAAGATCATTAAGGTAAAACCCAGCCATAGATTAAAGCATCAAGTCCCCTTTATCCCATACACAACAATCCCCTTACTCGGGTTTATGCTTCTGCCACTCAAACAACCCACTATAAGAGAATCATGAACGTGTTGCAACACCCTATAGCGGGAATCCCTCATGCTTACGCGACACGGAGGGCAGCACAGGACAACACCAAAATAAAACATACAACTCGTACCAATCTAGATCATCAATCGACCCAAAGACAAAGTTTATCTACTCAAAACATCATAGGATGGCAACACATCATTGGATCATAATATGTGGCATAAAGCACCATGTTCAAGTAGGGATTACAGCGGGGTGCAGGAGAGTGGACCGCGTAAAAGAGATGATGATGGTGATGTTGATGAAGACGATCACCGCGGTGATGATTCCCCTCCCGATGGCACTCCAGCGCCATGGAGAGAGAGAGGAGGAGAGGTTCTCCCCCTTATGCTTCCTCCTCCATGGCCTCCCCCCTAGATGGGGAGAGGTTCTCCCTCTGGTCCTTGGCCTTCATGGCAATGATGGCCCCTCCGAGATCCTCCTCCATGGCCTCCGGTGATGATGGCCCCCTCCGGCAAGGTGCCCGATCTAGGTTATTTTCTGGAGGTTTCTGTATTTATAGGAATTTTTGGCATCGGTCTCACGTCCATAAGGTCTCCGAGTCGTCCACGGGATAGGGGCCCATGCCCAGGGGGTGGCGCACCCCCCACCCTCGTGGACAGCCCAGGACTCTTCTGGCCCAACTCTTTTACTCCAAAGGCTTCTTTTGGTCCACAAAAAATCATCAAAAATTGGCACGTCAATTGGACTCCGGTTGGTATTCCTTTTCTGTAAAACTCAAAAACAAGGAAAAAACATAAACTACCACTGGGCTCTAGGTTAATAGGTTAGTCCCAAAAATCATATAAAATAGCATATAAATGTATATAAAATATCTACGATGGATAATATAATAGCATGAATACTACACAAATCATAGATATGTTGGAGACGTATCAACATCCCCAAGCTTAATTCCTGCTCGTCCTCGAGTATGTAAATGATAAAAGAAATAATTTATGAAGTGTGAATGCCGGCAGGTGCACAAGTTTGATCAATGATAATTTCAATCACCTTTGCTGGCATCATTATATGTCATAACAGTAGCTCATCTCATAAAACTTTTCATGATCAAGTAACAAGCTATTCACATGTTAAAGTATAGATCATAAACTTTCTTGAAAACTACTCCCTCCGTCCCAAAATATAAGAACGTTTTTTATACTAGTGTAGTGTTAAAAACGTTCTTATATTTTGGGACAGAGGTAGTAACAAACAGTGCTCTTAGTCATCAAACAATTGCAATTCATCTTATTTTTGGGAAGGGTCTATGTAAGAGCTTTGATTCAGCAAACTCCACATACTCAACTATCATTTAATCTTTCACAATTTCTAACACTCATGTGATATTTATGGGTTCAAAGTTTTAATCGGACACACAGAAAGATAGGGGCTTATAGTTTTGCCTCCCAACCTTTTACCTCAAGGGTAATGTCAACAAAAATAATTTATGAAAACCTATATCCAAGTGGATATATATCCGGATCGCTCCAACACGAATTGCTTGCCAAAGGAAAAAGTGTAAAAAAGGAAAGGTGGTGATCACCATGACTCTTGTATAAGGGTAGAAGATAAAAGTAAAAGATAGGCCCTTCACAGAGGGAAGCAGAGGTTTTCATGCGCTTTTATGGTTGGATGCACAAAATCTTAATGCAAAAGAACGTCACTTTATATTGTCGCTTGTGATAAAGACCTTTATTATGCAGTCATTCGCTTTTATTTCTTCTCTATCACAAGTTTGTATAAAGCTTATTTTCTTCGCACTAATAAATCATACATATTTAGAAAGCAATTTTTATTGCATGCACCGATGACAACTTACTTGAAGGATCTTACTCAATCCTTAGGTAGGTATGATGGACTCTCATGGAAAAACTGGTTTAAGGGATGTTTGGAAGCACAAGTAGTATTTCTACTTGGTGCAAAGAATTTGGCTAGCATGAGAGGGAAAGGCAAGCCCAACATGTTGGATGATCCAAGACAACATAACGTTTCGGATATAGGAAAACATAACCAATTAAGTTGACTTCCTTGTCCAACGTCAACCTTTTAGCATGTCATATTTTAATGAGTGCTCACAATTACAAAAGATGTCCAAGATAGTATATTTATATGTGAAATCTCTCTTCCTTCAATATTTTTTCATAAATTTTTCAAGTGACCAATTCTGCGTTTCCTAACTTTCAATAAGTTTACTACATATACTTATTCTGTGTGAAGTCATTACTCCCCATGGTATAAGCATATGAAACATATATAAATTCAGATTTATGATATTCAATTCATTCAACCATTTACTCATAGGATGTACGTGAAGCACGGGAGTAAATGACAAACTACTCCAAAAGATATAAGTGAAGGACACTGAGTAGTCAAATAATTAACTAGCCATGGGAGGATTCTTTTTCATTCAAGATTTCAGATCCAATGATTTTATTCAAACAGCAAGTAAAATTGAAAATACGCTCCAAGAAAAACACATATCATGTGACGAATAAAAATATAGCTCCGAGTAAGGTATACCGATAGTTTTGAAGACAAAAGAGGGGATGCTTTCCGGGGCATCCCCAAGCTTAGGCGCTTGAGTCTTCCCTGAATATTACCTTGGGGTGCCTTGGGAATCCCCAAGCTTAGGGTCTTTCCACTCCTTATTCTCCTCATATCGGCATCTCACCCAAAGCTTGAAAACTTCAACCACACAAAACTTAACGTAACTTCGTGAGATAAGTTAGTATGATAAAGAGTAAACCATTTACTTTGGTACTGTCAAAGACAAGGTTCATAATTGTTATC
The DNA here is from genome assembly GCA_902687465.1 of Secale cereale. Classification (NCBI taxonomy): domain Eukaryota; kingdom Viridiplantae; phylum Streptophyta; class Magnoliopsida; order Poales; family Poaceae; genus Secale; species Secale cereale. Next base: position 440,598,867 of record LR738709.1, on the reverse strand, counting down.
ACACAATGCCTACTGTACCATATAATTTCTGCAATTTATATTGAGAAATATAAGCCATAGAAACTAGAAAACAAGCAAACTATGAAGTGAAAACAGAATATGTGAGAAACAGAACAGTCTGTAATGATCTGAACAACAACCATACTTCTTCTACTTTAAAAATTATGAAATAAATTGTTGGACATAAGGAATTTGTCTATTAATCTTCTGCAAAAAGAATCAACTCAAAAGCACACTTCTGTAAAAAAAATGGCAGCTAATCCCGTGAGCGCAAAGTTTCTGTTTTTTACAGCAAGATCACATTAACTTTCACCCAAGTCTTCCCAAAGGTCTTACTTGGCACTTTATTGAAACAAAAGCTATAAAACATTATTACTACAGTAGCTTAATCATGTACACACACAAAAACAGTAAGGGTAAATATTGGGTTCTCTCCCAACAAGCACTTTTCTTTAATGCATGTTAGCTAGGCATGATGATTTCAATGATGCTCACATAAAAGATAAGAATTGAAACATAAAGAGAGCATCATGAAGAATATGACTAGCATATTTAAATCTAACTCACTTCCTATGCCTAGGGATTTTGTGAGCACATAATTTATAGGAACAAGAATCAACTAGCATAGGAAGGCAAGACAAGTATAACTTCAAAACTTTAAGCACATAGAGAGGAAACTTGATATTATTGCAACTTCTACAAGCATGTATTCCTCCCTCATAAAAAAATTCAGTAGCATCATGAATGGGTTCAACAATATAAACATCACATAAAGCATTCTTTTCATGATCTACAAGCATAGAAATTTACTACTCTCCACATAAGCAAAATTCTTCTCATTCAAAATAGTGGGAGGAAACTCTAAATAGTGGAATCATTACTAACTAAAGTTGACACTCTTCCAAATCCACTTTAGATGATAGTATTATTCATACTCCAAAAGATATAAGTGAAGTTCATGGAGTATTCTAGGATTAATATCGACTAGCAAGTATCCAAGCTCAAAATATATAAGTGAAGCACACGAAGCATTCTATAAAACCGTACTCAGAAGATTTAAGCGAAGCACAAAGATCATTCCATAAGATCATACTCAAAAGATATAAGTGAAGCACATGAAGAATTTTATAAATCAAGGAAGGGCTATCTCATACTAGCATGGTTCTTAAATAAGAAGAAAAATAAAAACACAAGGGACACAAATCATGCGAACAAAACAAAAACCGAGGTATACCGATAATTGTTGAAGAAGAAAGACTGGATGCTAACTGGGGCATCCCCAAGCTTAGATGGTTGAGTATCCTTGAAATATTTACTTGGGGTGCCTTGGGCAACCCCAAGCTTGAACTCTTGCCTCTCTTTATTCTTCTCATATTGATAGCTCTTCAATCTTCGAACACTTCATCCACACAAAACTTTAACAAAAACTTTGTGAGATCCATTAGTATAATAAAACAAATCACTACCTTTAGGTACTGTTGCAAACTTATTCTAATTTCCTATTAGCACTTTATCTAATGTATTCCAACTTCACCATGGTTCATACCCACCCCCTGATACTACCCATAGATTCATCAAAATAAGCGACCAACACATAGGAAACGGAATCTGTCAAAAACGGGATAGTCTGTAGTAATATGGAAGTTTAGTATACTTCTGTAACTCTAAAAAATTCTAAAAACATATGAAAATTTGAAAAAAAAAAATTGTACAGAAGTAATGTGCATAAAGTTTCAGACCCATTTGACCTTCCAGTAAAAAATGTAAAATCACGCGCTACACCCAAAGTTTCTGGTTTTTGTTCTACACATAGAAAGCAAGCAATCTAATCATCCTAAAACCAAACCTTGGCACATTATTTTTATAATACAATGGATATATACACGGGGATAATTATTTACAGAGAAACTTCCATAAAAAAATTACATTGTTTCCGTGAGCATGAACACAAGTGCTCAAGGTCGACCCTCACTTCTTCAATGCATAAGTTCCCAATCACTTCTCTTTTTGAAAAACTTTTTAGGCATAAGAGGCAAGCATTTTTTGTATTTTCATTATTTTAAATTTGTTTGTATGTTTCACCCACAACTAAACAGAAACAAAAAGGAAAAAACAAAATCTACTTAGTGAAGAAAGCAAACAAGCACACACGAGAATATCAACCCCACGCTATTGCTCCCCGGCAACGGCGCCAGAAAAGTGCTTGATGGTCACCAAGTGCAGGGAATCATCGTAGCAATTCCCAATGGTGGAAGTGATAAGTATGGAGTGTCGAACCCACAAGGAGCTAAAGGTAAGATAAATATTCTCTCAAGTCCTATCTGCCACTGATACGACTCTACGTACACCGAACGTTTGCTTCCAACTAGAAATGAGAAATAAAACTACGTTCTGGGTATGAAGAGGATAACATTGCATGATATCGAAGAGCTAAAATATAAAAGTAGGTGATGTTATCATAAAGTTAGAATATATTACTAAATATTATAAATAGAGAGTGTGGAATAATGATGGATCAGTGTGCGGAATTGTCCTAGGCAATTGTTAACAAGACCGGTCGTCGTCATTGCAATTTCATATGAGGGAGATGCATAAGCTAACATCCTTTCTCTTCTTGGATCATATGCTTATGATTGGAACTCTAGCAAGCATCCGCAACTACTAAAGATCATTAAGATAAAACCCAACCATAGCATTAAAGCACCAAGTCCCCTTTATCTCATACGCAACAATCCCCTTACTCGGGTTTATGCTTCTATCACTCAAACAACCCACTATAAGCGAATCATGAATGTACTGCAACACCCTATAGTGGGAATCCCTCACGCTTGCGCGACATGGAGGGCACCATAGGACAACACCAAAATAAAACATACAACTCGTACCAATCTAGATCATCAATCAACCCAAATACAAAGGAGATCTACTCAAAACATCATAGGATGGCAACACATCATTGGATCATAATATGTGGCATAAAGCACCATGTTCAAGAAGGGATTACAGCGAGGTGCGGGAGAGTGGACCTTGTAAAAGAGATGAGGATGGTGATGATGGTGGTGATGTTGATGAAGATGATCACCGCGACGATGATTCTCCTCCCGATGGCACTCCGGTGCCACCGAGAGATAGGAGGAGAGGTTCTCCCCCTTGTGCTTCCTCCTCCATGGCCTCCCCCCTAGATGGGGGGAGGTTCTCCCTCTGGTCCTTGGCCTTCATGGCAATGATGGCCCCTCCGGGATCCTCCTCCATGTCCTCCGGTGATGATGGCCCCCTCCGGCAGGGTGCCAGAGAGGGCCTAGATTGATTTCTCGTGGTTACAGAGGCTTGCGGCGGCGGAACTTCCGATCTAGGTTATTTTCTGGAGGTTTCTGTATTTATAGGAATTTTTGGCATCGGTCTCACATCCAGAAGGTCTCCGAGTCGTCCATGAGATAGGGGCCCACGCCTAGGGGGGTGGGCACGCCCCCCACCCTTGTGGACAGCCCGAGACTCTTCTGGCCCAACTCTTTTACTCCAAGGGCTTCTTTTGGTCCATAAAAAATCATCAAAAATTGGCACAGCAATTGGACTCCGTTTGGTATTCCTTTTCTATAAAACTCAAAAACAAGGAAAAACATAAACTGGCATTGGTCTCTAGGTTAATAGGTTAGTCCCAAAAATCATATAAAATAGCATATAAATGTATATAAAACATATACGATGGATAATATAATAGCATGAATACTTCATAAATTATAGATACGTTGGAGATGTATCATGGGACCAGAAACTTTTGTTCTCCACCTTACTCAGCCATCCGTATCCCCGGCAACAATGGCTAGAAAAAGGAGGAAATTGGACTCTGGTAAGCCTGTGTCGATCAAGCTCTCTGGGGCACCTGACAGGGACCCTGCCGGAAACAACTCCCATTTGCTTGTTGGGCCGCATCCTCCTGCCGGACCCCCGGTCCCCACAGTCGACTAGCGCACCCTCGTGAATGTGGAGATGCCGTTAGTACTTGTTGCCGAGCCCCAGGCTCCAACTTGGGCAAGGCACATTGTCCATTTCCTCCAAACTGGAGAACTTCCCAAAGAGCAAGATGAAGCGGAAAGAGTAGCCTGGAGGGCCAGTATGTACCAGTTTTTCGATGACACTCTATACAGAAGGGTGCCCAACGGTGTGAAATTGAAACGCATTTGCCGGGAAGAAGGAAAGGAACTGCTGGCAGAGATTCACAAAGGCATGTGCGGCTCCCACATTGGATCAAGGGCATTAGTTGGAAAGCATTCTGACAAGGATTCTATTTTCCCACAACCCTCCAAGATGCGGTCGAGCTCGTCACAAAATGTGATGTATGTCAGTTCCATTCCAAGAACATCCATCTGTCTGCCCAAGCTCTTCAGACAATCCCTTTGTCATAGCCGTTTTCGGTTTGGGGGCTCGATATCCTCGGCCCTTTCCCCCAATATTCCGGGGGCTTTGAATTCTTGTTCGTTGCGATCGACAAGTTTACAAAGTGGCCGGAAGTACCTGCCGTGAAAAAGGTGACTGCTCAGCCAGCTATCAAGTTCTTGAAAGAATTGGTGTGCCGTTTCGGGGTCCCGGCACGTATCATCACTAATGACGGCACCCAATTCAAGAGCCGAGCCTTCATGCAATATGTCCATGCCCTCGGAAGTAAGATCTCATTTGCTTCTATGGCACATCCAAGAAGAATGGACAAGCTAAGAGGGCGAACGCTAAAGTGCTTCGAGGTCTCAAGGTAAGATCCTTAGATAAGCTGCAGAAGTGCGGCAGGCGATGGATTGATGAGCTCCCGGTAGTTCTTTGGTCCCTCAGAATGACACCAAATCGAGCTACCGGGCATACTCCCTTCTCCCTAGTCTATGGGGTAGAAGCAGTTATCCCACGAAACTCATTTACGGGTCTCCTCGAGTGTTTGCCTACGTTGAAGTAGTGCAAGATCAGCACCGGCGTGACGATGTTGTGCTACTTGAGGAGAACCATCTCCGAACCGCCACGCGTGTGATGACCCACAACCGTAAGGGATCTATTGCAGCGTTTTCGATAAGTAAGAGTGTCGAACCCAACGAGGAGCAGAAGGTATTGATAAGCGATTCTGAGCAAGAAATTACTGCAAGCACTGAAAGATAACTTTTTAGGGGTTTTCTCGATATAAGCAACAGGAAAGTAAAAGCAAGCAATGTAAAAGGCACTGAGAGTAACAAGTGGCCCAATCCTTTCTTAGCAAAGGAGACGCCTAGCAACTGAACTTATAAAAGCTAAAGCGTTCCTGAGGACACACGGGAGAAGTAGTCAGGCGCTTTCACCATATTTCGTATCGATACTATGTTATGTGTTGATAAGTGTTGAGTGGGTGGATCTATGCTAGTACACTCTCTAGACTAAGATGAGTGCACTCTTATGATTAAACGCCTTGCAAGCATCGGCAAATACAAGATAGAATTTAAGGCAAAAGCCTAACCATAGCAATACGATCGAGGATCCATTGTTCCCTTATGCAAAAGCGTGCGAACTGGGGTTCAGGTTTCTGTCACTCCGGCAACCCACCGTAAACATTCTTTGTACACAATGTATTCTCCTAGGTCCTTAATAAGGCGAAGTGTTGAGTGTTCGACTCACACAACACCACTAGTAGAATGACAACACAACTTAAGTATCAAACAACACATATTACTTCAACAGCATATGACTACTAACAACAAGACTTTCCCCATGTCCTCAAGAACTAAGGTAACTACTCACGAGACATAAAAGAGATCATGATCAGTGGAGATAAATGGGTGATAAACAATCTGGACATAATAATATTTCTCCAACAAAACTCAATAGCATTCACCACGAAGTAGTAATCAACACCGATGGAGTAGAGAGGATAGGTAGTACGAGTTACAACACAAGTTGCAATTGTGAGATGAGTTTTGGATGAAGATGGAGATGGTGCTGGTGTTGGGGATGATGTTGATGATGATCTCGATGATGCCCGTGACGATGGTGATGACGATGGCGACGATCTCCCCTTCCGGGAGGTGATCTCCCCGGCGGAATCTGCCCGCCAGAGATGGCTTTTTCTTCTCTGTAGGTTTCCGCCACGGAGCGGCGGCGGAACTCCGTAAAAACTCCCCTTTTAGGGTTTTTGGATAGCGGAAAGTATATAGGCAAAAGGGGGCAGCCGGAGGTGGGCCAGGGGCTCCAGGCGCCCCCCCGGCGCGGCCAGGGGGGCGCGCCCCCAGGGCGCCTGGGCACCCTGTGGCCCCCCTCTGGTTGCCCTTTCGCGTGCCTTCGTGATCCGTCTGAAAAATATCTCCCGTCAATTTTCAGGTAATTTGGAGGTATTCTTCTTCAGCAACTCAGCGTCCACTTTTTACTGCTGAATCCTGCGTCTGCTGCTTCGGCATCGGAAAGTTGCAAACTGTGTAAAATAGACCAAAACAACATAAGAACATCATCGTAACGTGAAATATATCAATGAACAAGGATAAATTACGATATAAAATAGTGATGCATTTTGGACGTATCAACACCCCCAAGCTTAGACCTCGCTTGTCCCCAAGCGAATACTGAGCTCGGTAAACCTGTCCACAAGTTTAGAGAGTGAAGTGTCGATAAATAGAATACGGACAAGAAGCATCACAGTTTCTTCACCAACTCAAATATCCTCAACAGCAATCTTCAATTCATAAGGCCCTTATAAAAGAGTGGTAACACTTATATTCGGAAGTAGGGCTAAGGAAACTCATTAAATCATGGCAAACATGTCCTTTGGTCAAAGAACAACTAATAGCTTTTACTTTTGCTCTTTCTCTTCATGTTTTGATGAAATTAACTGAAGCTTTTGAAAGAACATGTTATTAGGCAAGAAGTGAAAGTGTTAACACAAAGGAAGATATTTGCCTTAGCTGGGCTTGACAAACAACTTACTTATCAAATGATAATGTCAACAAGGATATGGTATGACAAATCTTAATGCAACTTTATATGAATGAATCCTTGTCAGCATCAAATGTCTGCTCTCTTTAATAAATAGAAGGAAGTAGGAATAACTGACTCAACCTAAAATTAAAAGATAGGCCCTGCTCTAGGGTAGTAGGGAAAACTCATGTGCTATCCTTAAATCAAACAGAATGAAAACAAGTTTTGAGAGGTGCATGATTTGTCAACGAATGCTAATAGATAACTCAATTACTTCTTGAGCTGGACAAGTTTCGAGGAACGGCTCCCGCACGAGGACGATCACATCCTCTTATTCTCCTTTGTTTATCACTGCCAAAGTTTTCTGATTTCTCATGAACAAAGCGTGAAGGAGGGTTTGTTTGTTATATTATTTTTGAGTCGGGCGCACTCTTTGCCAGTTCCTTCTCGTATTATGGGTTTGCACATTAGACATGCAATCCTGGGGTGAAGCTTGTCCAACTCAAAAAGACCATGAATTAACTATTACTTCCTCATGAGCTAAAGCAGAGGCACAAAAATAAAAGATTTTGAACATTTAAGGATAACACATAAATTATGTACTTTAGGAGGTGGTAGTGGAATACCACGAGTAGGAAGGTATGGTGGACTCATATGGAAGGTATTGGTTTAAGGGTATGGATGCACAAGCAGAATTCCGCTTAGTACAGAGTTAGGCTAGCAAAGGTTTTGAGAGAGCAGACAATTGATGATGACTAAGATGCAAAACAATATAAAGCATAAACATTGAAATAAGCATAACACATCAAGTTGTCTTCCTTGTCAGCATAACACTTCAAGCATAATAACATAAAGGTTTTGGCTATGTCGATACTTTAAGAAAATCATGCTTGTTGTTATGACCAAAGCTATGTTTGCCAAGATTAAATAAAGTTTTCACAGCCATACTTGATATAAGGTCAATACTCCCCATAAGAATCATCATATAAGGTCGATTGCGTGAAGAGAATACCGAGTGCAGCAAAAGGAACCAATAAACTTCTCATTAATATTCCATCATAGACGACTCCACACTCACGGATACAATCTCTCCACCGAAGGAGTGATAGACCTCAATGCACACACCTATTTCATATAATAACCTCCCTAGACATGATACGACTCTACTTGACTCTAAAAGACAAAAGGTAAAGATAAAGATACCGGGCACTCCCCCAAGCTTGGAACAAGCCAAGGGAATGTCGTTACCCAAGGAGATTTCACTCCTCATCCTTGTTGGTGTTGATCACGTAGTCCTCGGCGAAACGCTTCCATGGAAGGGGTTCTCCAGTCTCATATGAGAAGTTTGTCTCCTGAATCCTGCATGCAGCACCCATACTCATGCACATAAACCTTAGTTCATACTCATAGTTCTGGCGATGTAGATCATAAATTTTCCCTTGGAGCTCTTCAATTCTTTCTTCAGACGCGGTGATGCTTTTCCACATCTCCTTCATCTCCTTCAGGAAGTAGTTCTTCAGCTCGTTGATGATGTCAAAGTTAGCTTCAACACCACGCTCGATCATCTTCTTGTACTCGAAGACTTCTTGCTCCACTTCTTCCAGCCTGGCCTGGATGCTCCCCTTCTTGATAGGTCCCTTCAGATCTTCTTGATGAAGGACACCGTCCTCCATCCGAACAACCTGAGGGTGCTTCTTCACCTCAGCGAGGTAAGGGTTGATGACGTTGACGACGAACTTGTCCTTGGGGGAACTTGGAGAAGCCATGGCACCTAGATTGAGCTGAAAGATTCCCTGGCAGAAACAGATCGAAAAGAAAACACACGAAATCGCAAGATACGTTGCCGGAACAATCCGGGCAAATATATAGCAAAAATTTATGCACAGAAAGGAAGGTAACAGGCTAAAGCGGGGTCGAAGACGGACTCCCGGGTGTCCAGGCGCCCTGGCGGCGCGGCCAGGAGGTAGGGCGCGCCAGGGGGGCGCCTGGACCTCCTGGAGCTCGTCTCCGGCTCCACTTAGGCTCCGAATTTTACTATTTTTTGCAAAAACTCGTAATACGGAACTTTTATGGCGGTTCGCGATGTTTCCTTACCGTACTACATACCTTTTCTTTATTCCGCTTCTGCTGGCGTCTGAAACAGGGCTGCAACATGTTCTTCATGAGTTGTCGTGTATATTATATTCACATCAACATTGACAGGGTCTCCTGCTATGTAATGTTTAAGTCTTTGCCCATTCACAACTTGAGGTTTGGTGCCTTCAAAATTGTTAATCTTAATTGCACCAGACCGATAGACGTCTTCAATATGAAATGGCCCTTCCCACCTGGAAAGTAGTTTGCCTGGAGAAAACCTGAAACGGGATCTAAACAACAAAACTTTATCACCAACATTAAATTCACGTTTCAAAATCTTCCTATCATGCCACTTCTTTACCTTTTCCTTGAACATTTTAGCGCTCTCGTAAGCTTCACTTCTCCATTCATCTAGAGAAGTCAAGTTCATGAGACGCTTCTCACCAGCTAATTTTGGGTCAGCATTAAGCTCTCTAACAGCCCGGAAAGCTTTGTGCTCTAACTCTAATGGCAAATGGCAAGCCTTGCCATACACCATCTTATAGGGGGACATGCCCATGGGGTTTTTGTAAGCGGTCCTATATGCCCACAAAGCATCTCCTAACTTATTTGACCAGTCCTTTCTATTTCTGTTTACTGTCTTCTGTAAGATCAACTTAACCTCTCTATTGGTAAGCTCAACTTGCCCACTAGTTTGAGGATGATATGGCCAAGCAATTCTATGGTTGACATCGTATTTGGCTAAAGCTTTTTTAAAAGCTCCGTGTGTGAAGTGTGATCCTCCATCGGTCATGAGATACCTTGGTACACCAAAACTAGGAAAAAATACATCTTTAAGCATTTTCAAAGATGTCTTGTGATCAGCACTTTTAGTGGGGATTGCTTCAACCCACTTGGTCACATAATCAACAGCTACTAAAATGTGAGTGTACTTGTGCGAAGAAGGAAAACGACCCACAAAATCAAAACCCCAACAATCAAAAGGTTCAATCACTAGTGAGTAATTCATAGGCATCTCATTCCTTCTACTAATGTTACCAACTCTCTGACATTTATCACAGGCTAAAACATAATTTCTAGCATCCTTAAAGAGAGTAGGCCAATAAAAACCTGATTGAAGAACCTTATGTGCAGTCCTTTTACCGGCATGATGTCCTCCATAGGGACTATCATGACACCGTCTGAGAATGTCCTTCTGCTCATGTTCCGGTATGCATCTTCTCACGATCCCGTCGGGACCTTCTTTGAAAAGATGTGGGTCATCCCAAAAGTAGTGCCTCAAATCATGAAAGAACTTCTTCCTTTGCTGAAATGTTAAACCTGGAGGCAAATACTTTGCAACAATAAAATTAGCATAATCTGCATACCAAGGATCGGAAAGAGATTGTACTTTTACAACGGCAAGTTGCTCGTCTGGAAAAATATCGTTGACTGGGATGGGATCATGCGGTATATCTTCCATCCTTGAAAGGTTGTCCGCCACCGGATTATCTTCTCCTTTCCTATCAACAATCTGCAAATCAAATTCTTGAAGAAGGAGTACCCATCTGATAAGCCTTGGCTTGGCATCCTTCTTTGTCATAAGGTGTTTAATGGCAGCATGATCAGTATGAATAATAACTTTGGAATCAACAATATACTGCCTAAACTTATCACAAGCAAATACTACAGCTAAGAATTCCTTCTCAGTAGTAGCATAATTCCTTTGAGCACTATCAAGGGTTTTACTAGCATAATGTATAACATTCAATTTCTTATCAACTCTTTGTCCTAAAACAGCTCCAACAGCAAAATCACTTGCATCACAAATAATCTCAAAAGGTAAATTCCAGTCAGGTGGTTGTACTATAGGAGCGGTTATTACAGCTTTCTTAAGGACTTCAAAAGCTTCCTTACAATCCTCATTAAATACAAAAGGGACGTCCTTCGGGAGAAGATTAGTGAGGGGCCTCGAGGTTTTAGAAAAGTCTTTAATAAATCTTCTATAGAAACCAGCATGACCAAGAAAACTGCGAATACCTTTGATGTCCCTTGGATAGGGCATCCTCTCAATAGCTTCGATCTTGGCTTTGTCCACTTCAATTCCCCTTTCAGAAATCTTGTGACTAAGAACAATTCCTTCGCTAACCATGAAGTGGCACTTCTCCCAGTTGAGTACCAAATTCGTCTCCTCACATCTCTGCAAAACTTTATTAAGATTGTGAAGACAATGGTCAAAGGAGGTTCCATAGACGGAGAAATCGTCCATGAAGACTTCCATAATATCCCCACAGAAACCATGAAAGATAGCAGACATACACCTTTGAAAAGTAGCAGGGGCATTACATAAACCAAAAGGCATACGCCTGTAAGCATAAGTACCAAAGGGACAAGTAAAAGTGGTCTTCTCTTGATCAGCAGTGTTAACATGAATTTGAGAGAAGCCAGAATAACCATCGAGATAACAAAAGTGGGTATTTTTGGATAACCTTTCAAGCATTTGGTCGATGAACGGCAAAGGGTAGTGATCCTTCCTGGTTGCCTTGTTCAACTTCCTGTAATGAATACACATTCTATATCCAATAATAATTCTCTGAGGTATTAGTTCATTTTTATCATTAGGAACCACAGTTGTACCTCCTTTCTTAGGAACACAATGTACCGGGCTTACCCACTTACTATCAGCTATAGGGTAGATAATACATGCGGCTAGAAGCTTGAGAATCTCAGTTCTCACAACATCCTTCATCTTCGGGTTCAACCGTCGTTGATGATCAACAACTGCTTTAGCATCAGGCTCAAGGTTGATAGTATGTTGACAGATAGATGGACTAATCTCCTTAAGGTCATCAAGGGTATAGCCAATTGCACCTCGGTGTTTACGGAGTACTTCCAATAGTCGCTCTTCTTCATATCCTGAAAGGTTAGAATTGATAATAACAGGATATACTTTTTTTTCATCTAAATAAGCATACTTGAGCGTGTCTGGAAGAGGTTTAAGATCGAACACCGGGTCTTCTTTCGGTTTTGATAAAATTCCCAAAGGTTCAACCGGAAGGTTGTGCTTCAGGATAGCAGGTTGCCTCAAGAATATTTCATCTAGTTCATTTCTTTCCTGCATATGCAAATCATTCTCGTGGTCCTCCATATATTGCTGCAAAGGATCATTAGGGGGAATAGCAATAGAAGCAATACTTTCAATAAGTTTATCATCACTAGGTAAATTGGTACCACGAGGCTGCTTAGAGAACTTAGAAAAATTAAATTCATACGGCTCACCATTGAATTCAACAGAAACTTTACCTTTCTTGCAATCTATTATAGCTCCACAAGTTCTAAGAAAAGGTCTACCAAAAATAATTGGACAAAAATTGTCCCTCTCTGAACCAAGTACTAGAAAGTCGGTAGGGTATTTTACCTTTCCACATAGGACTTCAACGTCCCTCACAATTCCGATAGGAGAGATAGTTGTTCTGTTTGCAAGATTGTGACGCCCGAAGACCGACGTCCCAGAAGATTCCAGAAGATTCCAGATGTTCCGGGTTCCCCCTTGTGTTTCATTTGTGATTGTGTTATTTATTTCGCATTGCATCATGTCATATTTTCTTTTGCATCTCAACCAAATAAATTGTGTGGACCTTCGGTCCATTTAAATCGAGGGAAGAATGTCTTCTATTTAAAACATATAAAAGCCTCTCAATATTATTAGGGAGCTATATAATAATATTCCATTTGCTTGGAATTAACCAACACACGTGCATAATTTTCCCCATGCTTTTCCTACTTCGAGTTTCTCCTTCAAAAACCTTGCCAATAATTATTTTCCGTTGTTTCGAGGTTCCTCCGAAAATGTGAACATTTTTGGACACTTCAAAATCCTAGTCTTTGATCAAGCCTTTTGAATTAAATTCAACGGAACTTGAATTTAATTTTCAATCCTGCCACTTCTATTTTTTCTTTGATCAAACTCATTTTGTGAGTCCAGGGAATTTTACCCTATGCCCATATTCCACCTCTAACCTTTGCTTTTGCCTTTCTCTTTTATTTAAAAACAGCAGACCCCCTTTTTTTTATTCTATCCCAGCCATCTGGCCAGGCCCAGTTTTTCTCAGCCTCCCTCTCCTAGCCGGCCCATTCCATTCCCAGCCGCGGCCTAGGCCCATCAGGCCTCTCCAGCGCAGCCGTTCCCAGTCCCGAAACCCTAACCCCGACCGGATCGCTCCATCGATTCCCCACGCCGCCAGCACCTCTCGACCACATCTCCCTCGTAGCCCGAACCCATCTCCCTCGATCGCTCTTCTCCAACGCCGCTCGAGCCCTATTCCCCATCGATCTAAATCCCTGCCCATCCTCCAGCAGCGCCTCCGTCTCCAGCGGCCAGGAGCCCGACCCCCAGCGCCCGGTTCTCCCTCTGCCCCGTTCCCCCAGGTCCTCCGTCGCCCCCTGCGCCGCGGGCCGGCCAAGAGCAGCGCCGCGCGCGGCTCCCTTCTCCAGCCCGAGCGCCGAGCCAGCGTGCTCCTCGCGCATCCCCAGCGCCGGGCGGCTCTGCTCCATCCCCAGCGCCTCCCATGGCCGCCGCCCTCCGCGTGCCCCGTCGCGCGCCCGCCACCTCGAGCGTCGTCCAGCGCCTCGCCTCCAGGAAGCCGCCGCCGGCAAGAGGCTGCAGGAGCCCTCGAGCACCCCGACGCCCCAGCGCCGTCTCCCGCAGCGCCGAGTCCGCGCCCTCCGTGCCCCGCGACCCCCGCCTCGCCAAGGCCTCCCCTCCGACCTCGCCGCTCTCCCTCGCCAGGGCCGACCAGGAGCGCCTCCTCTCCAGCAAGGCAGCCAGCGTGTCGGCCCCGTCGCCAAGAGTCGCCCGAGCATCCTCCGTGCCGTGTTTGTTTTACTGCGGCTGCTGTGCTTCTTCGTCGGCCTCGTGTTGTTGTTTTGGTCCAGCAGGTTTTTGGCAAGATCGACACGAGACCAAGACCCGTGTACGACTACACCCGGTGTTGCCTCAAGTACATCTACGAAAAACCCGAACGTCTACGAACCGTGTACGAGACCGACGCCAAGTACCCCATCGTCGCTAAGACCAGACCGACAAGTACCACGATGACAAGTACCCCTTCGGAGAAGTGAACATCTACGAACGAGAACGACTTCGTGAACCGAGTACCACTACCGTCAACCCGTGTACCACGACACGATAACGGAACGACTACTTCCTCTACGACCCGTGTACCACTACTTCCGCTACTTCCACTACTTCCCCTACTATCTCGAACCGCTCCGAGAACGCTTGTTCCGAAGGTATAACCCCGAGACGATGACTCGTGGAATGCTTGTGTTGTATGAAATGTTTCCCGTGTGTGCACCGTGTCCGTTTCATCTTTTGTCATGTTCCTCGGTTGCCGCGTCGCCGACTCGTGGGAAACCGGTGACGGGATCAACCCACTTTCATCTTTTTCGACTTGCCCACGCCATATTTCTTTTGTCTCGGTCTCTCAACGAGTTACCGAAACCGATATGATGCCGATGCATCATTTTCGGATCGTTGCCATGGCACCTTTTCTTTCCACCACGGGGACAATACTTCATATCATCTTCATGTTAACTTTAATAAAAAATTGTATAAAATTTGATCATGTCATCCGCATCATGTTAACAACATTAAATGTGTGAATTGTTGTTTGCTTATAATTGCTAAACATGCTCATGGGGATTTTCCGGATATGTTGTTGTTATTTCCGGCCTCATTTAAAATGCCTAAATAGTTAGTTTACTTTTGCTTCACCTCTTGCCATGTTAACAAACATTTCACCTTGTCTTGTAAATTACGAGAATCAACTAATTAAATAAATGTGGTGTTCCGTCAATATGCAACTCGTTGCATATTGAGCTCCACTTAACTTGTAGTCTTGTTTGTGCACTTTGCCATGCCATGCATAATTAAACCGGACATGCATCATACTTGGATGTGCATCGTATGCCATGTTTATGCTTGTGTGTTTACCGAGTTGTTTGCTTCTTTCCGGTTTGCTTCCCTCATTAGCTTCGGTTTCGCTCCGGAGTTGTGAGGATTCGCTCGGTTATGTTGCTCCGTCTACTTCATGGATCCGTTCTTCTTCCTTGTGGAATCCCAGGCAAGATGATCATACCCTTGGATACCTTTACTACCATTGCCATCCTTAGTTGTCTCGATGCTATCGTTACATGTCGCGCTACCCATCTTTTTGTCAGTCCTCTCCTTGTTGCCATGAAACCTCTAACCTTTGACACCTTCCTAGCAAAACCACTGTTTGGCTATGTTACTCGCTTGCTCAGCCCCTCTTATAGCGTTGTTAGTTGCAGGTGAAGATGAAGATCGTTCCAGGTGGGAACTTGTTGTTGTTATATCACAATATCTATAATTAATATTAACACACCTATATACTGGGCATGGGTGGAAGGCTTGGCCTTTTGCTCGGTGTTTTGTTCCACTCATGCCACCTTAGGCGCCGATAAACCGGCATTATGGTCATTGATTTTGCGTTCCTTACACGATGGGTGGATGGGGACCCCTTGACAGTTCGACTTTGAATAAAACTCCTCCAGCAAGGCCCAACATTGGTTTTAATTTGCTCATAATAACAACTTAATTAATTAATTAAATTGCATAGGGAGTTAGCGCTACCCGAGGATTCTTTCTACATAGCAGGGGGGCCAGTGCTGATGGTGTTGGTCCCAAACGGGGAGTATGCGGGGCCACCACGGGGAAACTCGAGGATTCGCTCCCGTATAATCACCCATCCGGTCATGTCCTGAGACGAGATACGCGCGGCTACTATCAGGGTGTCGACACACCGGGAGGTCTTGCTGGACTTGTTTTACCATTGTCGAAATGTCTTGCGCTACCGGGAAGCCGAGCCTGATCAGATTTTCCCTAAGATAAGGGGTGATGATATTATATTTATCACTTCAGCTAATCGTGAGAGCTTGTGATGGGCTAAGTTGGGACACCCCTGCAGGGTTATGATCTTTCGAAAGCCGTGCCTGCGGTTATGTGGCAGATTGGAATTTGTTAATGTCCGGTTGTAGAAAACTTGACAGAGGATCCGAAGTAAAACACACAACTGTGTGAGTAACCGTGACTGTCTCTTTTCACTTTGAGAAGAGAACACGGTGGGGTTATGTTTGACTCGTATGTAGATTAGGATCTTTAGCGATCACTACTTTTGCGACCGTGTGCGTAGATGCTCATCTTATTCTGGTACTCGTAAGTTAGCCACCATATTATGCTTAGCCGCTGCTGCAACCTCACCACTTTACCTCTTCCTACCCTCAAAGCTTTGCTAGTCTTGATACCCATGGTTATGGGATTGCTGAGTCCTCGTGGCTCACAGATACTACAACACCAGATGCAGGTTCAGCCGAGTTTGACGCAGGAGCTGGATCAAGTACTTCATTGGGAGCTCGATGAAGAGTTTGGCCGTATGCTTGTGTTGTTTCGATGATCAGTAGTGGTTTCTACTAGGATTCGATCCTGACCTGTGGCTTTATGTTGTTTTGGTATCTTTCTTTTGGATCTTCGCCCGTAGTCGGGTTGTGATGTTTGGAATGATGTTTTGCTTATGTAATGTATTGTGTGAAGTGGCGAGTGTAAGCCAACTATCTCCTTTTGCAATTTAATCCCTCTTTTACATGAGTCGTGCAAAGATACCAAACTTGAGATCATTCTAGGATGGGCTTATACCTTTAAGTCGTGCCTCGACACGTAGGAGGTATAGTCCCATCCTGGGCATTACAAGTTGGTATCAGAGCCTTCTCCGACCTAGAAGCCCCCACTGATTGATCGAATCGTTGACGGTTGAGTCTAGGCACACACTGAAGATGTTTTGAGTCCTATATATATCGGAGAGTAGGATTTCTTTTGCTCCTCATCTCTTTTTCATTCTGGTGAGGACTCCTAACGATTACTCTTGCCTCTTCTACTTTCAAAAATTGCACAAATTTTTTTTAGGATCTCGCGAGTATTGTTTGGATTGTTTCGATGTCTTTGTAACGAGAACATTGTTCTCGATGCCTCCTGTCATTAGGGGTTGTGGCAGTGTCCCGGGGAGTTGAGCTCCGAGGTGTTGTCGTCACAAATCCATCGCGGCAGTACTAGAATACTTAAGACGGCCGACATCAAAAACTCTCCTATGCGGTTAGTGGCAAGATAACCCCGACATCACCCAGTACTGGGGAGGTAGTTCGGGAGTATTGCCATAGCTTGTATAGTAGATGCGTTTCGAAGGTCCGAGGTAAACAGTTTCCGGAGATAACTGGTTATGTGTTGAAGGATGGATACAGCTGGATGTAGGTTTAGAGTTGAGTGCGCGGTGCTTCCCCTGTATCCCCAACACCTGATTGCATAACTGGAAACTTTCGGAAATTAATAGGTGGGTTCATCCAGTAGTTCTAGGCATTCTTCCAACGGATGCACGATATGAAGTTCGGGGTTCAACATTGAGTGAAGTGGTTTTATGGACTTGTTCCGATCGGGAGTTGCATCTTAAAACGTCCTTGGCTATGCTGATCCGGGGATTGCAAAACCCTTTGGTAACACGTTCCATGAGCTTTCAGCACGAATATGTCGGACAAAACTTCTATCTTGTATTTGTTCTATCTGATCCTTGTTGATTTTATTTTACCTTTTGTTCTCCCAAGTGGCTTCTCGACAAGTTGATGTACCTGCGGAATTCATTCGTTCAATTCTCTGTTCGGATAGATATGTTGCAACATAATCTTCTTCATAAACATATCTATCCTTTGTTTTTGTTTTGATTCTGGTATTCGAGGTGCTTCGATGTCAAATGTTGATTCCATACCTTTCTTAATCGGTATTCTCATATTTCTATGGGAGTGTTAATTCTTCTCGACCATCAAGATCTTCATGTTAATCCTTTTCAACCCGTGTGCCTTCTCTTCAAGTTATTCCGTAAGGACGCCATTGAGAAATCTGACGATTTGTCTGTTTCTTTCATCTCAAGTTGTCTTTGTTTTCCCCACCCTCCCACCCTTCTTCTTCTCGAAGCAAGAAATTCTTAGATGAAAGATCCATTTTATTAATGTGATGTTTCTTCATTCTTTTCCTTCAATGTTCTTATCCGGTGATTTATCGTGAAGAGGCTCAAGAGCTTCAAGTTCATCATTCTTTTGTTCTCATTTCTTCTCCGGTGGATGTAATTCAAGATTTCGGTGTTGATCTTATCCTTTTTCCTCTTTTCACAATGCTTTCTTATTCCGGTGCACCAATTATTCATTCTCATCTCTTTATTCATATCCGGAGTGCTAAAGATTCATAATTCCATTCTTAATCCGTTCAAGCTATTTTGAGGACTATCATCTTATTCAAGCCATTTAATTCAACCGGTGTAATATTTCTTAAGCAATCTTTTCAACGGTGATTTCTTTAGTGGGCCCTAACCCACAGGTCTTCCCAGGATCTTACCTGACTCTTCTAATTTTTTCTGGAGTTATACCCAAATTCTTTTCAAATTGTTACGTAAGAATGATTTCCATCAATCACAGTCCTTCTCCAAGATCGCGTTCAATTCTTTTCATCGTTGTTTCAACCTTTTAATTCTTCATTCCGGAGTGCTCAACAATTCTTATGGCATTTCTCGTCTTCAGTCTCAACATTTGGAGACCGGAGAAGTGTTTCTCTTAAATCCTGGCCCGTTCTCTTGAAGATTCAGGGTTCTAGCTTCATGCCATCCTCATTATTGTTCCGATTGTGAGGAATTCTTTTATACCATCCAAAGCATTTCATGAATTCTTTTCTTTGTGTTCCTCCGAAGGCCATCATTTCAGAAGATTCTTCGTTCTCAGTTTTCAACTTCGTCCTCCAAATATTCTTCATTGATGTCTCTTCGTTCGTCTCCTTATTTTTACGGTGGTTCTTTCAATACTCTTCCGTTGTTATCGTATTAATTCATTTGTTCTTTTCGTAATCCTACCGGTGGTTCATTGAATAATTATCCGAGCTTGTGCGAGATCTCTCTCATTTCTTTCCAACGAGAATAAGTAGTATACCAAATCCTTTGGTTGTCATCAATTTAAATTGGTGAAGGAGATGCATGACATAATTCTTATTCTTATTCCTTCAAGGTGATTTAATTCTTTTGTCTAGAGCTTGTTCATCATATCATATTCTCGGTTCTAAGTTGTTCATCTTGTTTTTCGGAGCTCCATGTTGTTTCAATTATATCATTTTCAAGCTCCATCTAATTCATCGCAGGCCTTGAATCTTATTCTTTTCATCTTTCACTTCCCATGCTTTCATTACCGGAGTTTTCATGGTGGTTCATCAAGAATTAATTCATCCTCGAAGTCTTCATCAAGATTCTTGTTGGAGCTCAAGTATTCTTCTTCTTGCATTCCGAAGTGCAATTCTTTCTCTCTTATCCTTGTGATGGTGTTATGCCATTCTTGACAATTTTCCCTTCATGTTTCATGATTCACAAGTTGTCAAGAATGAGATACTTAAACCCATCATTTTCTTGTTCAGGAGATCTTTCCAACCCTTCAATTATTCTTGGAGTTATCTTGGGTTATAATTCACCTAAAAGCTTTCCTTGAGAATTGTTGCTATTATGGTGCTTATAAATGACCCAAGTTCTTCATTTATCATTCCGGTGAAATAAGTTTTTCATCTCCTTGTTGATCTCAATCAAATCAATTGTTTAAGTTAGTGGCAGAATTTCACCTCAAGTTTTGAGATGTTTTCCATAAGCCCACATCAAGCTTATTCGTTTTCGTTGTTGATTTTTTCCAACAACTCCGTTCAACCCTTCTTCGTAAGGATGCTCTTTCAAATTCAATTTTGAGAGAAGTTGGCATTTTCTTCTCCGTTCTTTCTTTCCAACGACCTAGCATATATTCTTTCATTCCGGAGGCTTTGTGATGATCTCTCTTTGACCATCATATCGTTTTATCAAGCTCATGTTCTTTCCCTTGCTTTTCATTAACCGGAGTGTTGTATTCTTCATTCAAGTTCCCTCATCTTATCAAGTTTGCCTCTCTTTTCAACCGGAGTGCGTCTAAATCTTTCTTACCCCTTGTGCCATTCTTTCAATTGTTTCAGAAGCATTGTGTTGCTGATTTCATCAAGTATCATATCATCTCCTCAAGCTCATGTTAATTCCTTCCATTTTCAGACGGAGTGCTGCCCAAATTCTGTCATTCTTATTCCTTGGCTATACCGTGGCAGTTTCGTATTCTTTTGGTTCGTGAGCTCTTGTTTCATGTCTTTCAACCTTCAAGGTTCTCATAATGTTCCCTGTTCCTCTTTTCTAACGGAGTTTTCATATTCGTTCATCTCCGTTGTATTTTCTTTCATTTTGTTCAACCTCTCAAGGTTCTTTGGTTTTCACTCGTTTGTCAAAGAAGCAACTTTGTTTTACCCCTTCCTCTTCCGTTTTTACCCGGTGCTATCTCTAGGAACTCGGGTCGAGATCCTCTGTTAGTGTGGAAGAGTTGTGATGCCCGAAGACCGACGTCCCAGAAGATTCAAGAAGATTCCAGAAGATTCCAGATGTTCCGGGTTCCCCCTTGTGTTTCATTTGTGATTGTGTTATTTATTTCGCATTGCATCATGTCATCATGACATCATGTCATATTTTCTTTTGCATCTCAACCAAATAAATTGTGTGGACCTTCGGTCCATTTAAATCGAGGGAAGAATGTCTTCTCTTTAAAACATAAAAGCCTCTCAATATTATTAGGGAGCTATATAATAATATTCCATTTGCTTGGAATTAACCAACACACGTGCATAATTTTCCCCATGCTTTTCCTACTTCGAGTTTCTCCAAAAACCTTGCCAATATTTCTTTTCCGTTGTTTCGAGGTTCCTCCGAAAATGTGAACATTTTTGGACACTTCAAAATCCTAGTCTTTGATCAAGCCTTTTGAATTAAATTCAACGGAACTTGAATTTAATTTTCAATCCTGCCACTTCTATTTTTTCTTTGATCAAACTCATTTTGTGAGTCCAGGGAATTTTACCCTATGCCCATATTCCACCTCTAACCTTTCCTTTTGCCTTTCTCTTTTATTTAAAAACAGCAGACCCCCTTTTTTTATTCTATCCCAGCCATCTGGCCAGGCCCAGTTTTTCTCAGCCTCCCTCTCCTTGCCGGCCCATTCCATTCCCAGCCGCGGCCTAGGCCCATCAGGCCTCTCCAGCGCAGCCGTTCCCAGTCCCGAAACCCTAACCCCGAACGGATCGCTCCTTCGATTCCCCCCGCCGCCAACACCTCTCGACCACATCTCCCTCGTAGCCCGAACCCATCTCCCTCGATCGCTCTTCTCCACCGCCGCTCGAGCCCTCTTCCCTATCGATCTAAATCCCTGCCCGTCCTCCAGCAGCGCCTCCGTCTCCAGCGGCCAGGAGCCCGACCCCCAACGCCCAGTTTTCCCTCTGCCCCGTTCCCCCAGGTCCTCCGTCGCCTCCTGCGCCGCGGGCCGGCCAAGAGCAGCGCCGTGTGCGGCTCCCTTCTCCAGCCCGAGCGCCGAGCCAGCGTGCTCCTCGCCCATCCCCAGCGCCGGGCGGCTCTGCTCCGTCCCCAGCGCCTCCCATGGCCACCGCCCTCCGCGCGCCCCATCGCGCGCCCGCCACCTCGAGCGTCGTCCAGCGCCTCGCCTCCAGGAAGCTGCCGCCGGAAAGAGGCTGCAGGAGCCCTCGAGCACCCCGACGCCCCAGCGCCGTCTCCCGCAGCGCCGAGTCCGCGCCCTCTGTGCCCTACGACCCCCGCCTCGCCAAGGCCTCCCCTCCGACCTCGCCGCTCTCCCTCGCCAGGGCCGGCCAGGAGCGCCTCCTCTCCTGCAAGGCATCCAGCGTGCCGGCCCCGTCGCCAAGAGTCGCCCGAGCATCCTCCGTGTCGTGTTTGTTTTGCTGCGGCTACTGTGCTTCTTCATCGGCCTCGTGTTGTTGTTTTGGTCCAGCAGGTTTTTGGCAAGATCGACGCGAGACCAAGACCCGTGTACGACTACACCCGGTGTTGCCTCAAGTACATCTACGAAAAACCCGAACGTCTATGAACCGTGTACGAGACCGACGCTAAGTACCCCTTCGTCGCCAAGACCGGACCGACAAGTACCATGATGACAAGTACCCCTTCGGAGAAGTGAACATCTACGAACGAGAACGACTTCGTGAACCGAGTACCACTACCGTCGACCCGTGTACCACGACACGATAATGGAACGACTACTTCCTCTACGACCCGTGTACCACTACTTCCGCTACTTCCACTACTTCCCCTACTATCTCGAACCGCTCCGAGAACGCTTGTTCCGAAGGTATAACCCCGAGACGATGACCCGTGGAATGCTTGTGTTGTATGAAATGTTTGCCGTGTGTGCACCGTGTCCGTTTCATCTTTTGTCATGTTCCTCGGTTGCCGCGTCGCTGACTCGTGGGAACCCGGTGACGGGATCAACCCACTTTCATCTTGTTCGACTTGCTCAAGCCATCTTTCTTTTGTCCCGGTCTCTCAACGAGTTACCGGAACCGATATGATGCCGATGCATCATTTTCGGATCGTTGCCGTGGCACCTTTTCTTTCCACCCCGGGGACAATACTTCATATCATCTTCATGTTGACTTTAATAAAAAATTGCATAAAACTTGATCATGTCATCCGCATCATGTTAACAACACTAAATGTGTGAATTGTTGTTTGCTTATAATTGCTAAACATGCTCATGGGGATTTTCCGGATATGTTGTTGTTATTTCCGGCCTCATTTAAAATGCCTAAATAGTTAGTTTACTTTTGCTTCACCTCTTGCCATGTTAACAAACATTTAACCTTGTCTTGTAAATTACGAGAATCAACTAAATAAATAAATGTGGTGTTCCGTCAATATGCAACTCGTTGCATATTGAGATCCACTTAACTTGTAGTCTTGTTTGTGCACTTTGCCATGCCATGCATAATTAAACCGGACATGCATCATACTTGGATGTGCATCGTATGCCATGTTTATGCTTGTGTGTTTACCGAGTTGTTTGCTTCTTTCCGGTTTGCTTCCCTCGTTAGCTTCGGTTTCGCTCCGGGGTTGTGAGGATTCGCTCGGTTATGTTGCTCCGTCTACTTCATGGATCTGTTCTTCTTCCTTGTGGAATCCCAGGCAAGATGATCATACCCTTGGATACCTTTACTACCATTGCCATGCTTAGTTGTCTCAATGCTATCGTTACATGTCGCGCTACCCATCTTTTTGTCAGCCCTCTCCTTGTTGCCATGAAACCTCTAACCTTTGACACCTTCCTAGCAAAACCATTGTTTGGCTATGTTACTCGCTTGCTCAGCCCCTCTTATAGCGTTGTTAGTTGCAGGTGAAGATGAAGATCGTTCCAGGTGGGAACTTGTTGTTGTTATATCACAATATCTATAATTAATATTAACACACCTATATACTGGGCATGGGTGGAAGGCTTGGCCTTTTGCTCGGTGTTTTGTTCCACTCATGCCACCTTAGGCGCCGATAAACCGGCATTATGTTCCTTGATTTTGCGTTCCTTACACGATGGGTGGATGGGGACCCCTTGACAGTTCGACTTTGAATAAAACTCCTCCAGCAAGGCCCAACATTGGTTTTAATTTGCTCATAATAACAACTTAATTAATTAATTAAATTGCATAGGGAGTTAGCGCTACCCGAGGATTCTTTCTACATAGCAGGGGGGCCAGTGCTGATGGTGTTGGTCCCAAACGGGGAGTATGCGGGGCCACCACGGGGAAACTCGAGGACTGGCTCCCATATAATCGCCCATCCGGTCGTGTCCTGAGACGAGATACGCGCGGCTACTATCAGGGTGTCGACACACCGGGAGGTCTTGCTGGACTTGTTTTACCATTGTCGAAATGTCTTGTTCTACCGGGAAGCCGAGCCTGATCGGATTTTCCCTAAGATAAGGGGTGATGATATTATATTTATCACTTCAGCTAATCGTGAGAGCTTGTGATGGGCTAAGTTGGGACACCCTGCAGGGTTATGATCTTTCGAAAGCCGTGCCCATGGTTATGTGGCAGATTGGAATTTGTTAATGTCCGGTTGTAGAAAACTTGACAGAGGATCCGAAGTAAAACACACAACTGTGTGAGTAACCGTGACTATCTCTTTTCACTTTGAGAAGAGAACACGGTGGGGTTATGTTTGACTCGTATGTAGATTAGGATCTTTAGCGATCACTACTTTTGCGACCGTCTGCGTAGATGCTCATCTTATTCTGTTACTCATAAGTTAGCCACCATATTATGCTTAGCCGCTGCTGCAACCTCACCACTTTACCTCTTCCTACCCTCAAAGCTTTGCTAGTCTTGATACCCATGGTTATGGGATTGCTGAGTCCTCGTGGCTCACAGATACTACAACACCAGATGCAGGTTCAGCCGAGTTTGACGCAGGAGCTGGTTCAAGTACTTCACTGGGAGCTCGATGAAGAGTTTGGCCGTATGCTTGTGTCGTTTCGACGATCAGTAGTGGTTTCTACTAGGATTCAATCCTGACCTGTGGCTTTATGTTGTTTTGGTATCTTTCTTTTGGATCTTCGCCCGTAGTCGGGTTGTGATGTTTGGAATGATGTTTTGCTTATGTAATGTATTGTGTGAAGTGGCGAGTGTAAGCCAACTATATCCTTTTGCAATTTAATCCCTCTTTTACATGAGTCGTGCAAATATACCAAACTTGAGATCATTCTAGGATGGGCTTATACCTTTAAGTCGTGCCTCGACACGTAGGAGGTATAGTCCCATCCTGGGCATTACAAAGATGAATGGTAACATCAACTTCTTCAAGTTCACAAGGGGAAATCTCACCGATGATCTCTTCATAAAGTGAATAGGGGATAGCACTTGCACTCGATCCCAAATCGCATAGCCCATAATAATTGTGATCTCCTATTTTAACAGATACCACTGGAGTACCTGAAATTGGGCCTTTATTCTTGGCTGTGACAAGGTTAGTGGAAACAGCACAAAAATTTATATTGGAATCCAAAACATCATTAGTAACAAGGTCTTTAATCAATGCAACTTGAGGATCGACCCTGATATGGTCCTCAGGCTCATCAACTCTTCTCTCACTTTTATTTATTATGCCTGTCACAAGAGAGTGCTCCCTTATCCTTGCGGGAAAAGGAGGTTGTTCATATATGACTGCAGGCAAAATCGGGTCAGCAACATGAATATCAACAGGTAGCTCTTTAAAAGGTTCATGATGCTGGTCTCCCTTCTTTTTAAAAGAATCAACATGAGAGGCAAAATTCTTACAGAAATCAATCACTAGATGGGAATCAAGACCAATCTTAGAGCAAAAAGTATTGAAGTAATCAATTTTCACATAGCTCTCAATATAATCATGTTCATAATTTATAGCTGGTTCAATACCTTTATCAATTTCCCACTCTTCGGTATTCCTCTGGATCCTTTCAATGAGATCCCACCTTTCTTCAACACTCTTCTTCTGAAATACCCCACTAGAGGAGGCATCCAGCATCTCCTTATCCTGATGAGAAAGCCTGGCATAAAAATTTGTAAGTATAATTTCCTTGGGAAGCTTATGAATAGGGCATTTGAGCATTAGGGACTTCAATCTCCCCCAAGCTTGAGCAATGCTTTCTCCGTCACGAGACCTAAAGTTATAGATATAGTTCCTGTCTCGATGAATTTCATGAAGAGGATAAAACTTAGTATAAAAGAGAGACATAAGCTCCTGCCAGTCAAGCAAGTGTGAGTTATCGAGAAGCCTATACCAATCTGAAGCTTTATCTATAAGTGATACAGCAAACAATTTCCTCATGACAAACTCCCTCGATACACCTGCAAGCTTAAATAATGAACATAGTTGTGACAGGTATAGCAAGTGTTCACCGGGATGTCTGTCTCCTGCATAACGATTAGCCAAAACATAATCGATAATACCAGCTGGTATTTTATAGGGCACAATTTCAGTAGGGGGGGGATCAACCACCACAGGTGTGGGGCGCCTTCCCGCAAGCAACGATCCAATAACAAGGTTGTCCATAAGGACAAAGAGCAGCAATAGCAAAAATAAAAATAAAATTATAAAAAACTTCCTTACTAGTTTCACTTTACCAATAGCGCTACGCTCCCCGGCAACGGCGCCAGAAAACGGTACTTGATGACCCACAACCGTAAGGGATCTATTGCAGCGTTTTCGATAAGTAAGAGTGTCGAACCCAACGAGGAGCAGAAGGTATTGATAAGCGATTCTGAGCAAGAAATTACTGCAAGCACTGAAAGATAACTTTTTAGGGGTTTTCTCGATATAAGCAACAGGAAAGTAAAAGCAAGCAATGTAAAAGGCACTGAGAGTAACAAGTGGCCCAATCCTTTCTTAGCAAAGGAGAGGCCTACCAACTGAACTTATTAAAGCTAAAGCGTTCCTGAGGACACACGGGAGAAGTAGTCATGTGCTTTCACCATATTCCGTATCGATACTATGTTATTTGTTGATAAGTGTTGAGTGGGTGGATCTATGCTAGTACACTCTCTAGACTAAGATGAGTGCACTCTTATGATTAAACACCTTGCAAGCATCCGCAAATACAAGATAGAATTTAAGGCAAAAGCCTAACCATAGCAATACGATCGAGGATCCATTGTTCCCTTATGCAAAAGCGTGCGAACTGGGGTTCAGGTTTCTGTCACTCCGGCAACCCACCGTAAGCATTCTTTGTACACAATGTATTCTCCTAGGTCATTAATAAGGCGAAGTGTTGAGTGTTCGACTCACACAACACCATTAGTAGAATGACAACACAACTTAAGTATCAAACAACACATATTACTTCAACAGCATATGACTACTAACAACAAGACTTTCCCCATGTCCTCAAGAACTAAGGTAACTACTCACGAGACATAAAAGAGATCATGATCAGTGGAGATAAATGGGTGATAAACAATCTGGACATAATAATATTTCTCCAACAAAACTCAATAGCATTCACCACAAAGTAGTAATCAACACCGATGGAGCAGAGAGGATAGGTAGTACGAGTTACAACACAAGTTGCAATTGTGAGATGAGATTTGGATGAAGATGGAGATGGTGCTGGTGTTGGGGATGATGTTGATGATGATCTCGATGATGCCCGTGACGATGGTGATGACGATGGCGACGATCTCTCCTTCCGGGAGGTGATCTCCCCGGCGGAATCTGCCCGCCGGAGATGGCCTTTTCTTCTCTGTAGGTTTCCGCCACGGAGCGGCGGCGGAACTTCGTAAAAACTCCCCTTTTTAGGGTTTTTGGATAACGGAGAGTATATAGGCAAAAGGGGGCAGCCGGAGGTGGGCCAGGGGCTCCAGGCGCCCCCCCCCCCCCCCGGCGCGGCCAGGGGGGCGCGCCCCCAGGGCGCCTGGGCACCCTGTGGCCCCCCTCTGGTTGCCCTTTCGCGTGCCTTCGTGATCCGTCTGAAAAATATCTCCCGTCAATTTTCAGGTAATTTGGAGGTATTCTTCTTCAGCAACTCAGCGTCCACTTTTTACTGCTGAATCCTACGTCTGCTGCTTCGGCATCGGAAAGTTGCAAACTGTGTAAAATAGACCAAAACAACATAAGAACATCATCGTAACGTGAAATATATCAATGAATAAGGATAAATTACGATATAAAATAGTGATGCATTTTGGACGTATCAGCGTGATGCACGCTATCAGCAAGACCTGCGTCGCTATCATGCCCGCAGGGTTCGTGCCCGGTGTTTCGAGGAAGGCGAACTTGTCCTTTGGCGCGTTCAGTCGGCTAAGGGTACAAACAAGTTAATGCTGAAGTGGGAAGGCCCTTATCGGGTGGTACGAGTCACTAGACCTGGCGCAGTCCATCTGGAGACCGGAGATGGCATTCAATTGCAAAACTCATGGAACATTGACCATATCCATAAGTACTACCCGTAAGGCGCGGCTGCCGGGCCCGGCGGCCACCCTTTTGTACAGGCCTTGCCTCAGTTGCATGTAACCCCTTATACAAAGCCAGGCGCAGGCCCTGAGCAACAGATAAAAGATTGAGGCGCTGTAGAGGGGGGGCCAATAAGATTGCATGCATGCATGATCCTATTATGAGTTTTGTATAGTCATATAGATTAGATTGTATTTGGCATCATTTCATCTGCATAAACCACAGGTTCCTGCCGTGGACTTGGTTCCCCCAAGAGGAGATAAAAGGAGAAGACAATCTTGCAATCTTTGTCAAGCCAAACATATAAGTTCTTTTCTTATCCATACATGTTCTGTAAATACTTGAGGTGCTCCCATCTTTTGACTCGAATGATGCTTCGGTCAGGTTGGTTGCAGTGGCCTTTGGCGAGAAAGGGTCGGTGGGAGGCTGGTCCCTCTCTATGGTTTATGCCCGGTAGGATCAATCCCCGACAGCAAATCTGAGGGTATCGTCAAGGTAGCTTACCGGGAAAACTTGTTTAACTAGATGTAAAGAGGCATTCCCCATCTACGTGGTCGTATGACATGCACGAGTCCCGACAAGGTTTATCTTTTCCATTAATATGTTGATCAACAAGTACAAACCTCATAGAACATTACATGGATAAGGAAAGTTACATTTATTTGAGCTAAAGTTTGGCATTAGCCTATAAGTTTAGGGTTGAAAAAAGATAAGTGCCCCTTTATGCTTTCTCTGTCCCTCCTTCCCCGGGTACTGCAGCAGGAGGGGAAGGGGACAAAAGGAGTGCCTGGGCAAAGGTGGCGATGAAAGGGTCAGCAACAACGATTCCCTGGTCATGGCCACCAGGGCCAGCAGAACACGGCAGAGTGGACGAAGCCGGAAGCCACGAGGAAGTCTGCCGGAGATCCTAGCGGAAGACTGGTGGAAGAGGAAAAGGAGCGCCAAGGAGGAAGGGAAGAGTTGGAGTTGAGACGGCGAGCCACTGGCATGGGTACGAGGGCGTCAGTGCCATTGTATCCCGCCTCAAGGGCCTGCCTCTCGCTTCCTCCATCCTCCTTCATCATCTTCCTGTCACCACCACAGCAGGGAGATGCATCGAAAGCTGAGCGCTCACTACGACATGCGGGTGGCGTGCACTCAGGAGCTGCACGGAGCAACGGGCAAAACCCGATGCCTCCCTCGAAGAAGCGGGAAACGGTAGCGGCGTCGCCCGGAGCACCTCCCAAACACTGCTATCCATCTCGGTGGGTACGAAGAAGCCCCCTTCTTCAGCAACAGCCCCGGCTCCGCTGGAAGGAGCAATGCTGGGGACACCCACTGAAGTAAATATGCCCTAGAGGCAATAATAAAGTTGTTATTTGTATTTCCTTATATCATGATAAATGTTTATTATTCATGCTAGAATTGTATTAACCAGAAACTTAGTACATGTGTGAATACATAGACGAAACAGAGTGTCCCTAGTATGCCTCTACTAGACTAGTTCATTGATCAAAGATGGTTATGTTTCCTAACCATAGACATGAGTTGTCATTTGATCAACGGGATCACATCATTAGGATAATGATGTGATGGACAAGACCCATCCGTTAGCTTAGCAACTTGATCGTTTAGTTTTACTATTATTGCTTTCTTCATGACTTATACATGTTCCTATGACTATGAGATTATGCAACTCCCGAATACCGGACGAGCACCTTGTGTGCTATCAAACGTCACAACGTAACTAGGTGATTATAAAGATGCTCTACAGGTGTCTCCGAAGGTGTTTGTGGTGTTGGCATAGATCGAGAATAGGATTTGTCACTCCGAGTGTCAGAGAGGTATCTCTGGGCCCCCTCAGTAATACACATCATAATAAGCTTTGCAAGCACATGACTAATGAGTTAGTGACAAGATGATGTATTACGGAATGAGTAAAGAGACTTTTCGGTAACGAGATTGAACTGGGTATGATGATACCGACGATCGAATCTTGAGCAAGTAACATACCGATGACAAAGGGAACAATGTATGTTGTTATGCGGTTCGACCGATAAAGATCTTCATAGAATATGTAGGAACCAATATGAGCATCCAGGTTCCACTATTGGTTATTGATCGGAGATGTGTCTCGGTCATGTCTACATAGTTCTCGAACCCGTAGGTTCTGCATGCTTAACGTTCGATGACGATTGGTATTATGAGTTTATGTATTTTGATGTACCAAAGGTAGTTCGGAGTCTCGGATGTGATCACGGACATGACGAGGAGTCTCAAAATGGTCGGGACATAAAGATCGATATATTGGAAGCTTATGTTTGGACATCGGAATGGTTTCGGGTGAGTTCGGGCATTTACCGGAGTACCGGGGGGCTACCGGAACCCCCCGAGGAGTGTATGGGCCTTATTGGGCCTTAGTGGAATAGAGGAGGAGGCGGCCAAGGTGAGGGGCGCGCCCCCCAAGCCCAATCCGAATTGGGTGGGGGCCCGGCCCCCCTTTCCTTCTTCCCTCTCTCCTCCTTCCTTCCTCTCCTACTCCAACTAGGGAAGGGGGGAATCCTACTCCCGTCCGGAGTAGGACTCCCCTAGGGCGCGCCATAGAGAGGGTTGGCTCCTCCCCTCCTCCACTCCTTTATATACGTGGGGAGGGGGCACCCCATAGACACACAAGTTGATTTCTTAGCCGTGTGTGGTGCCCCTCCCCACAGTTACACACCTCGATCATATTGTTGCAGTGCTTAGGCGAAGCCCTGCGCCGGTAACTTCATCATCACCGTCACCACGCCGTTGTGCTGACAAAACTCTCCCGTGACGCTCAACTGGATCAAGAGCTCGTGGGACGTCATCGAGCTGAACGTGTGCTGAACGCGGAGGTGCCGTACGTTCGGTGCTTGGATCGGTTGGATCACGAAGACGTTTGACTACGTCAACTGTGTCACTAGACGCTTTCGCTTTTGATCTACGAGGGTATGTGGACACACTATCCCCGCTCGTTTCTATGCTTATCCTAGATAGATCTTGCATGATCGTAGGAATTTTTTTGAAATACTATGTTCCCCAACAGTGGTATCAGAGCCAGGTCTATGTGTAGATGATATGCACGAGTATAACACAATGAGTTGTGGGCGATAATAGTCATACTGCTTACCAGCATGTCATACTTTGATTCGGCGGTATTGTGAGATGAAGCGGCTCAGACCAACATTACGCATACGCTTACGCGAGACTGGTTTCACTGTTACGACTTACGAGCACTCATTGCTTAAATGTGACTGGCGGGTGTCTGTCTCTCTCGCTTTAGTTGAATGGAGTGTGGCTACGCCCGGTCGTTGTGAAGGTTAAAACAGCCCACTTGATGAAAAATCGTTGTGGTTTTGTATGCGTATGTAAGAACAGTTCTTGCTAAGCCCGTAGCAGCCACATAAAACTTGCAACAACAAAGTAGAAGACGTCTAACTTGTTTTTGCAGGGCATGTTGTGATGTGATATGCTCAAGACGTGATGAGTTATACGTTA
This sequence comes from Secale cereale, assembly GCA_902687465.1. Classification (NCBI taxonomy): domain Eukaryota; kingdom Viridiplantae; phylum Streptophyta; class Magnoliopsida; order Poales; family Poaceae; genus Secale; species Secale cereale. The sequence goes on along the minus strand of LR738709.1, from coordinate 440,567,464 downwards.
TTGTATGAGATGATCATGTTTTGTAATTTATCGGCAACCGGCACGAGCCTTATGGTTGTCTCTTTATTGTATGAATTGCGGATGCCATGTAATTGCTTTACTTTATCACTATGAGTTAGCGATAATATTAGTAGCAATAGTTGGCGAGATGACCACGACGCTACGACGAAGATCATGGTGTCTAGCTAGTGACGATGGAGATCATGACGATGCTTTGGAGATTGAGATCAAAAGCAGAAGATGATGATGGCCATATCATGTCACATATTTTGATTGCATGTGATGTTTATCTTATTATGCTTCTTATTTTGCTTAGTACGACGGTAGCATTATAAGATGGTCCCTTACAAAATTTCAAGGTACAAGTGTTCTCCCTGAGTATCCACCGTTGTGAAAGTTCATCATGCCGATACACCACGTGGTGATCGGGTGTGATAAGCTCTACGTTCAAATACAACAGGTGTAAGACAGTTTTGCACATGCAGAATACTCGGGTTAAACTTGACGAGCCTAGCATGTATAGACAAGGCCTCGAAACACTGGAGACCGAAAGGTCGAGCGTGAATCATATAGTAGATATGATCAACACAAGATGTTCACCATTGAAAACTACTCCATCTCACGTGATGATCGGACATGGTTTAGTTGATTTGGATCATGTGATCATTTAGATGACTAGAGGGATGTCTATCTAAGTGGGAGTTTTTTAGTAATATGATTAATTGAACTTTAATTTATCATTAACTTAGTCCTGATAGTTTTTGCATATCTATGTTGTTGTAGATCAATGGCCCATGCTACCTGTCGGATTTAGGGCTCCGCAAAACCCAAGAAGTTCGAACACAGGGGCGTGAACGAAGATCTCTCCCGCTCGCGTCTACCTAGCGCCTCGCTCTCGTCGGTGAAGAGATTCAAGCAAACAACAGATAGAACACGCAAGAGTTTACCCAGGTTCGGGCCACCGTGTGGTGTAAGACCCTACTTCCTGCTTTGGTGGATTAGCCTCGGGAGGGATGGAATATGAGCTAGTATAGTGGTTCCTGAGCTCAGGAGGTGAGCTCAGGAGGGTTAGGAGGCAAGTGTTCTTGCTCCTTGCGTGGTGGCAGAGTGTATGGATCGATCCCCCTTCACAGTGGGAATCCTATCTACTTATATAGGCGACCAGGGTCCTCTTCCCCCGAAATGTTTAGGTGGGAAGGGATCCCACAACGGCCATTTTTGAGCGGGAACACAAGGACGTTCCTATCCTGACAAAAGCGGTCTTCGCCTGCAAAAGGATCAGGCGGTGACACGGTGGTGGGCTCGATGGTGACATCCTCCTTGTCGTCCTTGCGGTATTCGGTCTTGTTGCGCCAAAGGGGAAACCTTTGCCCCGCTCCTTGGGAACCCGCGGCTGCGCTGTCCCCTTTGCACCGAAATGGTAACTGCGCCACTAGCGAGCGTTGGCACCCGCTGGCGCGGTGCATCACTGCTGACATCACTGCCTCCTCCTGAGGCAGTCTTGGCCTTGGATTCTCCGCCCCTCCGGAGCACCTTGCCGAGGCCGCTCCTGAGGGAGTCTTAACGTCGTTCTCCTCGCGAGGCTTAGCCCCCTCGCGAGGGTCTTGGATAGCTGGTCGACCAGCTGGGCCATACCAGGCCGTAGTAGGAGCGCGTTGCGGCCCGCAGAGATTCAAGTCTGGGTACCCTGGTTCCCAGGACGCCGACACTACCGTTCCCTTGAATTTTAATGCGTTCCTAGAGAAAGCTAAGTTGAAAGATGATGGTAGCAACTACACGGACTGGGTCGGTAACTTGAAGATTACTCATTGCTGCATAGAAGAATTATGTCCTGGAACATCGCTAGGTGGCAGGCCTGCTGCAGGAGCAACTCCGGACGTTATGACGGTTGGCGAGCTCATTCTCATGACTACTCGATAGTTCAGTGCGCCATGCTTTATGGCTTAGAATCAGGACTTCAACGATGTTTTGAACGTCATGGAGCATATGAGATGTTCTAAGAGTTGAAGTTAATATTTCAAGCAAATGCCCGAATTGAGAGATATGAAGTTTCCAATAAGTTCTATAGCTGCAAGATGGAGGAGAATAGTTCTATCAATGAACACTTGCTCAGAATGTCTGGGTACTACAATCATATGACTCAACTTGGTTGCAAAGTTGACGAAGATAGTGTTATTGATAGAGTTCTTCAATCATTGCCACCAAGCTATAAAGGCCTCGTGATGAATTATAATATGCAAGGGATGCAGAAGACAATTCCCGAGCTCTTCGCTATGCTCAAAGCTGTGGAGGTAGAAATCAAAAAGGAGCATCAAGTGTTGATGGTTAACAAGACCACTAGTTTCAAGAAAAAGGGCAAGGGAAAGAAGGGGAACTTCAAGAAGAATAGCAAGACAGTTGCTACTCCCACGAAGAAACCCAAGACTGGAGCCAAGCCTGAAACTGAGTGCTTCTACTGCAAAGGAACTGGACACTAGAAGCAGAACTGCCCCAAGTATTTGGCGGATAAGAAGGATGGCAAAGTGAACAAAGGTATATTTGATATACATGTTATTGATGTGTACCTTACTAATGCTCGTAGTAGCACCTAGGTATTTGATACTGGTTCGGTTGCTAATATGTGTAACTTGAAAGAGGGGCTACGGATTAAACGAAGATTAGCTAAGGACGAGGTGACGATGCACGTGGGAAATGGTTCCAAAGTCGATGTGATCGTCGTCGGCACACTACCTCTACATCTACCTTCGGGATTAGTTTTAGACCTAAATAATTGTTATTTGGTGCCAGCGTTGAGCATGAACATTATATCTCGATCTTGTTTGTTGCGAGATGGTTATTCATTTAAATCAGAGAATAATGGTTGTTTTATTTTTTGTGAGTAATATCTTTTATGGTCATGCACCCTTGAAGAGTGGTCTATTCTTGTTGGATCTCGATTGTAGTGATGCACATATTCATAATATTGAAGCCAAAAGATGCAAGGTTGATAATGATAGTGCAACTTATTTGTGGCACTCCCATTTATGTCATATTGGTGTAAAGCGCATGAAGAAACTCCATGCTGATGGACTTTTGGAATCACTTGATTATGAATCACTTGGTGCTTGTGAACCATGCCTCATGGGCAAGATGACTAAAACTCTGTTCTCCGGAACAATGGAGCGAGCAACAGATTTGTTGAAAATCATACATACTGATGTATGTGGACCGATGAGCGTTGAGGCTCGCAGCGGGTATCATTATTTTCTGACCTTCACTGATTATTTAAGCAGATATGGGTATAACTACTTGATGAAACACAGGTCTGAACCATTTGGAAAGTTCAAAGAATTTCAGAGTGAAATAGAGAATCATCGTAACAAGAAAATAAAGTTTCTATGATCTGATCGTGGAGGCGAGTATTCGTGTTACGAGTTTGGTCTTCATTGAAACAATGTGGAATAGTTTCAAAACCCACGCCACCCGGAACACCACAACGTAATGGTGTGTCCGAATGTCGTAACCGTAGTTTATTAGATATGGTGCGATCTACGATGTCTCTTACCGATTTACCACTATCGTTTTGGGGTTATACTTTAGAGACAGCTGCATTCACGTTAAATAGGGCACCATCTAAATCCGTTGAGACGACGCCTTATGAACTATGGTTTGGCAAGAAACCAAAGTTGTTGTTTCTCAAAGTTTGGGGCTGCGATGCTTATGTGAAAAAGATTCAACCTGATAAGCTCGAACCCAAGTCAGAGAAATATGTCTTCATAGGATACCCAAAGGAAATTGTTGGGTACACCTTCTATCACAGATCTAAAGGCAAGATATTCTTTGCTAAGAATGGATCCTTTCTAGAGAAGGAGTTTCTCTCGGAAAAAGTGAGTGAGAGGAAAGTGAAACTTGATGAGGTAATTGTACCTTCTGCTGAATTGGAAAGTAGTACATCACAGAAACTAGTTCAAGTGATTCCTACACCAATCAGCGAGGAAGCTAATGATGATGATCATGAAACTTCGGATGAAGTTACTACTGAAATTTGTAGGTCAACCTGAGTACGTTTCGCACCAGAGTGGTACGGTAACCCGGTTCTGGAAGTCATGTTACTAGACCACAATGAACCTACGAACTATGAGGAAGCGATGATGAGATCAGATTCCGCAAAATGGCTTGAGGCCACGAAATCTGAGATGAGATCCATGTATAAGAACAAAGTGTGGACTTTGGTTGACTTACCCGATGATCGGCAAGCCATTGAAAATAAATGGATTTTTAAGAGGAAGACTGACGCCGACGGTAATGTTACTATCTACAAAGCTCGACCTGTTGCGAAAGGTTTTTGACAAGTTCAAGGAGTTGACTACGATGAGACTTTCTCACCCGTAGTGATGCTTAAGTCTGTCCGAATCATGTTAGCAATTGCCGCATTTTATGATTATGAAATCTGACAAATGGATGTCAAAACTGCATTCCTTAATGGATACCTCAAAGAGGAGTTGTATATGATGCAACCAGAAGGTTTTGTCGATCCTAAAGGTGCTAACAAAGTAAGCAAGCTCGAGCGATCCATCTATGGACTGGTGCAAGCATCTCGGATTTGGAAGATACGCTTTGATGAGGTGATCAAAGCATATGGTTTTATACACACTTTTGGAGAAGCCTGTATTTACAAGAAAGTGAGTGGGAGCTATGTAGCATTTCTGATATTATATGTGGATGACATATTATTGATTGGAACTGATATAGAATTTCTGGATGGCCTAAAAGGATACTTGAATAAGAATTTTTCAATGAAAGACCTCGGTGAAGCTGCTTATATATTGGGCATCAAGATCTTTAGAGATAGATCAAGACGCTTAATTGGACTTTCACAAAGCACATACCTTGGTAAAGTTTTGAAGAAGTTCAAAATGGATTAGTCAAAGAAAGGGTTCTTGCCTATGTTACAAGGTGTAAAGTAGAATAAGACTCAATGCCCGACCACTGCAGAAGATAAGATAAAATGAAAGTCATTCCCTATGCCTCAACCATAGGATCTATCATGTACGCAATGTTGTGTACCAGACCTGATGTGTGACTTGCTATAAGTTTAGCAGGGAGGTACCAAAGTAATCCAGGAATGGTTCAGTGGACATTTGTCAAGAACATCCTGAAGTACCTGAAAGGGACAAAGGATATATTTCTCGTTTATGGAGGTGACAAAGAGCTCGTCGTAAACAGTTAAGCAGATTCAAGCTTTGACACTGCTCCGGATGACTCTAAGTCACAAACCGAATATGTATTTTTATTGAACAGTGGAGCTGTCAGTTGGTGCATTTCCGAGCACAGCGTTGTGGCGGGATCTACGTGTGAAGCGGAGTACATAGCTGCTTCGGAAGCAGCAAATGAAGTAGTCTGGATGAAGGAGTTCCTATCCGATCTAGGCGTAATACCTAGTGCATCAGGTCCAATGAAAATCTTTTGTAACAACACTGGAGCAATAGCCTTGGCGAAGGAATCGAGGTTTCACAAGAGAACCAAGCACATCAAGAGACGCTTCAATTCCATCCGCGATCAAGTCAAGGAGGGAGACATAGAAATTTGCAAGATACATACGGATCTGAATGTCGCAGACCCATTGACCAAGCCTCTTCCACGAGAAAAACATGATCAACACCAAGACTCCATGGGTGTTAGAATCATTACCGTGTAATCTAGATTATTCACTCTAGTTCAAGTGGGAGACTGAAGGAAATATGCCCTAGAGGCAATAATAAAGTTGTTATTTGTATTTCCTTATATCATGATAAATGTTTATTATTCATGCTAAAATTGTATTAACCAGAAACTTAGTACATGTGTGAATAAATAGACGAAACAGAGTGTTCCTAGTATGCATCTACTAGACTAGCTCATTGATCAAAGATGGTTATGTTTCGTAACCATAGACATGAGTTGTCATTTGATCAACGGGATCACATCATTAGGAGAATGATGTGATGGACAAGACCCATCCATTAGCTTAGCAACTTGATCGTTTAGTTTTACTGCTATTGATTTCTTCATGACTTATACATGTTCCTATGACTATGAGATTATGCAACTCCCGAATACCGGAGGAACACCTTGTGTGCTATCAAACGTAGCAACATAACTGGATGATTATAAAGATGCTCTACAGGTGTCTCCGAAGGTGTTCGTGGTGTTGGCATAGTTCGAGAATAGGATTTGTCACTCCGAGTGTCGTGGAGGTATCTCTGGGCCCTCTCGGTAATACACATCATAATAAGCCTTGCAAGCAAATGACTAATGAGTTAGTCACGAGATGATGTATTACGGAACGAGTAAAGAGACTTGCCGGTAACGAGATTGAACTAGGTATGATGATACCGACGATCGAATCTCGAGCAAGTAACATACCGATGACAAAGGGAACAACGTATGTTGTTATGCGGTTTGACCGATAAAGATCTTCGTAGAATATGTAGGAACCAATATGAGCATCCAGGTTTCGCTATTGGTTATTGACCGGAGATGTGTCTCGGTCATGTCTACATAGTTCTCGAACCCGTAGGGTCTGCACGCTTAACGTTCAATGACGATTGGTATTATCAGTTTATGTGTTTCAATGTACCAAAGGTAGTTCAGAGTCCCGGATGTGATCACGGACATAACGAGGAGTCTCGAAATGGTCGAGACATAAAGGTCGATATATTGGAAGCCTATGTTTGGACATCGGAATGGTTCCGGGTGAGTTCGGGCATTTACCGGTGCACCGGGGGGCTACCGGAACCCCCCGGGGAGTGTATGGGCCTTATTGGGCCTTAGTGGAATAGAGGAGGAGGCGGCCAAGGTGAGGGGCGCCCCCCCCCCAAGCCCAATCTGAATTGGGTGGGGGGTCGGCCCCCCTTTCCTTCTTCCCTCTTTCCTCCTTCCTTCCTCTCCTACTCCAACTAGGGAAGGGGGGAATCCTACTCTCGATGGCAGTAGGACTCCCCTAGGGCGCGCCATAGAGAGGGCCGGCCCCTCCCCTCCTCCACTCCTTCATATACGTGGGGAGGGGGCACCCCATAGACACAGAAGTTGATTTCTTAGCCGTGTGCGGTGCCCCTCCCCACAGTTACACACCTCGGTCATATTGTTGCAGTGCTTAGGCGAAGCCCTGCGCCGGTAACTTCATCATCACCGTCACCACGCCATCGTGATGACGAAACTCTCCCGTGACGATCAACTGGATCAACAGCTTGTGAGACATCATCGAGCTGAATGTGTGCTGAACGCGGAGGTGTCGTACGTTCGGTGCTTGGATCGATTGGATCGCGAAGATGTTCGACTACATCAACCGCGTCACTAGACGCTTCCGCTTTCGGTCTAGGAGTGTACGTGGACACAGTCTCCCTGCTCGTTGCTATGCTTCTCCTAGATAGATCTTGCGTGATCGTAGGAATTTTTTTTGAAATACTACGTTCCCCAACACCCACACCCCGAGCACTACACCCCGGGATGGCACCTACAACCCCGGGGATTTCAACAACAAGGAGACGAGCTCCAGCAGCCCATAGCCTAGGCCGGCACCCGTCCTAAGGCTACCAGCCCGGGCAAAGGAGATGGATACCTCATCATGCAGGCGCCACTCGCGCCTCCCGTGCCCTAGGCACACTGGCTGTTGCGTCGTGCTATATCTCGGACCAGACCCACTTCCCGAGCTCTGGTACGGCCATTCAGCCCCGTCAAGTATAAGCTACTGCCTAGGGGCTGGCCCCAGGCTCTCTCCTTCGACATAGCCAGAAGGGCAAGCAACGGAAGGAGAAGAGTGTGGATGAGTGCCTTTGCTCCCCCTCCGCTCCTCCTCTTTATAGGCGAGCTGTGAGTGGGGGATGATTCGCCGATGGGTAACCGCCGCCCTCCTTCACCAATCCAAGGAAGCCGGGTCCTCGCCTTGACGCTCTTCCGCACCGCGCGCCTCTGATTACCTACCCCACTCAATGCATGCAACATACATGGCTAAGGATAAGGGCATGGTGGGAAGAGTGAATTGGCACTTACCAGGCCGTGCATTAAAGTCATTTACAGACCCTTACAAGGATGGCTCCACCAGCATTGGCGTTACGCGACGCGCGGAGGAAGCGGAAACCAGCCCAAGCTCAAAGTTAATGAAGAAGCGAAGGAAGCACTCACTCTTGCATATGCACTGGTTAGAGCCTACCCCGGCGACGACCAGCGGCACGACCGCGCCAGGCTCGGGGGCATATGTCGGTGCAACAGACCCTAGGCCCGTTGCACCAAACCGTGCACAGGCTCGAGGGCAAGTTTGCAGCATTAAGTACCAGACCAAGACTCGAAGAGATCAGCTCCTTGATGAATGAACAGTCTGGTCGAGGAGATCAAGACAACCAAGGTGCGAGACGCCACCAGAAGGAAACCATCCTTGCCGGGCATGTGAGCCTGGTGGGAAGCCGGATTCGCCAGGTAGCAAGTCACCGGGATCCC
>LR738709.1:440524391-440558923 GCA_902687465.1 Secale cereale | reverse complement strand
CAGCAGGCTTGTCCGGGCATGCGGAGGCAAAACTCCACCTCACAGCAACACACATCGCCAATCGGTGGGGTGTCAAGCTCTAAGGTGGCTTAGTGACCGCCCCCGGATACGTGGCAGCTACTTCCTACCACAAGAACCACCAAATGACACTCGTTCAGAGACGTGTCAAGTAAACAGGGACGCAACTGGCAAAATAAGCCGGCAAGGCTTACCGGACGAGCTGTGATGTGACACTAAGCGGTACATTTAATGCAATATGTCAGCTACAGAGTTAGGTATGATAGCATTGTTTGCTATCTAATCAACCTGGAAAGACTGATTTGCCATGACCTCTTAACCTATAAAAGGAGGCTCATGGCAACCGTAGAAAGGATTCGACCATTCGAACCCGTACACACTCATACGCGCGACCACTCTCACCCCGAGGTGACCTTGCCGGGCAAGAGTGGCGTGTCCATTTTCCACCTCTCCACAATCAATACACCAAAGCAGGAGTAGGGTTTTACGCCTCACGGCGGCCCGAACCTTGGTAAAACTGCCTGTGTGATCCCCGACGCGTTGTTCGGCGCTACTTTACTCTTTGTGCAACGTGCCCGTCCTCTTGCCAAATCAAAAGGGACCTCTGTGTCATAGGTGGACGTGGTTATCCCGCGACAGTTGAAGTTGCCCTTATGCATTGTGGTTGTGTACATCTCTGCACCGTTGGATCGTTTTGCTTGATACTCAAAGGACAAGGGCATATGCCACATGGGTTTGGATCTGCTGAATAGATTCCTACTCAGCCAGATCTCAGAGGCATCCAGATTCCAGATTCCTTCTGTGCGCAGAAATATAGTACAGCTAGTAAGCAACTGAAGCGCAGATCCGATCTCGGCCCTGCCGCCGGCCGCCGGACGGAATCTAAGACCCGCCGTGTCAAAACACCACACCGGCGCTCAGAGACAATCACTGCAGTGAACACAACGCACTCGCAGCAAAGCCAGAATGAAGCAGACGGTGAGGTGGTGAGGGAACAGTCTTCCAATCCAATGTTGCTTTCAAGATAAACAGATCGATTCTTCCACATATTAAACGGGGGGGAAATAAAGTGGGGATTTCGGGTGATACCGAATCACCCAGAACTAATTAACCAGTCTCGGTCTAAGAACAAGAAGAATGTCTAAGAACAGAAGAATTCATCCATGCTAAGATCAAAACCAAGAGCTGCATTTCCTCGTCTGATTCCGCTCCTAGCTGCCCGCGGCAAGAGCTAGGACTCGCGGCTGCATTCTTGCGCATGTGATGCTACTGTCTATTCAGCGGCGGTGGCCGGCTTGCGGAGCAGCACCATGTGCATTGGGGTGAAGATGCCGGTCTCGCCGCCGCGGGTGAGGTGATGCGCCGTCTCGTACAGCATCTCGTGCACCTCTGAGACGCCCTTGGGCGCCACGCGCAGCAGGGTGAGCGCCCGGATCACCAGCGAGTTGCGCCAGTAGGAGAGACGCCCCATCTTGAGCCGCGTCCACCAGGGGAGCGCCGGCGGCAGCGCCAGGTCGAGCTCCTTGACGACCTCGAAGCCGACCTCCTTAGCGACGGCGGCGATCTCGTCCTGCCGGCGCAGGCCAGGGAGGGCGTCGCCGCGCTCGATGCCGTGGATGGCCTCGACGTGCTCCGGGTCGTCGGCGCGGTACAGCGGGGTGGTGACCCACTCGTACGAGACGTAGAGGCCCCCTGGCTTGAGCACGCGGAACACCTCGCCGTAGACGTCCTGCAGCCTGGGCGCGTGGCAGGTGGCCTCGATGGAGTAGGCGCCGTCGAAGGACGCGTCCGGGAACGGCATGGCCATGAAGTTGCCGCACACCACCTCGCATTGCGCGTCCAGGCCGGCCTTGCGGTTGTGCGAGCGGGCGCGGTTGACCTGGTACTCGTTGATGGTGATCCCGACGACGTCAGAGCCGGAGTGCGCCGCGATGGCGCGCATAGGCCCGCCGACGCCGCAGCCGACGTCGAGCAGCCGCTTCCCGGGGCTCGCCTCGAGCAGGTCGGCGACGCGCTCCTCGTGTACCCGCGTCGCCTCCCGGTGCGACCTCCCGGGCAGAGAGGGCGAGAAGTGGAACGACTGGCCCCAACCCCACTCGTAGATGTCGGTGACGAGGTTGTAGAAGGTGTCGACGAAGGCCGGCACCTTGTCAGCGGTGGCTGCGGCGGCCGTCTCCTTGGGGCTGCGGAAGAAGGACCAGTACTGGGAATACCTGTCCCCGACCTTGTCGTCGGCGATGGATCCCATCTGGAGGTCGACGGCGCGCTTCCCCTGCACCTCCGCGGCGCCCATCACCCACACGAACCAGTACACCAGCGCGAAACCCGCCGCCGCGAGCGTCCAGGCCATGGTAGCCGGCTCCATCTCCCCGATCTAGGGGAGGGAGGAGGAGAGAAAGGTTTGACCCGCGAGGAGAAAGCGGCTCCAGATGGGGGGAGGAGTCCTGAGATTGCGATCTGGGTCTGAGGTGGTAAATGGGAGAGAGATTTATGCCCAGCTGGATTCGAAACGGAGGACGGCAGAGGATGCCGTTGCTGGTTTCAGATCTGGACTCTGCTCAGCTCGACCCGGCCCGTGTTTGCACTCCCATCAGCGGCTTGGACCTGGGCTCGAAATTTTCGTTTTTTGAGGGTAAAACATTTTTATTCCTTAATAAAAGTTTGGGATCTCATCCGCTATTACATGCAAGATACACTCCGGAGGCGAATCACGTCACTCCTCACTAGTCTCAGAACCTACCGCAAGTCTAACGAAGATATGAGCGGCTCGATCGGCCGATCGCCTCTTCCATGAGACTCGACACCCCTGTCATCCCCGCATAAGCCCTTTGATGTCCTCATGTGTGTCAAACTCATATTATACGAATAATACGCTCACAGGGATTGTCAAGACACCAGGTGAGTCGGAATGGTCGCTAACGTGTGTCTATGGCCCTCAGGAGGAGAGGGAGAAGGTGGAATTCCTACAGGAGCTTGTGGAGTTTTGCCTCAGGAAGCTTCTGAAAAACAGAGTTCTCGGCCTGGCCGCTATGGAACGGGTTCGCAAGCGACAAGCCTCTCGTTTGACCTGGCTGAAAGCGGGAGACGCAAGCACCAAGCTCTTCCATGCGAAGATGGCATCGAGAAGAAGGAAAAACTTCATACATACGTTGCAATCAGAGGGCAGAACAGTGTCCGACCACGACGACAAGGCAAAGGTGATCCACAAGCATTTCTGCACTTTGCTGGGCACCAAACGTAGCAGACAGTGCACCATCAACTGGGATGAGTTGCACATACCCTCTGTTAGCGATGAAGGCCTCGACCTACCGTTTACAGAAAATGAAGTCTGGGCGGTCATCTTTGATTCTCCTGTGGACAAAGCACCTGGACCGGACGGCTTCTTCGGCGGCTTCTTCAGATCATGCTGGTCAATAATAAAAGATGACATAATGGCGGCATTCCAGCATTTCTACAACCTAGCAAACGGTGATCCGAACCCCCTAAACTCTGCTCTCATCACTTTACTGCCAAAAAAAGAACGGAGCTACATAAGTTGATCACTTTAGGCCAATTAGCCTAATACACTCCATTGGTAAACGGATATCCAAAGTGCTCTCCATGCGGCTCTCCACCGTGAGTGGGAAAATTATCTTCCCCGCACAAAGTGCATTCCAGAAGCACAAGAGCATCCAAGACAGTTTTCTATATGTGCAGAATTGTGTCAGATCTCTACATCGAAAAAACAACCCCTCGCTCTTACTGAAATTAGATATAGCTAGGGCCTTCGACTCGGTGTCTTGGGAGTACTTGTTGGAGCTACTGCAGCGGTTGGGTTTTAGTGCTCGCTGAAGGGACTGGATCGCTGCCCTCCTGTCCACCTCCTCCTCTCTGTGTTCTCTGAACGGGACCCTAGGAGACGCCCCGTCTTCCATGCTTGCGACCTACACTAGGGTGATCCGCTCTCACCGTTGTTGTTCATCATTGCCATTGACCCTCTACACCGTTTGCTGGAGCGTGCCACGGCCATGGGGCTACTGTCCCCATTGCCAGATCCCTGCATCAAAATGAGGATTAGTCTATATGCCAGTGACGCCGTCCTCTTTGCCAATCCCTCTAAGTAGGAAGTAGACGCACTGCTGGACATCCTACAACACTTCGGGCAGGCCTCCGGGCTTCAAATTAACCCAATTAAGTCATCGGTTATGGCCATTAGAGGGGACGACCTCGACCTTAGGGAAATTCTGCAAAATTTTGGCGGTCAGAATGTAGGCTTTCCCCTAAAGTACCTAGGACTACCAATTACGCTAGCTAGGCTTCGCATAGTTCACCTTCAGTTCATCTTAGATAGGATCATGGCACGGCTCGCGGGCTGGAAGGGGAGACTCATGTCCTTGGCAGGCAGGCGAGTGCTTGTGCGCTGCGTGCTGATGACACTACCAACATTTGCCATCTTGGTCCTCAGGGCGCCGCAGAAGTTCTTCAAAGAGATAGACAAGGCCAGACGCAAATTCCTCTGGGCAGGAGATCAAGACATCAAGGGCGGGCATTGCAAGGTGAACTGGCCGAGGGCCTGCACTCCAACCAAGCAGGGAGGCCTCGGCATACTGAACCTGTCCAAATTCAGCACTGCTCTCTGTCTATGTTGGCTCTGGTCCTCGTGGGAAAGGCCAGAACGGTCGTGGGTGGGCACAACCCCCCATGAGACGATTCAAATCAAGACCTCTTTGCCAGCGCAACGGCGGTGATCATCAGCGACGGGGGAATTGCTTCCTTCTGGCACAACTCCTGGCCGGGTGATCGCCCGCTTTCCCGGGCCTTCCCAGCGCTGTTCAAGCACTCAAGAAGGAAAATACAAGACGGACAGAGCTACTCTGCATGAATCAAGATGGATCCACGACCTACGCCACGGGGAGATCGATGGGTTAATCCATGAGTTCATAGCTCTCTGGCGTATGTTGCGGGCTGTCGGAACCACCATCAATCTTGGGCAACGGGATGTGATCAGATGGACAAAGCACGCCTCAGAGCAATACTCTGCGCGATCCTCCTACCTGCTGTAGTGCCACGATGCACCGACGCCGGAGTTCAGAACTTTTATCTGGAAGCCTTGGGCGCCAGGGCGTTTAAAGCTCTTTTTCTGGCTCCTACTGCTAGATCGCCTGTGGTGCAATGATAGATTACAGAGACGAGGATTGGAAAATGGATATTTCTGCATATTTTGCCTCAGGAACTTAGAGGACTCAATGCACCTATTCTGGAAGTGCCCAGTCACCATGCAAGTTTGGAACACAGTCAAAGTTGGTCTGGCTGCGCTGCGCTGAACCTTGACTTTTGGCGCACAGCTGAGTCAACTATGGAAGCCCTCAAGTGTTGGGGAACGTAGTATTTCAAAAAAAATCCTACGATCACGCAAGATCTATCTAGGAGAAGCATAGCAACAAGCGGGGAGAGTGTGTCCACGTACCCTCGTAGATCGAAAGCGGAAGCGTTTAGTAACGCGGTTGATGTAGGCGAACGTCTTCACGATCCAACCGATCCAAGTACCGAACGTACGGCACCTCCGTGTTCAGCACACATTCAGCTCGATGACGTCCCTCGAGCTCTTGATCCAGTTGAGGACGAGGGAGAGTTCTGTCAGCACGACGGCAGAGTGACGGTGTTGATGATGTGATCCGCGCAGGGCTTCGCGTAAGCACTACGACAATATGACCTGAGGTGGAATCTGTGGAGGGGGGCATCGCACACGGCTAAAACAATTGTCAACTTGTGTGTTCTAGGGTGCCCCCTGCCCCCGTATATAAAGGAACAAGGGGGAGGCCGGCCGGCCCTCCTAGGGCGCACCCAACTAGGATTCCTACTAGGAATCCTATTCCTAGTAGGTTTCCAACAAGGGGAAGAGAGGGGGATGAAGGAGAGGGAGAGGGAAAGAGGGGGCGCCGGCCCCTCCTAGTCCAATTCGGACTCCTCAAAGGGGGGCGGCCATCCCTAGAGGCCCCTCATCTCTCGCTCTCTCCAGGCCCACGTTGGCCCATTAGTTCCCCCGCGGGTTCCTAAAGGAAATATGCCCTAGAGGCAATAATAAAGATGTTATGTGTATTTCCTTATATCATGATAAATGTCTTTTATTCATGCTAGAATTGTATTAACCGGAAACTTAGTACATGTGTGAATACATAGACAAAACAGCATGTCCCTAGTATGCCTCTACTAGACTAGCTCATTGATCAAAATTGGTTATGTTTCCTAGCCATAGACATGAGTTGTCATTTGATCAACGAGATCACATCATTAGGAGAATGATGTAATGGACAAGACCCATCTGTTAGCTTAGCACTATGATTGTTTAGTTTTACTGCTATTGCTTTCTTCATGACTTATATATGTTCCTATGACTATGAGATTATGCAACTCCCGAATACCGGAGGAACACCTTGTGTGCTATCAAACATCACAACGTAACTGGGTGATCATAAAGATGCTCTACAGGTGTCTCTGAAAGTGTTCGTGGTGTTGGCATAGATCAAGAATAGGATTTGTCACTCCGAGTGTCGGAGAGGTATCTCTGGGCCCTCTCGGTAATGCACATCATAATAAGCCTTGCAAGCAAATGACTAATGATTTAGTCACGAGATGATATATTACGGAACGATTAAAGAGACTTGACGGTAACGAGATTGAACTAGGTATTGAGATACCGACGATCGAATCTCGGGCAAGTAACATACCGATGACAAAAGGAACAACGTATGTTGTTATGCGGTTTGACCGATAAAAGATCTTCGTAGAATATGTAGGAGCCAATATGAGCATCTAGGTTCCGCTATTGGTTATTGACCGGAGATGAGTCTCGGTCATGTCTACATAGTTCTCGAACCCGTAGGGTCCGCACGCTTAACGTTTGATGATGATCGGTATTACGAGTTTATGAGTTTTGATGTACCGAAGGTAGTTTGGAGTCTCAAATGAGATCACGGACATGACGAGGAGTCTCAAAATGCCCGAGACATAAAGATTGATATATTGGACGGTCACATTCGGACACCGGAAGTGTTCCGGGTGATTTCGGAGATAACTGAAGTGCTGGAGGGGTTACCGGAACCCCCCGGGGAAGTATTGGGCCTTAGTGGGCCTTAGGGAAGAGAGTGGGCATCAGCCCAGGAGGTGGCGCGCCCCCTCCCAAGGGGAGTCCGAATTGGACTAGGGGAGGAGGGCGCGGCCCCTCTTTCCCTCTCCCTCTCCCTCTCTTTCCTTCCCCCTTTCCCCTTCCTAGTAGGACTAGGAAAGGGGAGTCCTAGTCCTACTAGGAAGAGGACTCCTCCTCTCCTTGGCACGCCTAGGGCCGGCTGGCCTCCTCCCCTTGCTCCTTTATATATGGGGGCAGGGGGCACTTCTAGACACACAAGTTGATCAAGTTGATCTCTCCCAACCGTGTGCGGTGCCCCCCTCCACGGAAACACGCCTCGGTCATATCGTTACAATGCTTAGGCGAAGCCCTGCGCCGGTTGCTTCATCATCTCCATCATCACGCCATCGTGCTGACAAGACTCTCTCGCGAAGTTCTACTGGATCAAGAGCTCGTGGGACGTCATCAAGCTGAATGTGTGCTGAACGCGGAGGCTCCGTACGTTCGGTGCTTGATCGGTTGGATCGCGAAGAAAGTTCGACTACATCAACCGCGTCACTAGACGCTTCCGCTCCTAGTCTACGAGGGTACGTAGACACATTCTCCCCTCTCATTGCTATGCATCTAGTAGATAGATCTTGCGTGATCGTAGGAAAATTTTGAAATACTACGTTCCCCAACAGTGGCATCATGACCCAGGTCTATGCGTAGATGATATGCACGAGTAGAACAGAAGTGACTTGTGGACGATACTAGTCATACTGCATACCAGCATGTCATACTTTGATTCAGCGGTATTGTTGGATGAAGCGGCCCGGACCGACATTACGCGTACGCTTACGCGAGACTGGTTCTACCGACGTGCTTCGCACACAGGTGGCTGGCGGGTGTCAGCTTCTCCAACTTTATTTGAATCAAGTGTGGCTACGCCCGGTCCTTGTGAAGGTTAAAACAACACATATTTGACGAAAAATCGTTGTGGTTTTGTATGCGTAGGTAAGAACGGTTCTTGCTAAGCCCGTAGCAGCCACGTAAAACTTGCAACAACAAAGTAGAGGACGTCTAACTTGTTTTTGCAGGGCATGTTGTGATGTGATATGGTCAAGACATGATGAGTGATACGTTATTGTATGAGATGATCATGTTTTGTAAAGTTATCGGAAACTGGTAGGAGCCATATGGTTGTCGCTTTATTGTATGAAATACAATCGCCATGTAATTGCTTTACTTTATCACTAAGCAGTAGCGATAGTCGTGGAAGCAATAGTTGGCGAGATGACAACGATGCTACGATGGAGATTAAGGTGTCGCGTCGGTGATGATGGTGATCATGAAGGTGCCTTGGAGATGGAGATCAAAAGCACAAGATGATGATGGCCATATCATGTCACATATTTTGATTGCATGTGATGTTTATCTTATTATGCTTCTTATTTTGCTTAGTACGACGGAGCATTATAAGATGATCCCTTACAAAAATTTCAAGGTACAAGTGTTCTCCCTGAGTATGCACCATTGCGAAAGTTCGTCGTGCCGAGACACCACGTGATGATCGGGTGTGATAAGCTCTACGTTCACATACAACGGGTGTAAGCCAGTTTTGCACAAGCAGAATACTTGGGTTAAACTTGACGAGCCTAGCATGTACAGACATGGCCTCGAAACACTGGAGACCGAAAGGTTGAGCGTGAATCATATATTAAATATGATCAACATAAGATGTTCACCATTGAAAACTACTCCATCTCACATGATGATCGGACATGGTTTAGTTGATTTGGATCACGTGATCATTTAGATGACCAGAGGGATGTCTATCTAAGTGGGAGTTCTTTAGTAATATGATTAATTGACCTTTGATTTATCATGAACTTAGTCCCGATAGTTTTTTTTTTGCATATCTATGTTGTAGTAGATCAATGGCCTGTGCTACCATTCCTTTGAATTTTAATGCATTCCTAGAGAAAGCTAAGTTGAAATATGATGGTAGAAATTACACGGACTGGGTCCGTAACTTCAGGATTATCCTCATTGTTGCACAGAAGAATTATGTCCTTGAAGCACCGCTAGGTGACAAGCCCCCTCCCGCTAATGTAGACGCTTTGAACGTCTGGCAGACGTGGTCTGATGACTGCACGATAGTTCAGTGTGCCATGCTTTACGGCTTAGAACCGGGACTTCAACGATGTTTTGAACGTCGTGGAGCATATGAGATGTTCCAGGAGTTGAAGTTGATATTTCAAGCAAATGCCCGGATTGAGAAATATGAGATTTCCAATAAGTTCTACAGCTGTAAGATGGAGGAGAATAGTTCTATCAGTGAACACTTGCTCAGAATGTCTGGGTACTACAATCATATGACTCAACTTGGTTGCAAAGTTGGTGAAGATAGTGTTATTGATAGAGTTCTTCAATCACTGCCACCAAGCTATAAAGGCTTTGTGATGAACTATAACATGCAAGGGATGTAGAAGACAATTCCCGAGCTCTTCGCTATGCTCTAAGCTGCGGAGGTAGAAATGACAAAGGAGCATCAAGTGTTGATGGTTAACAAGACCACTAGTTTCAAGAAAAAGGGCAAGGGAAAGAAGGGGAACTTCAAGAAGAATAGCAAGATAGTTGCTACTCCCACGAAGAAACCAAAGTCTGGAGCCAAGCCTGAAACTGAGTGCTTCTACTGCAAAGGGATTGGACACTGGAAGCAGAACTACCCCAAGTATTTAGCGGATAAGAAGGATGGCAAGGTGAACAAAGGTATATGTGATATACATGTTATTGATGTGTACCTTACTAATGCTCATAGTAGCACCTGGGTATTTGATACCGGTTCGGTTGCTAATATTTGTAACTCGAAACAGGGACTACAGATTAAATGAAGATTGGCTAAGGACGAGGTGACGATGCGCGTGGGAAATGGTTCCAAAGTCAATGTGATCGCCGTCGGCACACTACCTGTACATCTACCTTCGGGATTAGTTTTAGACCTGAATAATTGTTATTTGGTGCCAGCGTTAAGCATGAACATTATATATGGATCTTGTTTATTGCGAGACGGTTATTCATTTAAATCTGAGAATAATGGTTGTTCTATTTTTATGAGTAATATCTTTTATGGTCATGCACCCTTGAAGAGTGGTCTATTCTTGTTGGATCTCGATCGTAGTGATACACAAATTCATAATTTTGAAGCCAAAAGATGCAAGGTTAATAATGATAGTGCAACTTATTTGTGGCATTGTTGTTTAGGTCATATTGGTGTAAAGCGCATGAAGAAACTCCATAGTGATGGACTTTTGGAATCACTTGATTATGTATCACTTGGTGCTTGCAAACCATGCCTCATGGGCAAGATGACTCAAACTCCGTTCTCCGGAACAATGGAGCGAGCAACAGATTTGTTGGAAATCATACATACTGATGTATGTGGACCGATGAGTGTTGAAGCTTGCGGCGGGTATCGTTATTTTTTGACCTTCACTGATGATTTGAGAAGATATGGGTATATCTACTTGATGAAGCACAAGTCTGAAACATTTGAAAAGTTCAAGGAATTTCAGAGTGAAGTAGAGAATCATCGTAACAAGAAAATAAAGTTTCTACGATCTGATCATGGAGGTGAATATTTGAGTTACGAGTTTGGTCTTCATTTGAAACAATGCGGAATAGTTTCACAACTCACGCCACTCGGAACACCACAGCGTAATGGTGTGTCCGAACGTCGTAACCGTACTTTATTAGATATGGTGCGGTCTATGATGTCTCTTACCGATTTACCACTATCGTTTTGGCGTTATGCTTTACAGACAGCTGCATTCACGTTAAATAGGGCACCATCTAAATCCATTGAGATGACGCCGTATGAACTGTGGTTTGGCAAGAAACCAAAGTTGTCGTTTCTTAAAGTTTGGGGCTACGATGCTTATGTGAAAAAGCTTCAACCTGATAAACTCGAACCCAGGTCGGAGAAATGTGTCTTCATAGGATACCCAAAGGAGACTGTTGGGTACACCTTCTATCACAGATCCGAAGGCAAGATATTCGTTGCTAAGAATGGATCCTTTCTAGAGAAGGAGTTTCTCTCGAAAGAAGTGAGTGGGAGGAAAGCGGAACTTGAGGAGGTAATTGTACCTTCTCCGGAATTGGAAAGTAGTACATCACAGAAACTAGTTCTAGTGATTCCTACACCAATTAGTGAGGAAGCTAATGATGACGATCATGAAACTTCAGATCAAGTTTCTGCTGAACTTCGTAGATCAACCAGAGTACGTTCCGCGCCAGAGTGGTACGACAACCCAGTTCTGGAAGTCATGTTACTAGACCATGATGAACCTACGAACTATGAGGAAGGGATGATGAGCCCAGATTCCGCAAAATGGCTAGAGGCCATGAAATCTGAGATGGGATCCATGTATGAGAACAAAGTGTGGACTTTGGTTGACTTGCCCGATGATCGGCAAGCCATCGAAAATAAATGGATCTTCAAGAGGAAGACTGACACTGACGGTAATGATACTGTTTACAAAGCTCGACTTGTTGCGAAAGGTTTTCGACAAGTTCAAGGAGTTGACTACGATGAGACTTTCTCACCTGTAGCGATGTTTAAGTCTGTCCGAATCATGTTAGCAATTGCCGCATTTTATGATTATGAAATCTGGCAAATGGATGTCAAAACTGCATTCCTGAATGGATATCTCAAAGAAGAGTTGTATATGATGCAACCAGAAGGTTATGTCGATACTAAAGGTGCTAACAAAGTGTGCAAACTCCATCGATCCATTTATGGACTGGTGCAAGCATCTCGGAGTTGGAATATACGCTTTGATGAGGTGATCAAAGCATATGGTTTTATACAGACTTTTGGAGAAGCCTGTATTTACAAGAAAGTGAGTGGGAGCTCTGTAGCATTTCTGATATTATATGTGGATGACATATTGTTGATTGGAAATGATATAGAATTTTTGAATAGCATAAAAGGATACTTGAATAAGAATTTTTCAATGGAAGACCTCGGTGAAGCTGCTTACATATTACGCATCAAGATCTATAGAGATAGATCAAGATGCTTAATTGGACTTTCATCAAAATGGATCAATCAAAGAAAGGGTTCTTGCCTGTGTTACAAGGTGTGAAGTTGAGTAAGACTCAATGCCCGACCACTGCAGAAGATAGAGAGAAAATAAAAGTCATTCCCTATGCCTCAGCCATAGGATCTATCATGTATGCAATGCTGTGTACCAGACCTGATGTGTGCCTTGCTATAAGTTTAGCACGGAGGTAACAAAGTAATCCAGGAGTGGATCACTGGACAGCGGTCAAGAACATCCTGAAGTACCTGAAAAGGAGAAAGGATATGTTTCTCGTATACGGAGGTGACAAAGAGGTCGTAGTAAACGGTTACGTCGATTCAAGCTTTGACACTCATGCGGATGACACTAAGTCACAAATGGTATATGTATTTTTATTAAACGGTGGAGCTATCAGTTGGTGCAGTTCCAAGCAAAGAGTCGTGGCGGGATCTACTTGTGAAGCGGAAGACATAGCTGCTTCGGAAGCAGCAAATGACGGAGTCTGGATGAAGGAGTTCATATCCGAACTAGGTGTAATACCTAGTGCATCGGGTCCAATTAAAACCTTTTGTGACAACACTGGAGCAATAGCCTTGGCTAAGGAATCCAGGTTTCACAAGATAACAAAGCATATCAAAAGACGCTTCAATTCCATCCGCGATCAAGTCAAGGAGGGAGACATAGAAATTTGCAAGATACATACAGATTTGAATGTCGCAGACATGTTGACTAAGCCTCTTCCACGGGCAAAACATGATCAGCACCAAGACTCCATGGGTGTTAGAATCATTACTTTGTAATCTAGATTATTGACTCTAGTTCAAGTGGGAGACTGAAGGAAATATGCCCTAGAGGCAATAATAAAGATGTTATTTGTATTTCCTTATATCATGATAAATGTCTTTTATTCATGCTAGAATTGTATTAACCGAGAACATAGTACATGTGTGAATACATATACAAAATAGTATGTCCCTAGTATGCCTCTACTAGACTAGCTCATTGATCAAAGATGGTTAAGTTTCCTAGCCATAGACATGAGTTGTCATTTGATCAATGAGATCACATCATTAGGAGAATGATGTGATGGACAAGACCCATCCGCTAGCTTAGCACTATGATCGTTTAGTTTTACTGCTATTGCTTTCTTCATGACTTATACATGTTCCTATGACTATGAGATTATGCAACTCCCGAATACCGGAGGAACACCTTGTGTGCTATCAAACATCACAACGTAACTGGGTGATCATAAAGATGCTCTACAGGTGTCTCCGAAAGTGTTCGTGGTGTTGGCATAGATCAAGAATAAGATTTGTCACTCCGAGTGTCGGAGAGGTATCTCTGGGCTCTCTCAGTAATGCACATCATAACAAGCCTTGCAAGCAAATGACTAATGAGTTAGTCACGAGATGATATATTACGGAACGAGTAAAGAGACTTGCCGATAACGAGATTGAACTAGGTATTGAGATACCGACGATCGAATCTCGGGCAAGTAACATACCGATGACAAAAGGAACAACGTATGTTGTTATGCGGTTTGACCGATAAAAGATATTCGTAGAATATGTAGGAGACAATATGAGCATCCAGGTTCCGCTATTGGTTATTGACCGGAGATGAGTCTCGGTCATGTCTACATAGTTCTCGAACCCATAGGGTCCGCACGCTTAACGTTTGATGACGATCGGTATTATGAGTTTATGAGTTTTGATGTACCGAAGGTAGTTCAGAGTCCCAGATGAGATCACAGACACGACGAGGAGTCTCAGAATGTCCGATACATAAAGATTGATATATTGGAATGTCACATTCGGACACCGGAAGTGTTCCGGGTGATTTCGGAGATAATCGGAGTGCCGGAGGGGTTACCGGAACCCCTCGGGGAAGTATTGGGCCTTAGTGGGCCTTAGGGAAGAGAGAGGGCAGTAGTGTAATGCCCATGATGGGATTATACCTCCTACGTGTCGAGGCACGACTTAAAGGTATAAGCCCATTCTCGAATGATCTCAATTTTGGTATCTTTGCACGACTCATGTAAAAATAGGGATGAAATTGCAAAAGGATAGTTGGCTTACACTCGCCACGTCACACAATACATTACATAAGCAAATCATCATCCAAATAACATCACAACCCGACTACGGGTGAAGATCCAAATGAAAGATACCAAATACATAAAGCCACAAGGCCCGAATCGCCCCTAGTAGAAACCACTACTGATCATCGGGATAGTGCACATAGTACCGACTACGTTCTTCATCGAACTCCCAGTACAGCTCCGTGCCGTCACCTGAGTAGTTCACCATAGTACCTGCATCTGGTGTGGTGTAGACTCTGTGAGCCACGGAGGACTCAGCAATCCCGTTCTCGCGTAGCAAAACTATCTAAGCCTTGGGTGTGGAACAAGGCTGAAGAAAGATAAAAGGTTGCAGCTGCACTAGCACTAGCTTATGTGTTTAGAGCGAGAAGAGAAGTGCCACGAGCGACAAAGTGATCACGAAGTGATCCTATCTAAACACGTCAATCATAACCCCACCGTGTTCACTTCCCGAACCCCTTTCGGAAAATGACCGTCACGGTTACTCACGCTGGTAGTGTGTTCTGAACATGGTGTCAAGTTTTCTACAACCGGATATTAACAAATTCCCATCTGCCACATAACCGCGGGCACGGCTTTCGAAAGTTCAAAACCCTGCAGGGGTGTCCCAACTTTGCCCATGACAAGCTCACGATCTGCGGAGTCGCAACTCCAAGGTGGGAAGACCCGATTATTCTCGGAATCCCGTGCTCAAGATACTCCGACTAAGGTAAGACTAATCCAGCAAATCCTCCCGGCGTGCCGACACCCTGATAGTAGCCGCGCGTATCTTGTCTCAGGCCACGATCGGATGGGTGATGCTACGAGTTTTTACCAGCCCTCGGGTTTCCCCAAGGTGGCCCCACAGGACCCCCAGTTTGGACCAACACTCATGTGGAGCACTGGCTCGGGTTGTTGATTAAGAAGAGGGTTTATAACTCCCTATGCAAGTTTTAGTTGTTTAGGCAAATGTAGTACCAATGTTGGGACTTGCTGGAAAAGACTTAGCGCTAAGCGGTTTATCGAGGGGGTCCCATAACCCCAACCGTGTGAGGAATGCAAAATCAAGGAACATAACACCTGTTTATACGGTTCCTAGGCGGCATGAGTGGAACAAATCACCAAGCAAGAGGCTTAGCCTTCCACCCATTACCAATATATAGATGATTTAGTTTAACATATTATATAGTGTGATATCCCAACAATAACTTCAACATGAAGCAAGAATCTTCAAATCTTCTCCTGCAACTAGCAATGCTATAAGAGGGGCTAAGCGAAGCTTACTTAGCCAAACAAAGGTTTGCTAGGTTGGGTGGTTAGACAGATTCATGGTTACAATAGGAGGCTGACAAACAAACATGGGCATCGAGGCAATAAGCTAAAGAGCGAGACTTCTAGCACTGGCAAAGATAGTAATGATATCTGGGTCAGGTCATCTTGCATGTCGAGTCGTCGATGGGATCGTAAGACGGCTCCTTGTACTCAACCTCGGTAGTAACCTCGTTCTCGTTCTCGGTCTCGGCTTCAGGCTCTACTCAACACAAGAACACAACGAGGCACAAAATCAAACAAGGTGCAATGCACAATCAACATGATGCACGTATGATGCATGTATGATGCAATACATGTCAAGGGAGGAAGCACACAAGAACAACACAAGACAACAAGATTAAATGAGGCCGGAATCCACATATAGCGAATCCGGTAAGTCCTCATGCATATGTTGAAATTGGTCCAGAACTGAACAAACCTTAAGTTAAAGTTGTTAAACAGCAAGTTAACATGCACCATGATGATCTACACGAAATTCTAGTCAAGTTTCATATAAAGTTTGTTTAATTCGGAGCTACGGTCTAGAAGATATGAGCAAAACAAGTTAAGCATGGCAACGGTGCAAGATGAACTCAAACATCAAGCAAACATACTCCAAACATGTAAACAAGATGATATTATGATTCTACATGCAAAAACACACAAGTTTCATGTAGGGCACTCTCAAAACGGAGCAACGGATCAATACATACACTCGAAGCAAGAAACAATGCAAAGCTGAAATTAACAGCCACATAGCAACTTTGGAGGAAGAAATATATACTCTACAGCACTCAAACATGGTGACAAGAAGCATGGACATGAAGTAGACATATCCTACAGCAAACAACTCCATTGGAGCAACGCCATAGGAGGCATGGATCAATAGCAACAAGCTACAACATTTTGATCATGACGTTAAAACCCGACAATAATATTTTATAGCATCTTGGGAGCAAGAAATAAATAAGCTACAGCAACCCATATGAGCAAGTGAGGGCATGGATGGATAGACAACAACATGTACAACAAGGAATGATCAATGGCCACCCCAAAACTAGCATGGATTTACCTAGGGCATCAAGCAAACATAGCATCAGGATATGACAGATTCCAGCGGCGCGGTTGGGACACGTGTCGGCCTCCGATTCGTCCGGGCGCGGCGGCGAACGTGTCCGGTGCGCGGACGGACGTGTCCGGCGGCGGACAGAGGAAGAAGGCTAGGGTTTGGACGCGAAAATGGGAGGTGTGGACGTTTTTATAGGCACAAGGAGCTAGGAGACTCCAAATGGGGAGCGGTTTTCGGCCACGCGATCACAATTCGACGACCGAGATGATGGGAAGGGTTGTGTTGGGTTGGTGGGCTGTTGTGGAGGGGGTCTTGGGCCTCAAAAAAGAGGTTCTTTTAGCCCACTAGGTTAACCGTTGGAGTACCAAACGAACTCCAAACGCGACGAAACTTGACAGGCGGCCTACACGTACCAAGACAACATTGCACGACAAGTCTCACGCCATTCCGGAAACGTTACACGTCCACACACGAAAGAAGGACTCGGGGATGCCACGGGCACGTGTGAGAGCGTCCGAACTCGGAACGGACAATGGGAAGAGACGAGTGGGACCAGATGCAAGTGACAACAAAAATGCAATGCAATGCACATGACAACATGACATGGATGAAATGCACACACGCACACGACAAAACGAAGAACCCGAAATGAAAGAAGAGCCCGGAAATGAATTGATGAAGCCAAAGTTTATATATTGCCATATTGGGAAAGTGTTACATCTAGGGCATTACAAACTCTCCTCTACTACGAAAAGATCTCGTCCCGAGATTTAGGACTGGAAGAAGGAGGGTACTCGGAACGAAGGTGATCTTCTTGTTCCCATGTAGCTTCTCGGTCGGTATGGTGTGACCACTTAACTTTCAAGAACTTGATTGACTTGTTGCAGGTCTTGCGCTCGGTTTCTTCAAGAATAGCAACGGGGTGCTCATGGTAAGACAAATCTTGTTGAAGATCAATCTCCTCAAACGGAATGGTGCATTCAGGTGTCTTGAAGCACTTGCGGAGTTGAGACACGTGAAACACATCATGAATATTGGCAAAGTTGGAAGGGAGCTCAAGCTGATAGGCTAGATCGCCTCTTTTGCCAAGGATCTTGAAAGGGCCCACGTATCTCGGAGCAAACTTTCCTTTGATACCGAATCTTTGGGTGCCTTTCATAGGAGAAACACGGAGATAGACATGATCCCCAATGTTGAAAGCCAAATCACGATGCTTTCCGTCATAGTAGCTCTTTTGACGCGACTGAGCGGCCTTGAGATTCTCACGTATGACTTTGCACATTTCTTCGGCTTCTGAGATCAAGTCATTGCCAAGGAGTTGACGTTCACCAGTCTCAGACCAGTTGAGAGGGGTACGGCACTTTCTGCCATAGAGGATTTCAAACAGAGCTTTGCCGGCACTTGCTTGGAAACTGTTGTTGTAAGAGAACTCGGCAAACGGAAGGCAATCTTCCCACTTCATGCCAAAAGAGATGACACAAGCTCTGAGCATGTCTTCGAGGATCTGGTTCACTCTTTCGACTTGACCACTAGTCTGAGGGTGAAACGCAGTACTAAAACGGATCTTAGTGCCCATGGCTAATTGAAAGGAGTCCCAGAACTTGGATGTGAACAAACTTCCACGGTCTGAGGAGATAACTTGAGGAATGGCATGTAGGGACACAATTCTGGAAGTGTACAACTCTGCCAGCTGAGCTGCATTGATGGATTCTTTGACTGGAAGGAAGTGAGCTACTTTGGTTAGCTTGTCAATCACCACAAAGATAGAATCATTCCCCTTCTTGGACTTGGGAAACCCAATGACGAAATCCATTTCAATGTGTTCGAATTTCCACTCTGGGATAGGAAGAGGTTGGAGGAGACCGGCTGGATGTTGATGCTCTGCCTTCACTCTTCTGCAGACATCACATTCATTCACGAATTGGGCAATCTCCCTTTTCATGCGAGTTCACCAGTAAGATTGCTTGAGGTCTTGGTACATCTTGGAACTTCCAGGATGAATAGAGAGGAGGGAGTCATGTGCTTCATTCATTATGAGCTTCCTGAGATCACCCTTGGGAACCACAAGTCTGTCCTCAAAGAACAAGGTGTCCTTCTCATCAACGCGATATCACTTGTATTTGGGAGTACCCTTAGCAATACCATGTTTCACTTTCTGCACCATAGCATCACTGAGCTGGGCCTCACGGATCTGATCTTCCAAGGTAGGAGCAACTTGAAGATTTGCAAGAAAGCCTTGCTGAACAACTTGGAGGTTGAGCTTCCTGAATGCTTCACAAAGCTCAGGCTAGAACGGCTTGATAAGGAGACTGTTGCAATATGCCTTTCTGCTCAAGGCATCTGCAATGACATTGGCCTTGCCAGGTGTGTATTCGATGCTTGGATCATACTCTTGGATCATCTCAACCCAACGAGCCTGGCGAAGGTTCAGGTTCGGCTGTGTGAAGATGTACTTCAAGCTCTTGTGATCGGTGAAGATGTCGACTTTTCTGCCCAACAGAAGGTGTCTCCACGTGATCAAAGCGTGTACCACTGCTGCTAGCTCGAGATCATGTGTGGGGTAGTTCTTCTCATTTGGCTTCAATTGACGAGAAGTGTATGCCACAATTTTCTTGTCTTGCATTAGCACACCACCAAGTCCTTGAAGAGAACCATCACAGAATACTTCGTAGGGCTTGTACTCATCTGGAGGAGTAAGAACCAGAGCAGAGATGAGCTTTTCTTTGAGAGTTTTGAATGCCACAAGCTTTATCTAGGAATGCATTAAAATTCAAGGGAACGATAGCACGAGCCATTGATCTACAACAACATAGATATGCAAAAACTATAAGGACTAAGTTCATGATATATTAAAGTTCAAGTAATCATATTACTAAAGAAATCCCACTTAGATAGACATCCCTCTAGTCATCTAAATGATCACGTGATCCAAATCAACTAAACCATGTTCGATCATCACTTGAGATGGAGTAGTTTTCAATGGTGAACATCTTATGTTGATCATATCTACTATATGATTCACGCTCGACCTTTCAGTCTCCAGTGTTCCGAGGCCATGTCTGTACATGCTAGGCTCGTCAAGTTTAACCCGAGTATTCTACATGTGCAAAACTGTCTTACACTTGTTGTATTTGAACATAGAGCTTATCACACCCGATCATCACGTGGTGTCTCGGCACGACGAACTTTCGCAACAGTGCATACTCAGGGAGAACACTTGTACCTTGAAATTTTGTAAGGGATCATCTTATAATGTTACTGCTGTACTAAGCAAAATAAGAAGCATAATAAGATAAACATCCCATGCAATAAAAATATGTGACATGATATGGCCATCATCATCTTGTGCTTTTGATCTCCATCTCCAAAGCATCGTCATGATCTCCATTGTCATCGGCTAGACACCATGATCTTCATCATAGCGTCGTGGTCGTCTAGCCAACTATTGCTACTACTACTATCGCTAACTCATAGTGATAAAGTAAAGCAATTACATGGCCTTCGCAATTCATATAATAAAGAGACAACCATAAGGCCCATGCCGGTTGCCGATAACTTTACAAAACATGATCATCTCATACAATAACATATAACTCATCACGTCTTGACCATATCACATCACAACATGCCCTGCAAAAACAAGTTAGACGTCCTCTACTTTGTTGTTGCAAGTTTTATGTGGCCGCTACGGGCTTAGCAAGAATCGTTTTTACCTACGCATGCAAAAACCACAAGGATTTTTCGTCAAGTGTGTTGTTTTAACCTTCACAAGTACCGGGCGTAGCCACACTCAATTCAACTAAAGTTGGAGAACTGACACCCGCCAGCTACCTGTGTGCGAAGCACGTCAGTAGAACCAGTCTCGCGTAAGCGTACGCATAATGTCGGTCCGGGCCGCGTCATCCAACAATACCGCCGAATCAAAGTATGACATGTTGGTAAGCAGTATGACTATTATCGCCCACAACTCATTGTGTTCTACTCGTGCATATCATCTATGCATAGACCTGGCTCTGATAGCACTGTTGGGGAACGTAGTATTTCAAAAAAATCCTACGATCACGCAAGATCTATCTAGGAGAAGCATAACAACGAGTGGGGAGAGTGTGTCTACATACCCTCGTAGACCGAAAGCGGAAGCGTCTAGTGATGCGGTTGATGTAGTCAAACGTCTTCGCGATCCAACAGATCCAAGCACCGAACGTACGGCACCTCCGCATTCAGCACACGTTCAGCTCGATGAAGTCCCACGAGCTCTTGATCCAGTTGAGCTTCACGGGAGAGTTCCATCAGCACGATAGCGCAGTGACAGTGATGATGAAGCTACTGGCGCAGGGCTTCGCCTAAGTACTGCAATGATATGACTGAGGTGTGTATCTGTGGGGAGGGGCACCGCACACGGCTAAAATCAACTTTTGTGTCTATGGGGTGCCCCCTCCCCACGTATATAAAAGTGGGAGGGGAGGAGGAGGCGGCCGGCCTAGTGGGTGCACCATAAGGGGAGTCCTACTCCCACTACGAGTAGGACTCCTCCTTTCCTAGTAGGAGTAGGAGAGGGGGAAGGAAGGGAGAGAGGAGGAGAAGGAAAGAGGGGCCCGGCCCCCTTGCCCTAAACCAATTCAATTTGGGCTATGGGAAGGTGCGCTCCATACTCCCCTTGCTGCCCTCTATTCCTACTAAGGCCCATGTAGGCCCATTAACCCTCCGGCGGATTCCGCTAGCCCCCCGGTACTCCGATATTTATCCGATAACCCCCGGAACTCATCCAGTGTCCGAATATAACCTTCCAATATATGAATCTTTATGTCTCGGACATTCCAAGACTGCTCGTCATGTCCGTGATCACATCCGGGACTCCGAACTACCTTCGGTACATCAAAACACATAAACTCATAATACCGATCGTCGTCGAACGTTAAGCGTGCGGACCCTACGGGTTCAAGAACTATGTAGACATGACCGAGACTCATCTGTGTTCAATAACTAATAGCGGAACCTGGATGCTCATATTGGTTCCTACATATTCTACGAAGATCTTTATCGGTCAAACCGCATAACAACATACGTTGTTTCCTTTGTCATCGGTATGTTACTTGCCCGAGATTCGATCGTCGGTATCATCATACCTAGTTCAATCTCGTTACCGGCAAGTCTATTTACTCATTCTGTAATACATCATCTCATGACTAAATCATTAGTCGTTTGCTTGCAAGGCTTATTATGATGTGTATTACCGAGAGGGACCAGAGATACCTCTTCGACACTCGGAGTGACAAATCCTATTATCGATCTATGCCAACACTACAAACACCTTCGGAAACACCTATAGAGCATCTTTATAATCACCCAGTTATGCTGTGACGTTTGATAACACACAAGGTGTTCCTCCGATATTCGTAAGTTGCATAATCTCATAGTCATAGGAACATGTATAAGTCATGAAAAAAGCAATAGCAGTAAAACTAATCGATCAAGTTGCTAAGCTAACGGATGGGTCTTGTCCATCACATCATTCTTCTAATGATGTGATCCCGTTGGTCAAATGACAACTCATGTCTATGGCTAGGAAACATAACCATCTTTGATCAATGAGCTAGTCTAGTAGAGGCATACTAGGGACACTCTGTTTTGTCAATGTATTCACACATGTACTAAGTTTCCTTTTAATAAAATTCTAGAATGTATAATAAACATTTATCATGATATAAGACAATACAAATAACAACTTTATTATTGCCTCTAGGGCATATTTCCTTCAAAAACAAGTTAGACGTCCTCTACTTTATTGTTGCATGTTTTACGTGGCTGCTAGCTATGGGTGACTAGTAAGAACCTTTCTTACCCGCGCAAAGCCACAACGGTGATATTCAAGTTGCTATTCAACCTTCTACAAGGACCACCTTTGTCAAATCCGATTCAACTAAGGTGGGAGAGACAGACACCCTCCAACCATCTTTATGCAATCAAGATGCATGTCATTCGATGGAACTGGTTTCATGTACGTGGACATGTAAAGTTGGTCCGGGCGGCTTCATCCCATAATACCACTGAATCAAAATAATACTAAGGAAGGAAGCAATCTGAACATCAATGCCCACAAACTCCTTTGTGTTCTACTCATGATGTCATCTACGCATAGACCTAGCTCTGATACCACCGCTGGGGAACATTCCATGAGTAAAAAGTCCTACGCTCACCAAGATCAATCTAGGAGATGACCATCTACGAGAGGAGAGATTAGATCTACATACCCTTGTAGATCGCTAAGCGGAAGCGTTAAGAAACACGGTTTACGTAGTTGAACGTCTTCGCGGTCCAATCACGATCCGTCCCACGAACTCCCGATTAAGTGCCAAACGGACGGCACCTCCGCGTTAAACACACGTACAACTTGATGGTGCCTTCACCTCCTCGATCCAACGAGCGATGATGAAGTAGTGTCTTGAGTTCCCGGCAGCACGATGGCATGGTGGTGGTGATGGTGGACCAATATCAGCGGGGCTTCGCTAAATGTCTGCGTGAGGTGGAGGAGGTGTAACGGGATGGAGACAGGCAAGGGTTAAAGGGTTTTTGCCCCCAACGCCTCCCCACCTTTATATAGGCATGGAGAGGGCTGGTGGCTTGCCCTCCAAGGCCCTAGGGTCGTTGGCCAAAGGGGGAGGAAGGACATTCATCCTTTCCTTCCCCACCGATCGATGTCCCCCTTTTTAGGGATCCTGGTCTTATCCTTTGGGATATGATAATATTCCTTTTAAGGGAGGATCTTGGTGCGCCTAGAGCAGATTTGTACGGACTTTCCCCACTACCCACGTTCATGTAGATCCCCCTTGTAGGTGGGCCCCACTCGGAACCTTCTAGAACCTTCCCGATACAATATCGAAAAACTCAAACTTTTTTCGGAATCCAGATAACAAATTTCCATATATGAATATTTACCTCCAGACCATTCCAGAGCTCCTCGTGATGTCCGGGATCTCATCCAGGACTCCAAAAAACCTTTAGTCACCAACACAATAACTCAACTATACTTAGATCATCGCCAAATGATAAGTGTGTAGACCCTACGGGTTCGAGAACTATGCATACATGACTGAGACACCTCTACGTTCAATAACCAATAGCGGGACCTAGATGCCCATATTGGATCCTGCATATTCTACGAAGATCTTAATCGGTCAAACCTCGAAGTCAAGGATTCAGCTAATCCTGTATGCAGTTCCCTTTGTCCATCGGTATGTTACTTGCCCGAGATTCGATCTTTGGTATCTCCATACCTAGTTCAATCTCGTTACCAGCAAGTATCTTTACTCGTTCCGTAATACAAGATCCCATGACTACACATTGCCTACAAACCTATTGTGATGTTATCTTATCGAGTGGGCCCTAAGATACCTCTCTGTCACACGGAATGACAAATCCGAGTCTTGATCCATGCCAACTCAACAGACACCCTCGGAGATACCTGTAGAGCATATTTCACCCAGTTATGTTGCGATGTTTTATACACACAAGGTATTCCTCCGGTGTCAGGGAGTTAAATGATTGCATGGTCTTAGGAACAAATACACATGAAGAAAGCACTAGCAATGAACTAGTACAATCAAATGCTATGCTTACGGTTGGGTCATGTCCATCACATCATTCTCCTATTGATGTGATCCCGTTATAAAATGACAACTCATGTCTGACCTTAACCACCTTTGATCAATGAGCCAGTCTAGTAGAGGCTCACTAGGGACACGTTTTTGTCTATGTATCCACACATGCTCTGAGTTTCCGATCAATACAATTCTAGCATGGATAATAAACGATTATCATGAACAGGGAAATATGATAATAACCAATTTATTATTGCCTCTAGGGTATATTTCCAACATCAAGATTGCTCCCAACTAATATTTTGAGCAAACATGCACAAACCAAGTACCTACATCTCGATTGTTGTGTTCAAGGAACAAGACAACATTAAAATATTCTTTGACAATGTATGATAATTTCTCTTCACTCTTGTCATTTGGGATAGACATGTTGTTCCTGGTGAGACTAACCCATGTCGGAAAATGAACTATAAAAGGAAATAGAATTGCTCCAAATTCCATCACATGAGCATCGTCATAAAGTTCTACTACATGAAGGTGTCAACATCTATACCCAATGTAAGTGATCACATCTTATAGAAGCTTTATTCAAAGTCATGAGCCAAAGCAACTCCACAAGATGTGAATACATTGAAATGCTTAAATGAAGAATGGCAACCCCATTTTGAGCTTAACGTTGAGTATGACCTATGATCAAGTGTTCTCACCTGACTCCTAAGTCAATATACTTTAACATGGGTGACCTAGTCGCCGACCCTTTCCTAGATGAGGTTCTCTAGTGTTTCCCTATCTTGCAGTTCTCTTCGAGTTTAGTTCATTTGCCCCCTTTCAAAAAACCTTCATCTAGTTGTTCTTTTCTTGTGTTTATTTTCTTGTCTTACCTAGTTTATTTCTTCTACTTAATTCTTCGTAAAAATTTATCTGAATTCATTCCGAATCCCCATGAGATTTTCATGTGAAGAGAACTGAGTTTGACAAATCTTTCTTTTTGCCTTGAACTTGGTCCCCCCAATCTGAAACGCACAGGTGCCACCGAACTGCAATTAGCATTGCTTATACGTTCCTTAGTCCAACCAATGTGAACTGACTCGGACACATTGATGTGATCAACCCGTGACATTCCGTTTCTTGGACTCACCAATTGATACTACTCCGAGACACTGATTTCACTACACAAATAACCTATTGCCAAAATTCCTTCAGATTATTCCCAACTCCACTAAATGATTATTTCCCCACTAATGCATACAATATCATCACAACTAGATGTGACACTCAAGAACCCAACCTATTTGACCAATGACCTTGAAACTAAACCCTTCTTGGAAATTGATGTCAAGGGGGAGAGATGTGCACATCAAAGACTTCCAGGCTCTTGTAACATCCCAAATTTTAAATTTGGAATGTTATATATAGATCATATTGCATTGCATATTTTATTGCATTTTTGTAGGTGGCGACCCTCGAAAATTCTAAGCAACTCAAGGACCTACGGAGAGAGTTGCGAATTCTACCGTTTCCGTATTTGAGTTTTCTCGAATACCGGTACGAGGATCGCGTTGGTTTTAATTATTTTTCTCTCCCTAAAAATATTTCTAAATAAAATATATGAGCAGAGATAATATGACTTCTCCAAAATAAAAGAAAAATATTGGAGGAAAAATGTTAAAATCATTTTTGGTATTTATTCGGATTTATTTGCGATTTTATTTGCATAGGAAAAATGCACGTTTTTCAAAATTGTATTTAGGTCCGAGGAAAATGTTCACTTTGTCCTAAATATTATTAGAGGACGATGAAAAATTATTTCGGAATTTTTGGAGTCCGTTTAGTATTTCTTTCGTCCGTTTTCGTGCGTCAGGACTCGTTTTTGTAAAGTGAACCGACCTTTGGGCCGTAACCGACTAGGACTCCTCCTAGCCGGGCCCTTTATAAGCGCAGCCCGACCCCCGCCGCCAGCCCGACTCCCATCGCCAACCCGCCCGCACCGAACCCTAGCAGCCGCCGGAATCCGCGGCGCCGCCGCCGCAGACCCGCGCCACCGCAGCCACAGCCCCGCCGCCCGGCGCCGCCACCCGTGCCGCCACCCGCCGCCGCTGCCGGAGCCGCCGCCGCCGTCGCCGGAGACCGCCGCTACCGCCACCTTGTTTCACGAGGTAGCCGCCGGTTTTTTTGGGAACCGTTCGGTTTTTCTTTTTAGAAACCCTAGATCTATTTTTTTACAGATCGGTTCATTTTCTTCGGTTTAGTTAGTTTGCGGACGTTCGTCCGTACGTTCGTTTTAACGAACGTTGTCCGCCCGTTAGTTATAGATAGCGAACGTTCGTTCGTTAGCCTATTCGCCTGTTTTCTTTTTCGGGATTTTTATCCGCGATTATTTCCGGTCGCGATTTCTGCCCTGATCTTGTTTTTCGTTTTTCTTTTCGCTCGAGAGTCGGAATCAGGTGGTTCAAAATCCCAGATCTTCATCTCGACGCCCACTTTCCATTTAACCAACTGGAACTAGGTTTTGCTACTATAAAATTTGACCCTAGAACAATCTAGTAAACGGATATTGGTTCGTTCGCAGTTTGAGTTTCGTTGCTCCGTTTGATTTGATTCTTTTTGCAAACCGGAGTTCTTAAGTTGAACTTTCTGTTTAGACCTT
Source organism: Secale cereale (assembly GCA_902687465.1). Taxonomy (NCBI): domain Eukaryota; kingdom Viridiplantae; phylum Streptophyta; class Magnoliopsida; order Poales; family Poaceae; genus Secale; species Secale cereale. Next base: position 440,532,026 of record LR738709.1, on the reverse strand, counting down.
CTTATTTGGAGTTTTGTTTGTGCATCTTTGCTTGAATTCTTATGTATGCTATTGTTTGCTTGCGGTAAAATACCCGGACTGCGAAGCGTACTACTACGAGTCTCTAGGTTTTGCGAATCATCAGCAAGGCATGTAACACTTTGATCATACCCCTTTTATTACCCAGTTTTTATGCATTAGATCAAACCCTCACATATTGCATGAGTAGGATTTCTTAATTTGTGGGACTGGGAAGTAGATTGAGGTAGAACCTATTACGTGCATTATTTTCAAACTCCCAATAGATTGAGGTAGAACCTATTACGTGCATTATTTTCAAACCCTTGGGAGTTACTTCTACGTTATGCTTAGGTTATCATGCTATTCTCGTAGACGTGGTTTGGGTTTGAGTGAAATCCATGACAGATATGAGTTGTTAATTAATGGTTCAACTTAAGGTGGCTACTTGAATACACATCTGGGTGGATTGGTTGCAGGGCACCTGGAGAATCCAGTGTTGTCCTAGGAAATCCCGGGGTTCCGTGTGATTGTCCTATGGAATGCCACCCAGGCTCAAAGGGATCATAAAACTATTCATGCTAGAAACTTCCGTGTGTAGCCACAATGCCATTATGGGCTCTGGCATAGTGTGAGTAAGTTGTGTGAGCTATTTTAGTGGTGGACTAGCAGATGTAGGGGAAAGTAGGTGTACCGGTCCACCCGGGGTAAAGAGTGAATGCTTCCGAAAGACTGTGTCTAGGTCATCCATTTCTCAAACACCATGTAGTGCAAGAAATCCAACAGAGAAGATCGAGTCTCGTGGGGAAAAGTGCACAAACCTCTGGAGAGTGTACAAACTGATCATGATTAGCCGTCTCCCCAGTTATGGACAATCTTGAGTATCTGGTACTTGAATTATTGGTTGATCTCATCACGCTAAAATTAATTTGTTGGGTTAATGATGATTACTTTAATTGGGATTGAGTTGGAGGTACCTTCTCAATGATGTTTCAACTACCATGATAGTTAAAATAAAATTTATTCCTTTGTTGTAGGGGAAAATTGGCTTTATGCAAAAACTTTAACCTTAGAGCCTCCACCAGCCAAATATGCATATAGTGTTAGCCTTCATTCTGTTACTTGCATTCTACTGTGTTATCTTGCAAGCATATTCCATGTGCTGACCCGTTTCGGGCTGCAACATGTTACGTTGCAGACTTTTCCGACGAGGAGTAAGACGTTCTAGGTCATTTGTCATGCACTCAGCTATGCCGTTGGAGTTGATGGACTCACTTATCTTCCAAGCCTTCCGATGTTATTTTGTTAGATGGCCTTAAGCCATAGACTTTTGTAATAAGTTCTCTTTTGAGCCATTCGATGTAATAAGTGTGTGATTGCCACTCTGTTATAAATCCTTCAAGTACTGTGGGTGTCAGCATTACCGATCCAGGGATGATACTGAAACACAGAGACTTCGGTCCATTCGGTTGTGGTCGCTATAAGATGGTATCAGAGCACATGCTGATTGTAGGACACGACCACTAAGATAAATCCTAGGTCACTCTTCTCTACTCATTTCTGAATCCTCTCCTTTTTCCTACTCTTTAGGATGGTGGACCCAAGGAACAAGTTCACTCAACCAGATGAAGACACACCTTTTGGATGACACTTGAAGGAAGTCACTAGGTACCTGAACATAGGAATACCAAGTTTCACCGGGACCTACACAGCCACTTTACCAGAAGAGGAGCGATGGAACATTCAAGTTCAAATTCCCGGGAGAACCTTCGCACCATCCACTGAGCCAATATTTTTTTCTTTTGATGCACCAACCTGGAGCCTAGGCAAGAGTATGGCAGCCCACATCACTATGGGATGGATCGGAGAAGTCTACAAGCAGGAGCTGAAGGACACTATCTACCAGATTTGTGGATGTCGAGATGAGTGTTGGGACATGATCAGCACCCGAAAGGACATGTCCATTGAAGCATTCATCCAGGAGTTAAATCAACACATTCGTCAACAGGAGCACCAGATGTGCGCAGGGATGATAGATTTGAAGAAGGCACTAACCAGGAACTTGGAGCTAGAAGAGGAACTCAAGTCTACTCGTGACGGATACTAGGAGGAGATGATGATACTTGTGGAGAAGAATGATGATTTGCCGAGGAAGCTAGGAGTATTCATGGGAGATCCAACCCCAAGAGGAGAAGAAGAGGAAGAAGAACCAAAGTAGAATTTAGAGCACTTTTGTAACGTTAGTTAGATCTTTGTAAGCCCTTGTTTGAAATTGATTGGTGTGATATGATTGTGTTTGTCTCATGTGCATATGGGTAGTGATTTTCCCTTAGACCCCAATTCTATTCTAATCTCTTCCCTCTACACCCATCAGATGCCTCCGAGACGTGAGCCCGGATTTCAGTTACCCCCTGAGCTCACTTAGTTGATCCAGCAGCAGAACACTTTGATGCAGCTTCTTCTCTAGAACAATCAGAACAACCAGAACAACAACAACAACCCTCCACCACCACCACCCGTGGACAACCTGACACATTTCTTAAGGTTTCAACCACCGGTGTTGCTAGCAGCATTGAACCAATAGTTGCTGATGACTGGCTGCGCAAGATTGGAAGGGATTTGACCACCGCCAATTGCACAGATGCTGAGAAGGTGCGATTTGCTGGACATCAGTTGTCTGGACCAGCTGCATCATGGTGGGAGAATTACACAGCCACTTTCCCCGTAGCCAATGTCACTTGGGATCAGTTTCAGCAAGCTTTTTGCACTTCCCATGTCTCAACTGGAGCTATGAGCATGAAGAAGCGGGAGTTTCGCAACTTGCGCCAAGGAAACCGTACTATGGCTCAGTACGTAGATGAGTTTAGTAACCTATCTCGTTATGCCCCAGATGATGTGGCCACAGATGCCGCTAAGCAGGAAAGGTTTATGGAAGGGCTAAATGATGAGATGAGCGTACTGTTGATGGTGGCAACCTTCGACAACTACCAGTAGTTGGTAGATAAGGCTCTTATGATTGAAGGGAAGCACTAGCAGATTGAGAGCCGCATGAGGAAGTATGGACAAGGAAGGAATAATTCTGGAGCCCAGCAGAAGCCCTGATTCACCCCGAATTCGGGAGGATACACCCATAACCATGGAAGCCACACCCACACTAGGGGAAGTTCTCACAATCACAATGGCTCTAAGAATGGGAATGGGAATGGAGGGAATAATAATCAGAATCGCTCTACTCCATCCACACCCGCCAAGAGGGATTTGAGACACGTTACCTGTTTCAAGTGCGGGAAGAATGGACACTATGCCATGGAGTGCCTAGAAGCAAAGAATGGGAACGGCAATGGAAGCGCCGGGAAGAAGCCCAACCCATTCAATAAAGGACAAGTGAACCACGTGACCATGGAGGAGATTGAAGAGCAACCAGATGCTGTTGTCGGTAAGTTTTTGGTTAAGTCATTTACTGCAATAGTTCTTTTCTATACTGGTGCATCACATTCATACATTTCAAGGGGATTTGTAAATAGACATAAGTTGCCAACCCAAGTCCTTAAAACCCCCATGTTAGTAAGCTCTCCAGGAGCGGAGTATATGGCACATCAAGGATGTTTTCAGACGCCATTGGTCATAGGACGCCATGTTTTCCCCTCAGACCTGATAGTTTTGGAGTCACAAGGATTGGATGTGATACTAGGTATGGATTGGCTATCGATGTATGGAGGGAACATCGATTGTGCGAGTAAGTCTATTTTGCTGACCACCCCGGAGGGAAAAAAGATCAAGTATGTATCCAGACAATCGCCTATAAGGACACAAGTACATTCTCTCACGGGAGTTGTTCAGGAGGATGTACCCGTAGTAAAGGATTACCCGGATGTGTTTCCAGAGGAGATACCAGGCATGCCGCCGGACAGGGATATTGAGTTTTTGATTGAGCTATTGCCTGGCACCGGACCAATATCGAAGAGACCATATCGGATGCCAGCGAATGATCTAGAGGAGATCAAGAAGCAGATCAAGGAGTTATTGGAGAAAGGATTTATTCGTCAGAGTTCATCACCGTGGGGAGCTCCAGTGCTTCTGGTCGAGAAGAAGGATGGATATTTAAGGATGGTCGTTGATTATCTTGCACTGAATGAAGTGACGATTAAGAATAAGTACCCGCTGCCGATGATCAATGATTTGTTCGACCAACTTCAAGGAGCGAAAGTATTCTCCAAGATCGATCTACGATCTGGATACCACCAGTTGAAAATCCGAGAGAAGGATATACCTAAGACAGCCTTCACCACAAGGTACGGGCTATATGAGTATACGGTTATGTCATTTGGATTGACTAACGCCCCTGCCTACTTCATGAGTATGATGAATAAGGTGTTCATGGAGTTCTTGGATAAGTTTGTCGTGGTATTCATTGATGATATTTTGGTGTACTCGAAGAACAAAGAGGAACACGCAGAGCATTTGCGTTTGGTACTGGAGAAGCTCAGAGAACATCAGTTGTATGACAAGTTTAGCAAATGCGAGTTTTGGTTGAAGGAAGTTGGATTTCCGGGCATGTTATATCAGGAGAAGGTATAGCAGTGGACCCCGTCAAAGTGCACGCAGTCACTGAGTGGTTGGCACCCACTTCAGTTGGAGAGATCCACAGTTTTCTTGGATTCGCGTGATATTACCGGAGATTCATAGAAAATTTCTCCAAGATTGCAAAGCCAATGACGACATTGCTGAAGAAGGAGACAAAGTTCCATTGGAATGAAGAGTGCGAAGAAAGTTTCCAGGAGTTGAAGAAACGATTGACAACAGCCCAGTGCTGATCTTGCCAGATATACGCAAGGATTTCCAAGTGTATTACGATGCTTCACGCTTAGGACTTGGAGGAGTACTCATGCATGATGGAAGAGTTGTTTCTTATGCATCCCGTCAACTGTGACCGCACGAGTTAAATTATGCGATGCACGATTTGGAGTTAGCAGCTGTTGTGCACACGCTCAAAACCTGGAGACATTTCCTTATTGGAAATCGTTGTGATGTGTACATGGATCACAAGAGTTTGAAGTACATTTTCACTCAGAAGGAGCTAAACCTCAGACAAAGGAGATGGTTGGAGCTTATAAAGGATTACGATATGAAGTTGCACTATCACCGCGGAAAGGCCAACGTCGTGGCAGACGCTTTGAGCCGGAAGAGTTATGCAAATACCCTAGTAAAAGGGGGATTGCCACAGGAGTTAACAGAAGATCTCATGTAGCTTCGTTTGGAGATAGTTCCTAGAGGATTTGTTGCAACCTTGGAGGTTCAGTCAACATTGCTGGGAAAGATACGCGAAGCCCAGAAGGAGGACAAAGAGATTGCCGAGATAAAGGAAAGGATGAGTGAAGGAAAAGCCAAGGGATTTCGTGAAGATGAACACGACACCTTGTGGTTCGAGGATCGAATCTATGTGCCCAACAACCCGGAGATCAGGAAGTTGATACTGCAGGAAGCACATGATTCGCCATACTCGATACACCCTGGAAACACTAAGATGTATTTGGATTTGAAGGAACGTTTCTGGTGGACAGGAATGAAGAAGGATATTGCCGAGTATGTAGTAGTATGTGATGTATGCGAGAGAGTGAAAGCGGAGCATCAGAAGCCAGCCGGATTACTACAGCCTATGCCGATACCCGAATGGAAGTGGGATAAGCTTGGCATGGACTTTATCACCGGATTGCCCAGAACCAAATCAGGTTATGACTCAATCTGGGTAGTAGTGGATTGCTTGACCAAAGTAGCCCACTTTATCCCCGTGAAAACCACATATACCATTGCTAAGTTAGCCAAGATATACATGACCAGGATCGTATGTCTGCACGGAGTTCCGATGACCATTGTATCAGATAGAGGAACAGAGTTCACCTCAAAGTTTTGGCATCAGTTACACCAAACTTTGGGAATGAGGCTGGAATTCAGTACAACTTTTCACCCGCAGACAGATGGACAGACCGAGAGAGTCGATCAGATTCTGGAGGACATGTTGAGAGCTTGTGCGCTAGATTATGGATCTAGTTGGGATGACAATTTGCCCTATGCGGAATTCTCATACAACAAAAGTTACCAGGCCAGTTTGAAGATGGCACCGTTCAAAGCGTTGTACGGAAGGAGATGCTAAACGTCATTGATGTGGGACGAAGACGGAGACCGTCACTTGTTTGGACCATACCTGTTCAAAGAGTCAGAAGAAGAGGTTAAGCTAATTCGAGATAGACTAAAGGTAGCTCAGTCCAGACAGAAGAGTTATGCAGACTCGAAGCGCAAGGAAGTATCCTATGAAATCGGAGACAGAGCCTACCTGAGAGTGTCACCTCTACGAGGAGTAAAACGTTTTGGAGTTAAGGGAAAGTTAGCCCCGAGATTTGTGGGACCGTACCATGTTTTGGAACGCATAGGAGAGGTTGCCTATAAATTGGAGTTACCCGAAGGATTGTCAAGAGTGCACGATGTGTTTCACGTTTCTTGGCTTAAGAAGTGTCATGCAGAGATGGCCGATATTCCGTTAAGAGACACAGTACCCCTGGAAGCAATTCAGTTGGATAGTGATCTGACTTACGAGGAGAAACCCGTCAAGATCCTCGAATTTTCGAGCAGAGTCATCCGCAGTAAGGTTATCAAGTTTTGCAAAGTTCAGTGGAGTCACCACACCGAGGAAGAAGCCACCTGGGAGCGAGAGGATGATCTATGCAAAGACCACCCACACCTGTTCTCTAGCCAAGCCGAATCTCGAGGGCGAGATTCATTCTAAGGGGGGTAGGTTTGTAACATCCCAAATTTTCAATTTGGAATGTTATATATAGATCATATTGCATTGCATATTTTATTGCATTTTTGTGCGTGGCGACCCTCGAAAATTTTAAGCAACTCAAGGACCTACAAAGAGAGTTGGGAATTCTACCGTTTTCGTATTTGAGTTTTCTAGAATACCGGTACGAGGATCGTGTTGGTGTTAATTATTTTTCTCTCCCTAAAAATATTTCTAAATAAAATATATGAGCGGAGATAATATGACTTCTCCAAAATTAAAACATATTGGAGGAAAAATGTTAAAATCACTTTTGGTATTTATTCGGATTTATCTGCGATTTTATTTGCATAGGAAAAATGCGCGTTTTTCAAATTTGCATTTAGGTCCGGGAAATTTGTTCACTTTATCCTAAACAATATTAGAGGATGGTGAAAATTTATTTCGGAATTTTTGGAGTCCGTTTAGTATTTCTTTCGTCCATTTTCGTGCGTCAGGACTCGTTTAAAAAAAAGTGAACCGACCTTTGGGCCGTAACCGACTAGGACTCCTCCTAGCCGGGCCCTTTATAAGCGCAGCCCGACCCCCACCGCCATCCCGACTCCCGCCGCCAGCCCGCCCGCGCCGAACCCTTGCCGCCGCCGGAATCCGCGCCGTCGCCGCCGTCGGGTCGTCGCCGCCCCGCGCCGCCGCAGCCACCGCCCTGCCGCCCCGCGCCGCCCCGCGCCGCTGCCGGAGCTGCCGCCGCCACCCGCCGCTGCCGTCGCCAGAGACCGCCGCCGCCGCCGCCTTGTTTCACGAGGTAGCCGCCGGTTTTTTTAGGAACCGTTCGGTTTTTCTTTTTAGAAACACTAGATCTG
>LR738709.1:440483756-440522706 GCA_902687465.1 Secale cereale | reverse complement strand
GCCCTGCCGCCCCGCGCCGCCCCGCGCCGCTGCCGGAGCTGCCGCCGCCACCCGCCGCTGCCGTCGCCAGAGACCGCCGCCGCCGCCGCCTTGTTTCACGAGGTAGCCGCCGGTTTTTTTAGGAACCGTTCGGTTTTTCTTTTTAGAAACACTAGATCTGTTTTTTTTTTCAGATCGGTTCGGTTTTTTTTCGGTTTAGTTAGTTTGCAAACGTTCGTCCGTACGTTTGTTTTAACGAACATTGTCCACCCGTTAGTTACAGACAGCGAACGTTCGTTCGTTAGCCTGTTCATCAGTTTTCTTTTTCGGGGTTTTTATTCACGATTATTTCCGATCGCAATTTCTGCCCTGATCTTGTTTTTCGTTTTTCTGTTCGCTCGAGAGTCGGAATCAGGTGATTCAAAATCCCAGATCTTTGTCTCGACGCCCTCTTTCCGTTTAACCAACTGGAACAAGGTTTTGCCACTGTAAAATTTGACCCTAGAACAATCTAGTAAACGGATCTCGTTTCTTTCGCAGTTTGAGTTTCGTTGCTTCGTTTGATTTGATTCTTTTTGCAAACCAGAGTTCTTAAGTTGAACTTTCTGGTTAGATTTTCTTATTTGGAGTTCTGTTTGTGCATCTTTGCTTGATTGCTTATGCATGCTATTGTTTGCTTGCGATAGAATACCAGGACTGCGAATCGTGCTACTACGAGTCTCTAGGTTTTGCGAATCATCAGCAAGGCAAGTAACACTTTGATCATACCCCTTTTATTACCCAATTTTAATGCATTAGATCAAACCCTCACACATTGCATGAGTAGGATCTCTTAATTTGTGGGACTGGGAAGTAGATTGAGGTAGAACCTATTACGTGCATTACTTTCAAACCCTTGGGGGTTACTTCTACGTTATGCATAGGTTATCAAGCTATGCTGGGTTTGAGTGAAATCCATGACAGATGTGAGTTGTTAATTAATGGTTCAACTTAAGGTGGCTACTTGAATACACATCTGGGTGGATTGGTTGCAGGGCACCTGGAGAATCCAGTGTTGTCCTAGGAAATCCCTGGGTTCCGTGTGATTGTCCTGTGGAATGCCACCCAGGCTCTAAGGGATCATAAAACTATTCATGCTAGAAACTTCCGTGTGCAGCCACAATGCAATTATGGGCCCTGGCATAGTATGAGTAAGTTGTGTGAGCTCTTTCAGTGGTGGACTAGCAGATGTAGGGGAAAGTAGGTGTACCGGTCCACCCGGGGTAAAGAGTGAATGCTTCCGAAAGACTCTGTCTCGGTCATTCGTTTCTCAAACACCATGTAGTGCGAGAAATCCAACGGAGGAGATCGAGTCTTGTGGGGGAAAGTGCACAAACCTCTGCAGAGTGTACAAACTTATCATGATTAGCCGTGTCCCCGGTTATGGAGAATCTTGAGTATCTGGTACTTGAATTATTGGTTGATCTCATCACTCTAAAATTAATTTGTTTGGTTAATGATGATTACTTTAATTGGGATTGAGTTGGAGGTACCTTCTCAATGATGTTTCAACTACCATTATAGTTAAAATAAAATTTATTCCTTTGTTGTAGGGAAAAATTGGCTTTATGCAAAAACTTTAACCTTAGAGCCTCCACCAGCTAAATATGCATATAGTGTTAGCCTTCATTCTGTTACTTGCATTCTACTGTGTTATCTTGCCAGCATATTACATGTGCTGACCCGTTTTGGGCTACAACATGTTACGTTGCAGACTTTTCAGACGAGGAGTAAGACGTTCTAGGTCGTTTGTCATGCACTCAGCTATGCCATTGGAGTTGATGGACTCACTTATCTTCCAAGCCTTCCGCTATTATTTTGATAGATGGCCTTAAGCCATAGACTTTTGTAATAAGTTCTCTTTTGAGACATTCGATGTAATAAGTGTGTGATTGTCACTCTGTTATAAATCCTTCAAGTTTTGTGTGTGTCAGCATTACCGATCCAGGGATGACACTGAAACACAGATACTTTAGTCCATTCGGATCGTGGTCGCTATAGCTCTCATCTTCCAAAGGGAGAGAGAGAATGCACCTTATAAGAGGATAGAATCATATATGTTTCTAAGTGGGGAGAAACATACGCATGATCTTTTTGAGCTCTTTGTTCTTTTGTTATGATTTTGTCTCACCGTACCTACTCCCAATATCTACCATCTCGGATTCCGGGGGAGAGGAAGTTCAAAAATTTAGGGGATAAACATCCCTGGAACTCTGTTGCAAATCTTTATTTGACCTCTTGGGGACATGTATCACTAGTATAGCGAGCTGCTATACAACGATTTTTACCCCCTTTCCGCGAGGCTATTTTAAATTGCTGCTTTGAAAGTGTGTGTGATAGGGGGTCCTTCCCACACGACCCAGAAACCGTTGGGGATGGGCCCTCCAGTCACACACACACGGGGCAGAAAGATCTCGTGTGTGATTGGGTGAGCCGTCATAGACAATTATACAAGCCCAGTCGTTTTCGTTTGTAAGTACATCCCACACAGTGAATCCAAGCCATATGTTTTCGTTCATATGTACATCCCACATAGTCAATCCAAGGAATATGTTTCTGTTCGTATGTACATCCCACACAGTCAGTCAAAGAAATACATTTCCGTTCATATATACATCACAGACGGTGAATACCAGACAAACGTTTCCATTCACATGTACATCACACACAATTTTCCCTATCAAATAGGCTGTCATAGTGTTGCCATTCTAGACGATATTGACAATTTTATCGTTTGCGTTATTGAATGCATCATGCACGGTGCCTAGAAGAAACTATGTGGCATAGGTTGTGCATCACACACGGTTTTCATGTGGCAAACATTTGTGCAAGGTGGCCTAATGCAAACAGTTTTCTAGAGGAAGTCATGTGTGATTGTTTACTGATCCAACATGTTTACTTCCTAGAAACTGTGTGGGTTGCCTGAGGTCATCGCTCACGGTGTTGTCTCAATAAACGTTTTCAATAGAAAACCCCAATAAGCAGGCTAATTGGCATATTATTATTCATTCATTTATTGATCAAATTGACATTTCATATCAAGCGCACAATATATTTCATTTTCGTATTACGAAACCATGATTTCATAATTGAAATACATCAAAGTATAACATCATATAACTTAAGCACTCAGTTACACCATATAGGAATATAGCTAGCCACCCCATTACACAACTACACCAGCAGCAAGTTTCGCATGAAACATCTATAACCTTTGGAAATTAGCATCATAGACGGTATATGGACAGATGAATATTATCTAGAAAACTGCTGAAGTAGATAGCGAATATTGAGCCTTCAATAATGTTGAAGGTCCTTGCAACTTAAGGTGACTACATGTGGATGATTGACCATTGCTACTTCTCGAGCTTGCGTTGTATTCCCTCGAAGAGGAAAGGGTGATGCAACACAGTAGCGTAAGTATTTCCCTCGGTTTTTGAGAACCAAGGTATCAATCCAGTAGAAGACCACGCGCAAGTCCCTCGCACCTGCACAAACAAATAAGAACTTCACAGCCAACATGATAAGGGGTTGTCAATCCCTTTACGGTCACTTACGAAAGTGAGATCTAATAGAGATGATAGTTTGATATTTTTGGTATTTTTTATTATAAGAACAAAAAGTAAAAGCGGAAAAAGTAATGTAAGTGTAGATTGATATGTTGAGAATAGACCCATGGGCCATAGTGTTCTCTAGTGGCTTCTCTCATGATAGCAATATTCTACGGCAGGTAAACAAATTACTGTCGAGCAATTGATAGAAAAGCGAATAATTATGAGACTATCTAGGCATGATCATTATATATAGGCATCACGTCCGGGAAAAGTAGGCCGAAACGATTCTGCATCTACTACTATTACTCCACACATCGACCGCTATCCAGCATGCATCTAGTGTATTGAGTTCATAAGAACAGAGTAACGCCATAAGCAAGATGACATGATGTAGAGGGATAAACTCAAACTTAGTGATATAAACCCCATTTTTTTAGCCTCGATGGCAACAATACAATACGTGCCTTGCTGCCCCTACTTTCATTGGGAAAGGACACCGCAAGATTGAACCAAAAGCCAAGCACTTCTCCCATTGCAAGAACTATAGATCTAGTAGGCCAAACCAAACCAATAATTCGAAGAGACTTGCAAGGATATTATAATCATACATGAAGAGTTCAGAGAAGAACCAAATATTTCTCAAAGATAATCTTGATCATAAACCCACAATTCATTGGATCTCGACAAACACACCGCAAAAAGAGATTACATCGAATAGATCTCCTCGAAGATCGAGAAGAACTTTGTATTGAGATCCAAAGAGAGAGAAGAAGCCATCTAGATACTAGCTATGGACCCGAAGGTCTGTGGTAAACTACTCACAACTCATGGTGAGGCGATGATGACGATGAAGAAGCACTCCGTGGAAGATCCCGCCTCCGGCGGAGCTCCGGAATAGGCCCCAAGATGGGATATCACGGGAACAGAAGGTTACGGCGGTGGAACTAGGGTTTTCTCTGTTGTTCTGATGGTTTCGGGGTACGTAGGTATATATAGGAGGAAGGAGGGCACCGGGGGCCAAACGTGGGGCCCACAAGGCAGGGGCGCGCCCCCACCCTCATGGGCACCACGTGTGCCCTACTCCGTGGTTCTCAAGTCTCCCATGCGTGTTTTTCTCCAAAAATATCTCTCCCGAAGGTTTCATTCCGTTTGGACTCCGTTTGATATTCCTTTTCTGCAAAACCCTGAAACAGGCAAAAAACAGCAATCTGGACTGGGCCTTTGGGTTAGTAGGTTAGTCCCAAAAATAATATAAAAGTGTATAACAAAGCCCATTAAACATCCAAAACGTCATAAATAATAGTATGGAACAATCAAAAATATAGATACGTTGGAGACGTATCAAGCATCCCCAAGCTTAATTCCTACTCGTCCTCGAGTAGGTAAATGATAAAAACAGAATTTTTGATGTGGAATACTAACCATCATAGTTTTTCAATATAATTCTCTTAATTGTGGCATGAATGTTTAGATGTGAACGATTCAAGACAAAAGTCTATATTGACATAAGAAATAATAATACTTCAGGCATACTAACAAAGCAATCATGTCTTCTCAAAATACTATGGCTAAAGAAAGTTATCCCTACAAAATCATATAGTCTGGCTATGCTCCCTCTTCATCACACAAAATATTCGTATCATGCACAACCCCGATTTCAGCCAAGCACTTGTTTTCATACTCTATTCTTTCAAACCTTTCAACTTTCACGCAATACATGAGTGTGAGCCATGGACATAGCACTATGGGTGGAATGGAGAGGTGGTTGTGGAGAAGACAAAAAGGAGGGAGATAGTCTCACATCGACTAGGCGTATCAACGGGCTATGGAGATGCCCATCAATAGATATCAATGTGAGTGAGTAGGGATTTCCATGCAACGGATGCACTAGAGCTAAATATGTATGAAAGCTCAACAAAAGAAACTAGTGGATGTGCATCCAACTTGCTTGCTCATGAAGACCTAGGGCTTTGAGGAAGCCCATCGTAGGAATATACAAGCCAAGTTCTATAATGAAAATTCCCACTAGTATATGAAAGTGACTAAACATGAGACTCTCTATCATGAAGAACATGGTGCTACTTTGAAGCACAAGTGGGGAAAAAGATAGTAGCAATTGTCCCTTTTTCTTTTCTTTTTCTTTTTCTTTTCTTTTTATCTTTTTTTGGGCCTTTCTCCTTTTTTTTTGGCCTTTCTTTTTTTCTTTCCTTTTTTTGGAGGGGCTATATTGATTTAGCCTTTCCTCACATGGGACAATGCTCTAATAATGATGATCATCACACTTTCATTACAACTCGATGCTAGAACAAAGTATGACTCTATATGAATGCCTCTGGTGGTGTACCAGGATGTGCGATGAATCAAGAGTGACATGTATGAAAAATTATGCATGGTGGCTTTGCCACAAATACGATGTCAACTACATGATCATGCATGGCAATATGACAATATGATGCGTGTCATATGAACGGAACGGTGGAAAGTTGCATGGCAATATATCTCAGAATGGCTATGGAAATGCCATGATAGGTAGGTATGGTGGTTGTTTTGAGGAATATATATGATGGCTATTTTGAGGAAGGATATATAGTGGGTGTATGGTACCGGCGAAAGTTGTGCGATACAAGAGAGGCTAGCAATGGTGGAAGGGTGAGAGTGCGTATAATCCATGGACTCAACATTAGTCATAAGAACTCATATACTTATTGCAAAAATCTATGAGTCATCAAAACAAAGCAATCAACGCATGCTCCTAAGGGGGAGGTTGGTAGGAGTTAACCATCGCGCGCCCCCGACCTCCGCACGAAGGTTGACACTTTACAAATACCTCATGCTCTAACTTCGTCACATAGCGGTTCACCATACGTGCATGCTACGGGAATCACTAACCTTAACACAAGCATTTCTCAATTTCATAATAACTCCACTAGCATGACTCTAATATCACTATCCTCATATCTCGAAAAATTATCAAGCATCCAACTTCTCATCATATTCAATGCACTTAGCGTGAAAGTTTCTACTACATTGGTATTGGATGCCTATCATGTGAAGACTAGTTTTATAGCCTAAACACATTACCATGCTGCTTTAATAGACTCTCAAAAGGATATAAGTGAAGCATGAGAGTTCAACAATTTCTTCAAAATATTATCACCACCGTGCTCTAAAAGATATAAGTGAACCACTAGAGCAAAAACTATTCAACTCAAAAGATATAAGTGAAGCACATAGAGTGTTCTAACAATTCCTAGGCCATATTTAACTCTCTCAAATAGGTGTGTCCAGTAAGGATAATTGTGGCAAGCTGACAAGCAAAGACTCAAATTATACAATACGCTCCAAGTAAAATACATATCATGTGGTGAATAAAAATATAGCTCCAAGTATAGTTACCGATGGATGAAGACGAAAGAGGGGATGCCTTCCCGGGGCATCCCCAAGCTTAGGCTTTTGGTTGTCCTTGAATTTTGCCTTGGGGTTCCATGGGAATCCCCAAGCTTAGGCTCTTGCCACTCTTTGTTCCATAGTCGATCAAAGCAATACTCAAAACTTGAAAACTTCACAACACAAAACTTAGACAAAAATCTCGTGAGCTCCATTAGTATAAGAAAACAAACCACTACTCAAACGTACTGCCATGAACTAATTCTTTGTTTATATTGGTGTTAAACCTACTGTATTCCAACTTCTCTATGATTCATACTTCCCAATACTACTCATAGATGCATTGAAATAAGCAAACAACACACGAAAACAGAATCTGTCAAAAACAGAACAGTCTGTAGTAATCTGCGGGTTTCGCATACTTATGTAACTCCAAAAAATTCAAACTAAATTGGTAAACGTGGCGAATTTGTCTGTTAATCATCTGCAAAAAGAATCAACTAAATAGCACACTCCAGTAAAATCTGATGACCATTCTAGCGAGCGCTAACGATTCTGTTTTTCATAGCAAGATCACATAAACTTCACACAAGTCTTCCCAAAGGTTCTACTTGGCACAAACACTAAACAAAACACAAAACCACATCTAAACAGAAGCTAGATGCAATATTTATTCCTAGACAGAAGAAAAAACATAAAAAATATAAAATTGGGTTGCCTCCCAACAAGCGTTATCGTTTTACGCCCCTAGCTAGGCATGATACATGGATAGATCTAGGTATTGCCATCTTTGATCTTCACCCTTTTAATGGGGTCAAGCTCGAATCAGGTAGGTTCTTTACGTTTCCCTTCATATTCGGAAATCTTTTGATCTAAGGAATCCAGCCGTTTATTACAAAGGGTAATCAACATACTCATGCGGTGGAGATTCCCACTAACACTCTTAAAAGGTTCAATAGACTTTTGTAGTATTTTTGTTACTTCGCAAATTTTCTCAAAAACTTGCGTCCCTTCCTGGGTTGAATGTGACCTATTTGGGGACGTAGTGTTCCCACTATTCCCTCTATAATTTCATGCGCGATACTAGGATCAATTTCGATAAAATTCCCTTTGGCAACGTAATCCAAGAGTTGTCTATGAGACATATTCAAACCAACATAAAAATTGCGAAACAAGATTCTAAATTTCACCTCTAAGGTGCAATTACAATAAGATTCCATCATCCTAAACCAAGCATCTTTCAAAATTTCTCCTTGTTTTTGCTTGAAGTGAAGGACTTCAAACTCGGGAGATGACGGAGCGGATAAAGGGCTAGCCATGACGACAAGCAAGCAAGCGAACGATAAACACACGGCAAAAGAAGGGCAAATAAAACGGCAAGGGTGAACTGGGGGAGAGGAAAACGAGAGGCAAATAAATGTAATGCGAAGGATAAGGGTTTGTGATAGGTACTTGGTATATGACTTTTGCGTAAGCCTCCCCGGCAACGGAGCCAAAAATTCTTCTTGCTACTTCTCGAGCTTGCGTTGTATTCCCTCGATGAGGAAAGGGTGATGGAGCACAGTAGCGTAAGTATTTCCCTCAGTTTTTGAGAACCAAGGTATCAATCCAGTAGGAGACCATGCGCAAGTCCCTCGCACCTGCATAAACAAATAAGAACTTCGCAGCCAACGCGATAACGGGTTGTCAATCCCTTTACGGTCACTTATGAAAGTGAGATCTGATAGAGATGATAGTTTGATATTTTTGGTATTTTTATTATAAGAACAGAAAGTAAAAGCGGAAGAAGTAAAGTAAGTGTAGATTGATATGTTGAGAATAGACCCGGGGGCCATAGTGTTCTCTAGTGGCTTCTCTCATGATAGCGATATTCTACGGCGGGTAAACAAATTACTGTCGAGCAATTGATAGAAAAGCGAATAATTATGAGACTATCTAGGCATGATCATTATATATAGGCATCACATCCGAGACAAGTAGACCGAAATGATTCTGCATCTACTACTATTACTCCACACATCGACCGCTATCCAGCATGCATCTAGGGTATTGAGTTCATAAGAATAGAGTAACGCCTTAAGCAAGATGACATGATGTAGAGGGATAAACTCAAACTTAGTGATACAAACCCCATCTTTTTATCCTCGATGGCAACAATACAATACGTGCCTTACTGCCCCTACTGTCACTGGGAAAGGACACCGCAAGATTGAACCCAAAGCCAAGCACTTCTCCCATTGCAAGAACTATAGATGCAGTAGGCCAAACCAAACCAATAATTCGAAGATACTTGCAAGGATATTATAATCATACATAAAGAGTTCAGAGAATAACCAAATATTTCTCAAAGATAATCTTGATCATAAACCCACAATTAATCGGATCTCGACAAACGCACCGCAAAAAGAGATTACATCGAATAGATCTCCTAGAAGACCGAGGTGAACTTTGTATTGAGATCCAAAGAGAGAGAAGAAGCCATCTAGATACTAGCTATGGACCCGAAGGTCTATGGTAAACTACTCACAACTCATGGTCAGGCGATGATGATGATGTAGAAGCACTCTGTGGAAGATCCCCCCTCCGGCGGAGCTCCGGAACAGGCCCCAAGATGGGATCTCACGGGAATAGAAGGTTATGGCGGTGGAACTAGGGTTTTCTCTGTTGTTCTGATGGTTTTGGGGTATGTAGGTATATATAGGAGGAAGGAGGGCACTAGGGGCCAAACGTGGGGCCCACGAGGCAGGGGGCGCGCCCCCCACCCTCGTGGGCGCCACGTGTGCCCTACTCCATGGTTATCAAGTCTCCCGTGCGTGATTTTCTCCAAAAATATCTCTCCCGAAGGTTTCATTCCGTTTGGACTCCGTTTGATATTCCTTTTCTGCAAAACCCTGAAACAGGCAAAAAACAGCAATCTGGACTGGGCCTTTGGGTTAGTAGGTTAGTCCCAAAAATAATATAAAAGTGTATAACAAAGCCCATTAAACATCCAAAACATCATAAATAATATCATGGAACAATAAAAAAGTATAGATACCTTGTAGACGTATCAACCGTCCATCCTTCGTCCTCTTGAGGAAAACTTCAATAGTGTACCATGGGTTTTGTATAAATACCTTGCTCCCCCCTTGACCATACATGTGGGTTGAGAGGTAATCATTATTGAACTGCTTTGGAAAGGCCTGAAAATAAAGATATGCATAAATATCTTATCTAAATTTGGAAATGGCGCAAAGGAATATAAAAGGCAAGGTATAAGATTTAGTACCATACTATAGTTCACTAACATCTTCTTTATTGTGCAGACAAAGATCTTGTTGTTTTTCGTCGCTAGTTTCGTTATCCTAACAATCTTTTTGAGTTCCTTGACTTGACTGATATTCATGGACAACTCATTTCCCATATGCAAAATGGGTCGAAAAGTAGGTCAAAACCTCTGACAGCAGGACCTACATGTGCAAGACCAAATTGTTAAAAACCTAAATATTAGAATGGATCCTGCAATTGCACAATAATGTGCTATTAGACAAAGGACCATGCATGTGCAAACCTCGATGGTAAACCTCGGTGTTTCCCTGCAACACATATAAGGTAGTTATTGATCGGGTTAAGTGAGGGTTGGCATACTATCAGTACAATATGTTAATGAAATATAAACACATTGCAGATTCAACAGATTAATTCCAGCCACATGGAAAACCATTTATCCAAACCAAGCATGATTAAGAACTAGGACATATAGCAATTGTATATGTTTCTCATGTGTTTAGTAAGACCAAATTTGATTAATTCCTCACATGCATAACAATACAAAATTGTACCCACAACAAGTGAACATTGGATTGCAGAATTGAACCAAGCAGTTAATTAAACACCGCAACAAATGAACCAAACATTAACTGAGCACCACATTGCACAATATATAAAATACTAGAAGATCAGACATTTAACCAGAGAAAACATGCTTAACAACTTGGAAATATAGCAATTGTATTTGTTTCTCATGTATTTTGTACAACCAAATTAGATTTATGTCTCACATGCAAGACAATACAAAATTGCACCCACAATAATTGAACATCACATTGCAGAATTGAACCAAACAGTTAACTGAACACGACAAGAAATTAACCATACAGTTAATACATTGCACGATATATAGAACATATCTACTAGAGGATCAACTTGCATGGTAATAGTACATAGGACAATTCACTAGAATTAGTTAAGGAAAGGCAGGAGCAACACATGCAACAAGTAAATCGAACATGCTTAAACCGTAAAGTTTCATTGTGTTTGGACTTCATTTGATATTGATTTTCTGAAAAGCTAAAAAACAAGCAGAAAACAACAACTAGCACCGGGCACTGGGTTAATAGGTTAGTCCCAAATAATGATATAAATAGCATAAAAATGCATATAATGTATCCAAGATTGATAATATAATAGCACGAAATAATAAAAAAATTATAGATATGTTGGAGACCTATCAAGCTTCAAGACCCTATGTTTTTGGTTAAGTGATCAAAGATCTATTGAGTCCATAGGAAAGCCAATATTGTTAAAAGGGGATGAGGTTTTGATCATAAGTCATTTGCTCAAGTGCTTGAAGATATTGATCCAAAACCCTCAACCATTTTCTCTACATCAAATTTTTCCAAAACCCTAAGTCCAATCTCGATCCCACAAAATCTCATCCATCCAGACCCACTGAGATACACCAGACATAGCCACAAGCCTAACCCTAGAATCTCGATTCTACCAAGATGACATTCGGTCCCACCAAAGTGCATTGACCAAGTATCTATAACCCATTGTGTTCACTTTGTAATTATCGAGCGAAACCGATCAAAATTATCGAGATGAGGAATCTGCTTAGGTCATCACATATCGATCCCACCGAGTAGAATCATCAGGCCTCACAAAAATGTCTAACGTTTGAATCTTTTGCATATGCCAGTCTCACCGAGATTTACTTTTGGTGTCACCAACTTATGGATAAAGTAGGTAACGACTACATCTTTGGTGATGCCTATATTTACGGCACCCACACCACCTACTCTCAGAGAGAGCAACCAGGACGAAACTACACTTACCATATCCAGTTTTTGAGAGAGAACCACCTACACTTGTGTTGAGATCAAGGAATTCCACTCCAACCATTTGATCCTTGATTTCTACCCCCCTCAAGTTGCTTTCCACTCCAATCCTTCTCCCACCACCATGCCAAATCTGTGAGAGAGTGACTGAGTGTCGAGGAGACTATCTTTTAAAGCACAAGATCTAGAATTTCATCATCATGAACAACATATATTAACTTTTGGAGAGTGGTGTATCCTAGATTGGTTAGGTGTCACTTGGGAGCCTCCAAATCTTGTGGAGTTTGACCAAGGAGTTTGTAAGGGCAAGTAGATCATATACTCCGTGAAGATATACCCGTAGTGAGGCTAGTCCTTCATGGGCATAAGCCATGATGGAATAGACAAGGTTGTTTGTGCGTGGACCTTTCGTGGGTGAAGCCCTCCGTGGACTCGTTCATCCATTACCCTTCGTGGGTTGAAGTTTCCATCAACGTGGATGTAAGATAGCACCACTTGTTGGAACTACGCCAAAAATTACCGTGTCTTCATTGAGTTTAATAGTCCATTCTTGATGTCTAATACACAACTTTATTATTGTAGACACATGTTGGGCCTCCAAGCACAGAGTTTCGTAGGACAATAGCAATTTTCCCCCAAGTGGATGACCTAAGGTTTATCAATTCGTAGGAGGTGTAGGATGAAGATGTTCTCTCTCAAACAACCCTGCAACCAAATAATAAAAAGTCTCTTGTGTCCCCAACACACCAAATACAATGGTAAATTGTATAGGTGCACTAGTTCGGCGAAGAGATGGTGATACAAGTGTAATATTGATAGTAGATATTGATTTTTGTAGTGCAAACAATAAAAAAAACAGCAAGGTATCAAGTAACAAAAGTGAGCACAAACGGTATTGCAATGATGGAAAACAAGGCCTAAGGTCCGTACTTTCGCTAGTGCAATCTCTCAACAGTGCTAATATAATTGGATCACATAATCACCCCTCAATGAAATCACCTCAAATTTATTCTTTCCGTTCAATCTATCAAGAGTTCGTACTAAAAGAACTTAAAGGTATCCTTTCCGATCTATCTATCAAGAGTCTGTACTAGAATAACACAAGGTTATCTTTTCTGATCGATCCTTCAAGAGTTCCTACTAAGATAACACAAAGTTATCCTTCCCGATCGATCTATAAAGAGTTCGTACTAAGATAACACCAAAACATATTCAAAGAGTGCCCCAAGATTTCTACCGAAGAAACAAAGACAAGAACGTGCATCAACCCCTATGCATAGATTACCGCAATGTCACTTCAAGAATTCACAAGTTGAGTGCCAAAACATATATCTAGTGGATCAATATCATACCCCATTGTCACCACCAGTATTCAATTGCAAGACATATATCAAGTGTTCTCAAATCCAGAAAAAGTATTCAATCCAAAGAAATCTCAAAGGGAAAACACAATTCATCACAATATAGAGAGGGGAAAACACCATAGGACCCGACTATATTAACAAAGCCCCTGTGTAGCGACCAGACCTCAAACAGTCCGATCTCTGTGCAGCAGTGTCATCCCTGGATCAGTAATGCTGACACGCATAGTACTTGAAGGATTTATAACTGAGTAGCAATCACACACTTATTACATCGATAGTCCGACGATGAATTTATTACAAATAATATGGCTGAAGGCCATCTAACACGATAACAACGGAAGGCTTGAAAGATAAGTGAGTCAATCAACAACAGCGGCATCACTGAGTATAGAACCACGACCTAAAAGGCACCTTACTCGTCATCTGAAAAGTCTGCAACATGAAACGTTGCAGCCCGAAAACGGGTCAGCACACGGAATATGCTGGCAAGGTAACACAAGAGAATGCAATGAAAGTAAAGCTATACTATATGCAATATTTGGCTGGTGGAAAGCTCTATGGTTAAGTTTTTGCGTAAAGCCAATTTTTCCCTACTTCAAAGGAATAGATTTTAATTAACTATCATGGTAGTTGAAACATCGTTGAGAAGATAGACATCCTCTCAACCCCAATTAAAGTTCATCATTAAACCCAACAATATTAAATTAAAGTAACATGATGAGATTCACATGAAAATCCAAGTACTAGATACTCAAGACGTCCATAACCGGGGACACGGCTAATCATGATCAGTTTGTACACTCTGCAGAGGTTTGTGCACTTTTCCCACAAGACTCGATCGCCTCCGTTTAATTTCTCGCACTGCAAGGTGTTTGAGACACGGATGACCGAGACATAGTCTTTCAGAAGCGCTAGCACCTTTCGATCGGGCGGACCGTACCAACCTACATCCCCTACATCCGCTAGTCCACCACTGTAAGAGTTCGCACGACTTACTCATACTATGCTAGAGCCCATAATAGCATTGTGGCTGCACACGGAAGTTTCTTGTATGAATAATCTCATGATCCCTTTGAGCCTGGGTGGCGGTCCATAAAAAAAACAGGCAATCGCTGGAATACCCAGGTGCCTCAATCCACCCAGATGTGTATTAATGTTGCCACCTTAAGTTGAACCATTAATTAACAAACTCACATCTGTCATGGATTTCACTCACCCAATCCACGTCTACGAGCATAGCATGTCCTAACAACAAACATAGAAGAAACTCCCAAAGGTTTGAATGTAATGCAGGTAATAGCTACTACCTCAATCTACTTCCCAGTCCCACAAGTTAATTGATCCTACTCATGCAATGTGTGAGGGTTGAACTAATGCAATGAAAACTGGGTAATTGGAAAGTATGATCAAAGTGTTACTTGCCTTGCTGATGATCCGCAAAACCTAAAGACTCAAAGTAGCAAGCGGCGCACTCCAGGTACTCCATCGCAATCAAACAAGCATACAATAAGTACTTAACTAATGCACGGGTAAAACTCAAATAATAGATCTAACCAGAAAGTTCAACTTAAGAACTCCAGTTTGCAAAAAGAATCAACTCGAAAGAAGCAACGAAACTCAAACTGCAAAAGAAACGAGCTCCGGTTTACTAGTTGGCCTAAAGTCAAATTTTACAGTAGCCAAAATGCGGTTCAAGTTGATTAAACGTAAAGAGGGCATCGAGACGAAGATCTGGGATTTTGAATCACCTGATTCCGACTCTCGAACGAAAAGAAAAACGAAAAACAAGATCAGGGCAGAAATCGCGATCGGAATAATCGCGGATAAATACCCCGAAAAAGAAAAACGGACGAACAGGCTAACGAACGAACGTTCGCTGTCTGCGGCTAACTAACGAAAACCGTTCGTTAAAACGAACGTACGGACGAACGTCCGCTGAATAACTAAACCGACGAAAAACCGAACCGATCTAATCTAATAAAACAGATCTACGGTTTAAAAAAAACCGGGCGGTTCTTTGAAAAAAATACCGTAACTACTTCGACGACTCCGGCGAGATCCGGCACTCCGGCGGCGGCGGCGGTCCGGCGGGGCGGCGGCAAGGTGCGACGGCGGCGGGGCGGCAAGTGCGGCGGCGGCGGCTGCACGGGGCGGCGGCGGCGGCAAGTGCGGCGGCGGCGCGGGGCGGCTAGGGCAGCGGCGGCGCTGGGCGGCTAGGGCAGGGGCGTGGGCTGGCTGCGGTTCGGGCCTGCTCGGGCGACTTATAAAGCCCAGAGTCCTGGGCTAGTAAGACTCCAAGTCGGTTTCCTTTTTTTTAAATAGAGTCCCGACGCAGAAAAACTAACGAAAGAAATACTTAACGGACTCCAAAATTCCCGAAATAAATTTTCACCGTCCTCTAATAATATTTAGGACAAAGTGAACGTTTTTCCCGGACCTAAATGCAATTTTGAGAAACGCGCATTTTTCCGATGCAAATAAATCCGCAAATAAATCCAGAAAAATACCAAAAGTGATTTTAATATTTTTCCTCCAATATTTCTGTTATTTTGGAGAAGTCATATTGTCTCCGCTCATATTTTGTATTTAGAAATATTTTTAGGAGAGAAAAATAATTAGAATCACACTGTCCTCGTACCGGTATTCGAGCGAACTCAAATACAAAAACGGTAAAATTCCCAACTCTCTCCGTAGGTCCTTGAGTTGCTTAGAATTTCGAGGAACGCCACAAACAAAAGTGCAAAAAGCATGCAATGCAGATATGATCTATGTATAACATTCCAAATTGAAAATTTGGGATGTTACAAACCTACCCCCCTTAGAATGAATCTCGCCCTCGAGATTCGACTTGGCTAGAGAACAGGTGTGGGTGGTCCTTGTGTAGATCATCTTCTCGTTCCCAGGTGGCTTCTTCCTCGGTGTGGTGACTCCACTGAACTTTGCAAAACTTGATAACCTTACTGCGAGTAACTCTGCTCGAAAATTCGAGAATCTTAACCGGCTTCTCCTCGTAAGTCAGATCACTGTCCAACTGAATTGCTTCCAAGGGTACTGTGTCTCTAAGCGGTATATCGGCCATCTCCGCGTGGCACTTCTTAAGCTGTGAAACGTGAAACACATTGTGCACTCCTGACAATCCTTCGGGCAATTCCAACTTATAGGCAACCTCTCCCATGCGTTCCAAAACACGGTAAGGTCCCACAAATCTCGTGGCTAACTTCCCTTTATCTCCGAAGCGTTTAACTCCTCGCAGAGGTGATACTCTCAAGTACGCTCTATCTCCGATCTCATAGATTATCTCCTTGCACTTCGAGTCTGCATAACTCTTCTGCCTAGACTGAGCTACCTTCAGTCTATCTCGAATCAACTTCACATTCTCCTCAGACTCTTTGATTAAGTCTGGTCCAAACAACTGTCGGTCTCCAACTTCGTCCCACATCGATGGTGTTCGGCATCTCCTTCCATACAATGCCTCGAACGGTGCCATCTTCAAACTGGCCTAGTAACTGTTGTTGTATGAGAACTCCGCGTAGGGCAAGTTGTCATCCCAACTAGATCCATAATCTAATGCACAGGATCTCAGCATATCCTCCAAAATCTGATTGACTCTTTCAGTCTGTCCATCTGTATGCAGGTGAAAAGCTGTGCTAAACTCTAGTCTGGTACCCAAAGTTTCATGTAACTGATTCCAGAACTTTGAGGTAAACTGGGTTCCTCTATCTGATACGATGCTCCTCGGAACTCCATGCAGACATACAATTCTGGTCATGTATATCTTTGCCAACTTTGCACTGGTATATGTGGTTTTCACAGGGATAAAGTGGGCTACCTTCGTCAATCGGTCTACTACTACCCAGATTGAATCATATCCTGCTTTGGTCCTGGGCAATCCGATGATAAAATCCATGCCAAGCTTCTCCCACTTCCATTCGGGTATAGGCATAGGTTGTAACAATCCTGCTGGCTTCTGATGTTCTGCCTTCACTCTTTGACATACATCACAAACTGGTACATACTCCGCAATATCCTTCTTCATGCCGGTCCACCAGAAAATATCCTTCAAATCCAAATACATCTTAGTATTTCCTGGGTGAATCGAGTATGGCGAATCATGGGCCTCCTGTAAAATCAACTTCCTGATCTCCGGGTCACTAGGCACATAAACGTGGTCCTCAAACCATAAGGTGTCGTGTTCATCCTCACGAAAACCTTTAGCTTTTCAGTTGCTCATCCTCTCCTTTATAGCGACAACCTCCTTGTCAGCTTTCTGAGCTTCTCTGATTTTATCCATCAGGGTAGACTGGATTTCTAGTGTTTCTACATAGCCTCTCGGAACTATCTCCAAACGGAGTTCTCGTAGGTCCTCGGCTAACTCCTTTGGAAATTCCTCCATCATTAGGGTATTGACATGGCTCTTATGGCTTAGCGCATCGGCTACTACGTTAGCCTTTCCGGGATGATAATGCAATCTCATGTCATAATCCTTAATGAGTTCGAGCCATCTCCTTTGCCTAAGATTCAGCTCCTTCTGAGTGAATATATACTTCAAACTCTTGTGATCCGTATATACTTCACAATGGTTCCCAATGAGAAAATGTCTCCACGTCTTCAATGCGTGCACTACGGCTGCTAACTCCAAATCGTGGGTGGCATAGGTCATCTCATGAGGTTTTAGTTGTCGTGAGGCATACAAAACAACTCTTCCTTCCTGCATAAGAACTTCTCCAAGTCCTCGACGTGAAGCGTCAAAGTACACCTCATAATCCTTATGTTGATCTGGCAGAATCAACACAGGGGATGAGACCAACCTTTTCTTCAATTCCTAGAAACTGGCCTCACATTCTTCTGTCCAACTGAACTTGGTGTCCTTCTTTAACAACTCCGTCATTGGCTTTGAAATCCTCGAGAAATTCTCGATGAATCTCCGGTAGTATCCTGCGAGTCCAAGAAAACTCCGGATTTCTCCAACTGTTGTCGGTGCTTCCCAATTGGTCACGGTGTCCACCTTAGCGGGATCTACTGCTATTCCTTCTCCGGATATAACATGTCCGAGGAATCCGACTTCCTTCAACCCAAACTCACATTTGCTAAACTTGGCATATAACTGATGTTCTCAGAGCTTCTCCAATACCAAACGCAAATGCTCTGCATGCTCCTCTTCATCCTTCGAGAAGATCAAAATATCATCTATGAACACTACAACGAACTTATCCAAATACTCCATAAACACTTTGTTCATCAGGTTCATAAAGTATGCCGGTGCATTTGTCAGACCAAACGACACAACGGTATACTCATACAACCCATACCTAGTGGTAAAGGCCGTCTTAGGTATATCCTGCTCTCGGATCTTCAATTTATGGTACCCTGATCGCAGATCGATCTTGGAAAATACCTTAGCTCCTTGCAATCTATCGAACAGATCATTGATCATTGGCAATGGGTACTTGTTTTTGATCGTTACTTCATTCAATCCACGGTAATGAACAACCATTCTTAACGATCCATCCTTCTTCTCCACTAGAAGTACTGGCGAACCCCAAGGCGAAGAACTTGGGCGTATAAATCCCTTATCCAGTAACTCCTTAATCTGTTTCTTAATTTCCTCCAAATCCTTTGCGGGCATCCTATATGGTCTCTTAGAAATTGGCCCGGTGCCTGTCAAAAGTTCAATCAAAAACTCTATATCTCTATCCGGTGGCATTCCGGACAGTTCTTCTGGAAACACATCCGGATAATCCTTCACTACTGGCACTTCCTCCTGAACAATTCCTGACAAGGAATTTAATCTACTCCTCTTTGACTCATGCCGGGATACATACTTGATCCTTCTTCCTTCCGGCGTAGTAAGCAAAATGGTCTTACTGGCACATTCAATATTCCCTTCATACTTAGATAACCAATCCATGCCTAATATCACATCCAGTCCTTGAGATTCCAATACTATTAGGTCCGAAGGGAAAATGTAATTACCAATCCTTAAGGGCAACTGATCACACCATGACTTAGCCATATACTCCACTCCTGGTGAGGTTACTAACATGGGCGATCTAAGGGCTTGGGTCGGCAGCTTATACTTATCCATGAATCCCCTTGAAATGTATGAATGCGATGCACCAGTATCGAAAAGAACGTGGGCAGTAAAGGACTTAACTAAGAACTTACCTATAACCGCATCTGGCTGCTCCTCTACCTCCTCCACAGTCACGTGGTTCACTTGTCCTTTGTTGAACGGGTTGGGCTTCTTCCCGGCGCTTCCATTGTCGTTCCCATTCTTAACTTCTGGGCATTCATTGGCATAATGTCCATTCTTCTCGCACTTGTAACAAGTGACATGGCTGAAATCCCTCTTGGTGGGTGTGGACGGTGTAGGGCGGTTCTGGTTTCCATTGGCTCCATTTCCATTTCCATTCCCATTCTTGGTGCTATTGTGATTGTGCGAGCTACCTCCTCCATGGGTATGCTGAAACTGTCCTACCGCTTTAGGGGTAAAACGGGGCTTTTGCTGAGCTCCAGAGTTATACTTTCCTTGCCCATACTTCCTCTTGCGACTTTCAATCTGTTGATGCTTCCTTTCAATCATTAGGGCGCGGTCAACCAACTCCTGGTAGTTGTTGAAAGTTTCCACCATCAACTGTACACTCATCTCATCATTCAGCCCTTCCATGAATCTCTCCTGCTTTTGGCATATGTGGCCACATCATCTGGGGCATAACGAGACAGGGTACTAAACTCATCCACGTACTGGGCCACAATACGATTCCCTTGGCGCAAATTGCAAAACTCCTGCTTCTTCATACTCATAGCTCCGGTTGAGACATGGGCGGTACGAAAAGCTTGCTGAAACTGATCCCAAGTCACATTGGCTACGGGGTAAGTGGCTGTGTAGTTCTCCCACCATGCTGCGGCTGGTCCAGACAACTGGTGTGCGGCAAATCGCACCTTCTCAGCATCCGAGCAATTGGCGGTGGTCAAATCCCTTCCAATCATGCATAGCCAGTCATCAGCCACTATTGGTTCGATGCTGCTAGCAAACACGGGTGGTTGCAACCTTAAGAAACATGTCAGGTTGTCCACGGGTGGTGGTGGTGGAGGGTTGTTGTTGTTGTGGTTCTGATTGTTCTGAGTGTTCTGGACAAGAAGTTGCATCAGGGTGTTCTGCTGCTGGATCAACTGGGTGAGCTCAGGGGGAAACTCAAATTCACGTCTTGGAGGCATCTGATGGGTGTAGAGGGAAGAGATTAGAATAGAAAAGAGGTCTAAGGAAAATCACTACCCATATGCACATGAGACAAACACACAATCATATCACACCAATAAATTTCAAACAAGGTCTTACAAATCTAACGATCGTTACAAAAGTGCTCTAAATCTAATATATGGAGGTAAACTACTAGTCACGGGGTGGTCATCTAAAAGTATTGATTGGCAGAGGATTCCATAATATCTGCTCCAACTTCATCGTCATAATCTTCGTCCTTGCTATCCTCAGCTTCCGAGTCTGTGTCATCTATGATGATATAGTCTTCCGGTGGAGTCTCCTTGGGCTCTTCTTCCTCGTCTTCTTCTCCCATGAGTATCCCTAACTTCCGTGTCAGGTCATCATTCTTCTCCACAAGTATTTCATCTCCTCCTCATATCCGTCGCATGTAGACTTGAGTTCTTCTTCTAGCTCCAAATTCCTATTTAGGGCTTTCTTCAAATCTATCATCCCTGCACACATCTGGTGCTCCTGGAGACGAATGTGATGGTTCAACTCCTGGATGAATGTTGCAATGGACCTATCCTTCCGGGTGCTGATCATATCCCAATTCTCATCTCGGCATCCACAAATATGGTAGATAGTGTCCTTTAGCTCCTACTTGTAGACTTCTCCGATCTTTCCCATAGCAATGTGGGCTGCCATACTCCTGCCTAGGCTCCATGTAGGCGCATTAAAGGAAAATGCTACGAGTGGAGTGATAGGTGCAAACGTCCTTCCTGGAACTTGAGCTTGAATCAACCAACGCTCCTCCTCAGGTAGAGTGGCATTGTAGGTTCCGGTGAAACTTGGTAGTCCAATGTTTAGATATCTTGTGACTTCCTTCATGTGTCGTCCAAAGGGTGTTTCATCATCCGGTTGCGTGAACTTGTGCTTTGCTTCCACCATCCTAAAGAGTAGAAAAGATGAGGAGTCCGAAAAGATAAGAGTGAATAGTGCTCTATGGCTTTAGCTTAGTGGTCGTGTCCTACAGTCAGCGTGTGCTCTGATACCATCTTGTAGCGACCAGACCTCAAACAGTCTGATCTTTGTGCATCAGTGTCATCCCTGGATCAGTAATGCTGACACGCATAGTACTTGAAGGATTTATAACAGAGTAGCAATCACACACTTATTACATCGATAGTCTAACGATGAATTTATTACAAATAATATGGCCGAAGGCCATCTAACACGATAACAGCAGAAGGCTTGGAAGATAAGTGAGTCCATCAACTCCAGCGGCATCACTGAGTATAGAACCACGACCTAAAAGGCACCTTACTCGTCGTCTGAAAAGTCTGCAACATGAAACGTTGCAGCCCGAAAACGGGTCAGCACACGGAATATGCTGGCAAGGTAACACAAGAGAATGCAATGAAAGTAAAGCTATACTATATGCAATATTTGGCTGGTGGAAAGCTCTATGGTTAAGTTTTTGCGTAAAGCCAATTTTTCCCTACTTCAAAGGAATAGATTTTAATTAACTATCATGGTAGTTGAAACATTGTTGAGAAGATAGACATCCTCTCAACCCCAATTAAAGTTCATCATTAAACCCAACAATATTAAATTAAAGTAACATGATGAGATTCACATGAAAATCCAAGTACTAGATACTCAAGACGTCCATAACCGGGGACACGGCTAATCATGATCAGTTTGTACACTCTGCAGAGGTTTGTGCACTTTTCCCACAAGACTTGATCGCCTCCGTTTAATTTCTCGCACTGCAAGGTGTTTGAGAAACGAATGACCGAGACATAGTCTTTCAGAAGCGCTAGCACCTTACGATCGGGCGGACCGTACCAACCTACATCCCCTACATCTGCTAGTCCACCACTGTAAGAGTTCGCACGACTTACTCATACTATGCTAGAGCCCATAATAGCATTGTGGCTGCACACGGAAGTTTCTAGTATGAATAATCTCATGATCCCTTTGAGCCTGGGTGGCGGTCCATAAAAAAACAGGCAATCGCTGGAATACCCAGGTGCCTCAATCCATCCAGATGTGTATTAATGTTGCCACCTTAAGTTGAACCATTAATTAACAAACTCACATATGTCATGGATTTCACTCACCCAATGCACGTCTACGAGCATAGCATGTCCTAGCAGCAAACGTAGAAGTAACTCCCAAAGGTTTGAATGTAATGCAGGTAATAGGTACTACCTTAATCTACTTCCCAGTCCCACTAGTTAATTGATCCTACTCATGCAATGTGTGAGGGTTGAACTAATGCAATGAAAACTGGGTAATTGGAAAGTATGATCAAAGTGTTACTTGCCTTGCTGATGATCCGCAAAACCTAGAGACTCAAAGTAGCAAGCGGCGCACTCCGGGTACTCTATCGCAATCAAACAAGCATACAATAAGTACTTAACTAATGCACGGGTAAAACTCAAATAAGAGATCTAACCAGAAAGTTCAACTTAAGAACTCCGGTTTGCAAAAAGACTCAACTTGAAAGAAGCAATGAAACTCAAACTGCAAAAGAAACGAGCTCCGGTTTACTAGTTGGCCTAAAGTCAAATTTTACAGTAGCCAAAACTTGGTTCAAGTTGATTAAACGTAAAGAGGGCATCGATACGAAGATCTGGGATTTTGAATCACCTGATTCCGACTCTAGAGCGAAAAGAAAAACGAAAAACAAGATCAGGGCAGAAATCGCGATCGGAATAATCGCGGATAAATACCCCGAAAAAGAAAAACGGACGAACAGGCTAACGAACGAACGTTCGCTGTCTGCGGCTAACTAACGAAAACCGTTCGTTAAAATGAACGTACGGACGAACGTCCGCTAAATAACTGAACCGACGAAACCGAACCGATCTAATCTAATAAAACAGATCTACGGTTTAATTAAAAACCGAGCGGTTCTTTGAAAAAAAACCGTAACTACCTCGACGACTCCGGCGAGATCCGGCACTCCGGCGGCGGCGGCGGTCCGGCGGGCGAGGCGGCGGGGCGGCGGCAAGGTGCGGTGGCGGGGGGGGGGCAAGTGCTGCGGCGGCGGCGCGGGGCGGCTAGGGCAGCGGCGGCGCGGGGCGGCTAGGGCAGGTGCGCGGGCTGGCTGCGGTTCGGGCCGGCTCGGGCGACTTATAAAGTCCTGGGCTAGTAAGACTCCAAGTCGATTTCCTTTTTTTAAAATAGAGTCCCTGCGCAGAAAAACTAACGAAAGATATACTAAACGGACTCCAAAATTCCCGAAATAAATTTTCACCGTCCTCTAATAATATTTAGGACAGAGTGAACATTTTTCCCGGACCTAAATGCAATTTTGAAAAATGCGCATTTTTCCTATGCAAATAAATCCGCAAATAAATCCAGAAAAATACCAAAAGTGATTTTAATATTTTTTTCCTCCAATATTTCTGTTATTTTGGAGAAGTCATATTGTCTCTGCTCATATTTTGTATTTAGAAATATTTTTAGGAGAGAAAAATAATTAGAATCACACTGTCCTCGTACCGGTATTCGAGCGAACTCAAATACGAAAACGGTAAAATTCCCAACTCTCTCCGTAGGTCCTTGAGTTGCTTAGAATTTCGAGGAACGCCACAAACAAAAATGCAAAAAGCATGCAATGCAGATATGATCTATGTATAACATTCCAAATTGAAAATTTGGGATGTTACACCCTGATACATCAAGATAGTGCCATCAAGAACATGAGAGAGAGAGAGAGAGATTAAACACATAGCTACTGGTACAAATCCTTAGCCCCGAGGGTGGACTACTCCCTCCTCATCATGGTGGCTGCGAGGATGATGAAGATGGCCACCGGTGATGATTTGCCCCTCCAGCGGAGTGCCGGAAAGTGCTCAAAATTGGATCTCGTGGAGTACAGAGCCTTGCGGCGGTGGATCTTCTGATCTACGTCTACCCCAAAGGGTTTCGGAATATATGTGAATTTATAGGGTAAAGAGGCGGTGCGGGAGGCCACCGAGGTGAGCACAACCCACCTCAGCGCGCCAGGGGGGCCTGGCGCACCCTGCTAGGTTGTGCCCCCCTCGGGGCACCCCCAGGTGCAGCGTCAGCCCATTGGGTGTCTTCTCGCCCATGAAAAATCTCCAAAAAGTTTCGCGGTGTTTGGACTCCGTTTGTTATTGATCCTGCGATGTAAAAAACATGCAGAAAACAACAACCGACACTTGGTACTATGTCAATAGGTTAGTCCCCAAAAATGATACAAAATGACTATAAAATGATTGTAAAATATCCAAGAATGATAATATAACAGCATGGAACAATAAAAAATTATAGATACGTTGGAGACGTATCAGCATCCCCAAGCTTAATTCATGTTCGTCCTCAAGTAGGCAAATGATAAATACAGAATTTTTGATGTGGAATGTTGCCTATCATGTCGTATCATATTCTTTTCTTGATAGCATGGACAATTGAACTTTTATATGGTTCGAAGCAATAGTCTAGTTTCGACATGAGATTTAAATACTCAAGCATATCAACAAGCAATCATGTCTTTCAAAATATCAAATGCTAAAGAACGTTATCCCTACAAAATCATATAGTCTTGTCATGCCCTGTCTTCCCAGCTCAAAGTATAAATCATGTACTACCCCGATGTCAGCCAAGCAATTGGTTCATACTTTTTAACGCGCTTCAGCATTTTCAACTCTCACACAATACATGAGCGCAGGCCATGTATATAGCAATATATGTGGAATAGAATGCGGTGGTAGTAGACAAAAGAAGGGAAGAAAGTCTCACATCAACTAGACAAACTAATGGAATATGGAGATGTCCATCAATCGATATCAATGTGAGGAGTAGGATTTGTAGAGGTGCCAGAGCTCAAAGCTTAAATTGGGAGATAAAATTATTTTGGGAGGTATACTTTTCCCACCCACGAAAATGACTCAAGGTTCCCAACACTTTACATGCTAGATATATCATAGGCGGTTCCCAAACATAAAATAAAGCTTATTCCTATTCCACCAAACTTTCACAAGCCATGGCTAGCTGAATCCACGGTTGCCTTCCATACCAACAGTTTCCAAGGAATTTATTATTTGACAACATAAAGTAAATTTGTAATTCATTTCGGGACTGGGCATCCCTAATACCTTTACCTTACTCTCGTGCAATGACAAGTGAATAAACACTCATCGTGAGAGTAACACATCTAGCATGGAAAATATTGGCCACCCCTCACGGCCTCGCGAGCGGTACGGGCACACAAAAGGGAAATTTATTTTGAAAATTAGAGATGGCACATACAAATTTGCTTAGAGCGGCAAGGGAATACCGCATATAGGTAGGTATGGTGGCTGTTTTGAGGAAGGTATAATAAAGTTTATGCACCGGCAAAAATTGTGCGGTACAAGAGGCTAGCAATTATGAAAGGGTGAGAGTGCGTATAATCCGTGGACTCACATTAGTCATAAATAAATCATATACTTATTGCAAAAGTTTATTAGCCCTCGAAGCAAAGTAATAATACGCATGCTCCTAGGGAGGAGGTTGGTAGGAGTTAACCATTGCGCGCCCCGGACCTTCACACAAAGATAGGACAATCAAGGATAAATTGTGCTCCAACTTCCCAGTATAGCGAGAGACTATACGTGAATGCTTCGGGAATCACAAACCTTAACACGAATATATTACTAAAGCACAATTACTTATCAACATGACTCACATATCACATCATCATGTCTCAAAACTATTACAAGGAATCATGTTTATTTTGTCCAACGATCTTCATGAAAGTTTTTATTATATCCTTCTAGGATATCTATCACTTGGGGACTAATTGTCATGTGTTACTTTTGATAAGCTCAAACAAATATAAGTGAAGAACGTAATCATAATATTTTATTCTCTCAAATTTTTCTAAGTGAAGCAAGAGAAAATTTCTTCAAAAATACTAAAGCACACCATGCTCAAAAATATATAAGTGAGGCACTTGAGCAACGGTGCTAGAAAAGAGCATCTTTGACAGGATGTGAATGCCGCTTATCTAGATTTTCCGGTAACTATTTGGGGGCTCTATTTTATTTAAAAACTTCCAGATCTAAGTATTTTATTAAAACAGAAAGCAAACAAAATAAAATGACATTTCAAGAATAGCACATCTCATGTGAAGAAGCAAAAACTTAGAGTCAACCGATACTAACCGATAATTGTTGATGAAGAAAGGTGGGGTGCCTATCGGGGCATCCCCAAGCTTAGGTGCTTGAGACTTCTAGAAATATTATCTTGGGGTGCCTTGGGCATCCCCAAGCTTGAGCTTTTGTGTCTCCTTAATTCTTCTCATATCACGGTTTCCCTAAATCTCAAAAGCTTCATCCAAACAAAACTCAACAAGAACTCGTGAGATAAGTTAGCATAAATCAATGCAAAACCTTATCATCCTCTACTGTAGCAAATCACTAAAATTATTATTCAACATTGCATACTAAATTCCTCTGCATATTTAATACTCCTATCCTCAAATAGAATCATTAAACAAGCAAACATGTGCAAACAATGCAAACATAACAGCAATCAGTCAAAACAGTACGGTCTGTAAAGAATGGAATTTTTCTCATACTTCCCCAGCTCAAAAAATTCTGGAACAATTACCACGTTACAGAGAACTTACTCATGCTAACTTTGTAAAATTTTCAAGACTTTATCACGTTCTGACTATCTAGAAGAATTCAGACAATGATAGAAAACTTTTTTCTTCAAACAACAACATGTATACTTGCAAAATAAGCATGGTAAAGGCTATCCTTGACACTTTTATTGAAATCAAAGATGCAAAATATTATTCTAAATACCAGCAAGCAAATCCTAACAAAATAAGATGACGCTCCAAGCAAAACACATTTCATGTGACGAATAAAAATATAGCTTCAACTGAGGTTACCAATAATGTTGGAGACGAATGAGGGCATGCCTTCCGGGGCATCCGTGTAACATCCTAATTTGCAATTTGGATGTTATCATAGATCATTCATATGCGTTCATCGTTTGAGCATTTTGAATTTGGTTTTATTTGAAAATTGATCCAAAGACTTTAAGCAACTCAAGGACCCAAGTGAGAGAGTTGGAAGTTTTCCAAAAAGAACCCACACTTTTATTTTATTTCCAAGTGGGGTTGGATCAAATAATATTTTACCAATTTTCATTTTCAATATTTTTTAAAATAAATGAGAGAAGATAATATAACTTTTTCAAAACATAATAAAAATGTTGGAATTTGAATTTTGAGTTAAAATATATTTATTGGATTTTTATTTGCAAAAGTATTTCTTTTAGTATTTTAATTAGTACTAAAAGGTTTATTTTTATTTTAGGCATTTAGGTCGAGAAAAATGTTCACAGGTCATAAATAAGGCCCTAAGTAAGTGTGAATTTTTCTATGCTTTTTAAAAATAATTTTATTGTCTTTTCTATTTTTCTGTACTTTCAGAAAAATATTTTATGAAAAAAAGTTTTGGGCCAGACCGACTGGGCCGAAGCCCAGCCGGCCTAGCCAGCCCGACGAGCCACCGCTGTGCCCGCGCCGGACTCCGTCAGAGTCCGAGCCAGAGCCGCCTCGGTCGCCCCTTCCCCAAGGCATGTCGGCGCCCGTTTAAATAGCGAGGCCCC
Source organism: Secale cereale (assembly GCA_902687465.1). Classification (NCBI taxonomy): domain Eukaryota; kingdom Viridiplantae; phylum Streptophyta; class Magnoliopsida; order Poales; family Poaceae; genus Secale; species Secale cereale. Next base: position 440,494,439 of record LR738709.1, on the reverse strand, counting down.
GCGGCCCCTCGACTCCACCACCGCCGCAGCCACTGAGCCCCACCGCCAGTCGCGCCGCCAACCGAGCCCCGCCGCCGCTGCCGCTGACTGCCGCCGTTGCCCCGAGCCGCGCCAGCCGCCCCGCCGCCGCACTGCCGCCGCTTGCCGCCCCGCCACCGCACCGCCACCTCACGCCGCCGTCGATCGTAGTCGCCGCCGCCGAAGCCCTGCAACCCGCCGCACGTCGGACCTGACCCGACTCGATCCGCCGCCCCGACCCGTTTAGGTAAAAACCAGCCCGATTTTTTAGTTTTCTTTTCCTTTTTTAAGTAAAACCCGATATCATTTTTTTAAACCCTATATCCATGTTTTATTAGGTTTTATTAAACAGCGAACGTCCGCTGTTTAGGTCAGAAAAACGAACGTTCACTTTTTACTAGTTTCTTTGTCTGTTTATTTTTTCATCAGGGACCTATCCGCAGTTAAAGTTTTTACAGATCAGCCCTAGTTTTCAAACGATCACTACTTTTTGGTCGTAAGTCAGAATTAGATGAAACCAATGCCAAACTCTTCGTTTTGATCTCATCTTCCCAGTAATACAACTTAAATCTGTTTTTGAAAGTTTTAAAGTTTGAATTCAAACAGATTTGTTTTTGAACTTATTTTGATCGTAACTTGAGTTTCGTAACTCCGTTTGAGTTGATCCTTTTTGCAAATCGAAGCACTTGACCTAAAACATCTGATAAGGCCAATTCACTTAATTTTTGTACTGTTAGAAATTGTATTCTGTTGCAAGAGTCATTCGTTTGTTTTCGAGACTTTTCGAGATATGTTCTTCGATTATGTTGCATGATTGCTTATGTATGTTATTGTTTGATTGCGATAGAATTTCCGAAGCGCAAAGCATGCTACTACGAGTCACTAGGTTTCACCGGTCATCAGCAAGGCAAGTTCATACTTTGATCATACTTTTCAATACCCAGTTTTTATGGCATTAGTTCTATCCTCACATAATTGCATGAGTAGGACTTGGATACATGTGGGTATTGCTAAGTAGTACATGAGGTAGGAACCCAATGACTTGAGATCAACCCCGGGAATATACGCTTTGTTACTTATTTCTTAGCCATGCTTGTAGACGTGGATTGGTATGTGAGATTCATGAAAGTTGTGAGTGTAATAACAACTAAGGGAATGTTTAAGGTGGCAACTTTAATACACAACTGGTGGATTGGTTGCAGGGCACCTGGAGAATCCAGTGTTGTCCTAGGATATCTCGGAGGAACCGTGTGATCATCCTATGGAATGCCACCCAGGCTCAAAGGGATCATATATCATTCATGCCTAGAAACTTCCGTGTGCAGCCACAAGCCATTACGGGCTCTGGCATGGTTGAGTATGTTGTGTGAGCTCTTTCAGTGGTGGACTACCAGATGTAGGGGAAAGTAGGTGTACCGGTCTATCCAAGGTAAAGAGTGAATGCTTCTGAAAGACTATGTCTCGATCTTCCGATCATGGATGCGGTCGAGTCTTGTGGGGAAAGGTGCACAAACCTCTGTAGAGTGTACAGTCTGTTCATGAGTAGCCGTGTCTCGGGTTATGGACATCTTGAGTATCCTGGTATTTGAATTATGGACTGATCTCAACACTCTATTTACTTAACTTGTTGGGTTATTAATGACATTGGTTATTTTGGGATTGAGATGGAGGAACCACTTTCAATATTGCTTAATTCAACTGAGTAGTAAATAAAAAAATCCTTTGTTGTATGGAAAAACTAGCTTTATGCAAAAAAATAAACTTACAGCCTCCACCAGGCAAATATGCATATAGTTGTAGATATTTGTTCATTACTTGCTATAGTATGTTCTTGTCGGCATATTCAATGTGCTGACCTACACGGTTGCAACGTCTCATGTTGCAGAGTTTTCCGATGAAGAATAAGGTGCGGTTAGGTCATTGTCATGCACTCAATGTTTGTCGTGGAGTTGGATGGACTCAACTTATCTTTGATGCTTCAGCAGTTCAGTTTAGTTTATTATTGTTAGATGGCCTTCAGTCATATTATTGTAATAAGACTCTTTATGAGATTTCTTCTATGTAATAATGTGTGATTGAAACTCCGTTATAAATCCTCGAAGTATTGTGTGTGTCAGCATACAAATCCAGGGATGACACTGAGCACAGAGACTTCGGTCCATTGGGATCAAGGTCACTACAGAGATGGTATCAGAGCACACATTGATTGTAGGACGCGACCACTAGGACAAGCCACATGATGCTCTTCTCTACTCATTCTAATCCTTCTCTATTTCTATTCTATAGATGTCAGACCCCGGGAGCAAGTTCACTCAACCTGATGATGACACCCCTTTTGGAAGACACTTGAAGGAAGTCACTAGGTACCTGCTTATCGGAATACCAAGTATCAATGGAAATTTCTATGCAACATTCCCGCAAGAGGAATGCTGGAAGATCATAGTTAGTGTTCCTCGGAGGACTATTGCACCAATCACGGAACATCTTGAGCTTGCTTTTGATGCACCTACTTGGAGCTTGGGAAAGAGTATGGCAGCACACATCACTTTTGGACGCATATGTGAAGTCTACAACAAGGATCTTGAAGACACCAACTACCACATTTGTGGACGCCGAGATGAGCAATGGGAGATGATACACACCAGGAACGACAAGTCCATTGCAGCATTCATACAGGAGATGGGTCAATACATTCGACGCTACAAGAATCAAATGTGCACGCTCATGATGAAGATCAAGATGGTGATGACCCGGAACGTGGAGTTAGAAGAGGAACTCAAGACAATATGTGATGGGTATGAAGAGGAAATCGTTGTACTACTAGAGCAGAATGAAGCACTGAAGAAGAAGGTTGGAGCACCCGTGGTGTCAGGGATATTACTAGCAGGTATGAACCGGCTAGTGTAAACCGGATTATGGTAACATCGTTATATCATTGTAATACTTAGTAGAGGCTACGACCCATGAGATCTTAGGGCCCATGTATAGAGTTACGGTTTGTAAACCGCCTGATCATGTAACTTGAGAGATAAGGAAGAAAGAGTAGAGACCGAGGCGGACACAAGTATGAGACGGCCTCGGGACTCTGTAAACCGGGCCGGGCGTCGCTTCTATATAAAGGGACGACCCGGCGACGGTTCAGGGACAAGCAAGAAACAACCCGTCGAGACACAGGCAAGCGATCCGCTCCCTGTTCATCGACGCCCAAGCAAAACCAAACTAGACGTAGGCTTTTACCTTCATCGAAGGGGCCGAACTAGTATAAACCCTCTGTGTCCTTCGTGTGCTTTTAACCCCTTCAAGCTAACCTGTGCGATGGTTCCATCATCAAGTCCGTTAAACCGGACATCTGCCGTGTTAATTCCACGACACTTGGCGCCCACCGTGGGGCCTCCGCACGATGGTTTCGAGTTCTTGAAGGGCAGCTTTGAAGGGCTCAAGGGTTACGCGGTCGGCCGGATGACCAAGAGTCGCCGCGGCCGGATCTACATCGACGACGCAGGCCGGGGGCCGGAGGCCGATTCAATTGAATACGGATACCGGGTTCCCTTCGGCGACATCCACGTCTTCATCGGCAAGATCGGCGAACCGGGACCTGAGCCGGACGTCTTCCCCAACATCATCGAGCTGGCTCAGCGCGCGAGAACGGCCCGGATTCAGCCTGCCGTGAAGCACGTTTTCGTTGGAGCAGTGCACGGGGTTCAAGCCGAGGACGGATCAGACTTCGGTGGCAAGACAGTTATCTATTCCGACGATGAATCTTCATCCGGAGAGACTGAGTCTTTGTGTCAGTTGCGGGACGGCCGGTCTAAGGGTGAGTCCGATGGAGACAGTATTCCGGGCCCCTTTGATCCGCCAAACCGGGTGGCTGTCTTTATGGCCGGTTCACAACCTACGCCGCAGTCCACGGTGATTGGGGCGACAGCAGAAGCTGGTGCAGGGGGGAGTGGCCAGGCCCTCTCGCCCGTTGACGTTCTATCCACCTTGGTCGAGGAGTTCACAGCCCGAGCCATGGCAGAGGTAGCTCCAGCAGACAAGGCAAAACATGATGCAGAGCTCCTTCAGCTAAAGGGCCGGATTGATCAAGCGAGGGAAAGTCTGAAAACAGAGAAGGCTATGATAGCTCTGAGGCAGGCATAGTTGAATGATCAGGCTTTTCATCTTAGGATGGAGCAGGCCTCTGCACAGGGAGTTAGGAGTCGGAAGTACCAGTCTTGTCTACCGCCGGTTTATGAGGCGACAGATCTTTTCAGGACACCAGGAGCGGGGACCAGCAATGATCCGGCTTTAAACCGGAGGGCACCCCCAGCGAGGGATGAGCCGGTTCAGCAGCCTACTACGGAGCAAGATCGGCGGATCACGTCTGCACCTCACGTTCCTACCCCTCCGGGTCATTATTCAAATCCTTTGGATAACATCGTTGCTGCTGCTTCACGCTTGGCCGCTTTACCCATTGAGGGGACATCCCCTGTGGCGTTGGAGGCACGTAGGGTCAAGGATCTACTTAATACGGCGTTGGTACAACAGCAAGCATATTCTCATAGCAGGGAGAGGCTCCATTCAACACCACGCCCCAGCCGGAGTTACACTAGGCATTGGGAGGAACCAGAAGTGTCTAGCAGTGAACGCAGGCGACACCGTCACAAACAAAATAATCCGGCAGGCGTGGATGCACAAGCTCAGGATGCAAATCGGGTTAGATCGGTGGCCCGGGAAGAAGTCCGTCAAACGACGCCGGTTCACACAGCCACAGCAGAGACAGGAGTCACGACGAGTTCCTTTGGGGTGCAGTGTCTTATCCCCGCTTTACGGAGCGTGAAGCTGCCCAAGGATTTTAAAGGTCCACGAAAAGTGCCTAATTACACGGCAGATTTGGCTCCAGAAGCTTGGGTCGAGAGTTATGACATGGCCATGGAGATGCTGGATGTGGATGAAGCGTCCTGTGCGAGATACTTCACCATGATGCTTGAGGGTACAGCCCGGACCTGGCTAAAGGGCTTACCCCCTAATTCTATCGGATCATGGGGAGAATTACGTCGCCAGTTTATCAAAAACTTCAAGGATACGTGCAAGCAGCCGATGTTAGTGGTAGAGCTAGCAGCCTGTATACAAGGAGAACAGGAGTCTACAAGCGCATGGGTACGGCGAGTATCAGAAATCTTACACTCTTCGAACGGTATCAATCCCAGTACGGCGATAGTGACACTGTAAAACAATTGCCGGTTTGAGTCTCTCAAGTTAAAACCGGGACGGCTTAAACGGGATTGTAATGATATGGGAACTCTCATGAGCGCTCTGGTGAAGTATGGGGATTCTGACAACACTAAGTATCCAGAAGTAGAGGGAGACAAAGCAGGAAAAGTCAACAAGCCTGGTAAACCGGCGCAGGTTAATCCGGCTGCTACAAGCTTCTTAGGCAAGCGAAAAGCGGAGGGTGGCTCTGATTTCATGGCCAATACCCAAGTTCAAGGAGGTTTCCAGCGCAATAGGGGTAAGCCGCCTCCGCAAACTGGCGGAGGAAACGTTAGCTGGGAGCAGGAGTTAAATGTGCCTTGTCCGAAACATAGCACAAGGGAACGACCAGCAAAACATACTATAGGAGAATGCAAGCCTTTGATGGAAGCCGTAATGAGCCGGTTCAGCTCTAACAACGGGCCTCCAAACGGCGGTTCAGGCCCGGGTCCCCAAGGGAACGGCTCCGGATCAAGATATCGTGGCAAAAACAGTGGTTATAATAACCGAGGCAATAATCAGTATGGCCAAGGCGGTTATAATAACCAAGGCAATCAACAGCGTGGTCAAGGTGGTTACAATAACCAAAACAACCAACAGCAGGGCCAGGGTAATCACAATAACCAGGGCAGTCAGTAGCATTAGCAGCAGCAGCAGCAGCAATCCGGATATCAGAGTAATCCGAAGGAGCTGAGTAGTGGGCAGTATCATGTGTTTACTATAAGTTTGTGTAAACGGGATCAAAAAGTTTTGAAGCGGGCGGTCCACGCGGTTGAACCAGCGACCCCGCAATTCCTGCGCTGGTCAGAGCAGCCTATTGTGTGGAGCAGGGAGGATCACCCGTTACGAGTTGATAATCCAGGTCATTTGGCCTTCGTGGTAGCACCACAGGTGGGTGGCTACAAATTCACTAAAGTTCTCATGGACGGTGGCAGCAGCATCAATATCTTGTATTATGAGACTTTCCGCCGCATGGGGCTGACGGATAAAAAGCTAAGACAATCAAACACAGTGTTTCATGGAGTGGTGCCAGGTAAATCAGCTTACCCAGTTGGAAAAATTGACCTAGAAGTTACCTTTGGAGATGAACAGGATTCCAGGTCAGAAATGATAACCTTTGAAGTGGTCAAGATCCGGAGCCCTTATCATGCTCTGTTTGGGAGGACGGTTTATGCCAAATTTATGGCCAGGCCGTGTTTTGTTTATCTACAGCTCAAGATGCCGGGTCACAAAGGAAAAATCACGGTTCATGGAAGCCGCAAGATTGCATTGGAGTGTGAGGAAGGAGACGCTACCTACGCGGAGGCAGTGTGTGCTACGGAGGAATTGAAGTTTTACAAAGACAATGTTGATCCGGCAGATATGTCCCCATTGAAGAAGCCAACTACGGAACATGATCCGGCGTTGAAGTTTAAATCCGCAGAAGAGACCAAGCAAGTTGATTTTGTGCCAGGCGATTCATCCAAGCAATTCACTATCAGCGCTAACCTTGATCCCAAATAGGAAAGCGCGCTCATCGAGTTCATCCGTGAGAACCGGGATATCTTTGCATGGAAACCTTCTGACATGCCAGGTATACCGAGGAACTCGCTGAGCACAGTCTTAATATTGATCCAAAGTTTAAACCGGTCAAGCAGTATCTGCGCCGCTTCAACGAAGAAAGGCGCAAGGCTATAGGAGAAGAGGTGGCCAGGCTTTTGGCTGCAAGGTTCATAGTTGAAGTTTTTCACCCGGAGTGGTTGGCTAATCCGATGCTGGTGCTAAAGAAAAATGGAAAGTGGAGAATGTGTGTGGATTACACGGACCTAAACAAGGCTTGTCCAACTGATCCTTTTGCTCTCCCTCGCATTGATCAGATCATCGATGCTACAGCGGGATGTGAGCGGCTAAGTTTTTTGGATGCCTACTCAGGGTATCACCAGATCAAGATGGCGGTTAAAGATCAGGAGAAGACGTCCTTCATAACACCTTTTGGTGCCTTTTGCTATGTGTCTATGCCCTTTGGGCTCAAGAGTGCCCAAGCCACCTACCAGCGGTGTGTACAGAACTGTCTTAAGGGGCAGGTACGCAGGAATGTTCATGCTTATGTGGATGATATCGTGGTAAAGTCAAGGAAGGAGGAGACGATGATAGAGGACCTCAAGGAGACTTTTGACAATCTTCGGGCCTATAAAATGATGCTTAATCCGGAGAAGTGTACCTTTGGTGTTCCGGCAGGCAAGCTCCTTGGGTTCTTAGTGTCAAACAGAGGAATAGAAGCTAATCCAGAGAAGATCAAGGCAATCACATCTTTGACTAAACCAGTTTGCATCAATGATGTTCAGCATATCGCCGGTCGGATCACATCCTTGAGCCGGTTCATCAGCCGTTTGGGGGAGAAGGCGATTCCGCTTTATCAGATGTTGAAAAAGACGGATCGGTTTATATGGAGTGATGAGGCAAACGCAGCGTTTGAGGATTTGAAGCGGCAGCTGGCAAAACCACCGGTCCTGGCCGCCCCTGTTGATAATGAGTCGTTACTGTTATATGTCGCCGCCAATGCACGGGCGGTCAGCGTAGCAATTGTGGTTGAACACAAGGAAGCAGGGAAGGAATACCCGGTTCAGCGTCCGGTCTATTACGTCAGTGAAGTTCTCATTGAGTCCAAACAAAGATACCCACAATTGCAGAAGATGGTATATGGTGTGTTCATGGCAAACCGGAAGTTGAAGCATTATTTCCAAGGCCACCCAATAATTGTTGTTAGTTCAGCACCGTTGGGGGATATAATCCAGAACAGGGAAGCTACGGGCAGAGTAGCGAAGTGGGCCATTGAGCTCAGCCCACACGAATTGAAATATGTGCCACGCACCGCTATCAAATCTCAAGCATTGGTGGATTTCATCAATGATTGGACAAAAATGCAAACACCAGAGGAGAAGCCGGATCTTACATACTGGACGATTCACTTTGACGGTTCAAGGCAGTTAGAAGGCTCGGGGGCTGGAGTTGTTTTAACTTCCCCGCGAGGAGATAAGTTTTGCTATGTCCTCCGTTTATTGTTCCCTTGTACCAATAATGCAGCAGAGTATGAAGCATTGCTTCATGGCTTACGGATGGCCAAGGAGATGAACTTGAGCCGAGTCAAGTGTTTCGGTGATTCAGATTTAGTGGCACAGCAAGTATCTGGTAAGTGGGACTCAAGAGATCCTCTTATGGCAGCTTACAGACGAGAAGTTGAAGCAGTTGCAGGATATTTCAAAGGATATCAGGTGGATCACATAGACCGGCGAAAGAACGAAGCGGCCGATGCCCTGAGCCGGCTAGGTTCTCAACGTAAATCGGTACCGCCAAATACTTTTTTGGATGAATTGCACAGTCCATCGGTTCAAGTACCATCAGAGGAAGACTTGGCTGTTCTTGATCCGGAGGCACAGTTAGTTGCGGCACTACATGTTATTCCGGATTGGACGCTGCCCTATTTGGCGTATCTGAGCCGAGGAGAGCTGCCGGACGACGAGATCGAAGCAAGACAGATAATCCGCGCTCTAAGTCCATGACAATTGCAAACGGAGAGCTTCATCATCGCAGCGTTTCTGGAGCATTTCAGCGGTGTGTATCAGCTGAGGAAGGTTGTGATATTCTTTGAGAGATCCATGAAGGGGATTGTGGTCATCATGCCGGTTCAAAGTCCTTGGTGGCTAAAGCTTTTCGACATGGGTTCTATTGGTTGACAGCCCATGCTGATGCGGCGGATCTAGTCCGGAAGTGTGATGCTTGTCAGGAGTTTTCACGACGTGCTCTTGTTCCGGCACAGGAGCTCCGGATGATACCAATAACCTGGCCATTTGTGACTTGGGGGCTTGATATGGTTGGACCCTTTAAGCGATCCCAAGATCAAAAGACTCATCTACTGGTGGCTGTGGATAAGTTTACAAAGTGGATTGAGGCAGAGCCTGTGAGCAAGGGTGATGCGGCAACAGCAGTTAAATTCATCAAAAAGGTAATTTTCCGGTTTGGTTTTCCACACAGCATCATTCGCCTAGACGTATCTTCTGTTGCGCACCCTCAATCCAATGGTCAAGCTGAAAGAGCAAATCAGGAGATTTTGCGAGGTATCAAGCCCCGGCTTATGACTCCCTTGCAAAGAACACCAGGGTGCTGGGTTGAGGAGTTACCGTCTGTCCTTTGGAGTATCAATACTACGCCAAACCGGTCCACAGGTTACACACCTTTCTTTATGGTATATGGTGCTGAAGCGGTCCTTCCAAGTGATATCAGTCATGATTCGCCAAGGGTGACGGCCTATGTTGAAGCGGCAAACGAGCAGGCGAGACAAGACAGTTTGGACCGGTTGGATGAAGAACGTGATATAGCAGCAGCACGGTCTGCAATTTATCAACAAGACTTGCGCAGATATCACAGCCGCCGGATCAAGACCAGGATGTTCCAGGAGGGAGACTTAGTACTCCGGCTCATTCAAGATCAAACAGATATGCACAAGCTATCCCCGCCTTGGGAAGGGCCCTTTGTGGTCAGCAAGAATCTGCACAACGGTTCATATTACCTTCTGTCCTCTGGAGCATCAATACTACGCCGAACCGGTCCACAGGTTATACACCTTTCTTCATGGTGTATGGTGCTAAAGCGGTCCTTCCAAGTGATATCCGTCATGATTCACCACGGGTGACGGCTTATGTTGAAGCGGCCAATGAGCGGGCAAGACAAGACAGCTTGGACCGGCTAGATGAAGAGCATGACATAGCAGCAGCACGATCCGCGATTTATCAAAAGGACTTGCGCAGATATCACAGCCGCCGGATCAAGACCAGGATGTTCCAGGAGGGAGACTTACTCATTCAAGATCAAACAGATATGCACAAGCTATCCTCGCCTTGGGAAGGGCCCTTTGTGGTCAGCAAGAATCTGCACAACGGTTCATATTACCTGGTGGACGTTCGAGAACACAAAGACTCACGGACATCGGAAGAAGAGACAAAGAGGCCGTGGAATATTGCCCTCTTGCGGCCCTACTATACCTGAGCCATGAGCTCCACTGTATCCTCTGTATATATTATGATTAATGAATAAACCGGCACCCTCGGTAAACCGGGGGTTCAGCCTTTTTTCCAATACAAGTATCTTATGGGGACAACCATACATTTCTTATTATATGTCATATTACAAACAAATCGATCGATTTAAATTGATTTTGCAGGGCATATGTACTCAGGAGCAATAACTCACTGAAGAGCTTTCTATTCAAGCATAGGTCGTATCAGGACCAAAGAGGACATGGCATAAGGCCCTCTGGATGGCACCCGCATCCAGTGATTGGCTAAGTTTCATAAGGCCCTCTGGATGGTACCCGCATCAAGTGATTGGCTAAGTTTCATAAAGGCCCTCTGGATGGTACCCGCATCCAGTGATTGGCTAAGTTTCATAAAGGCCCTC
>LR738709.1:440449479-440483491 GCA_902687465.1 Secale cereale | reverse complement strand
TGAACCATAAAGGCCCTCTGGATGGTACCCGCATCCAGTGATTGGCTAAGTTTTCCTATGGTTGTACCCGAACCATAAAGGCCCTCTGGATGGTACCCGCATCCAGTGATTGGCTAAAGTTTTATATGGCCAGCAGGGGGCAGGATTGTACCCGAATCCTAGCTTGACCCCTGTTGGTTATATCCGGTTCCTATGGATGGTACCCGCATCCATAAGGCCCTCTGGATGGTACCCGCATCCAGTGATTGGTTGAACTTTGCTTTGAGCCTGGCAGCTCATAAAAAGCCTCGACTACACGGTTTTATTTGCAAATTTGCATTTCTGGTATTTATGTTTTTATGGTTCTTTGATCCGGAGTGGGACAACTCCAGAGTTGACCATGTATCTTCAAAAAACTGGGTCATAAACACCAGCATAAGTTCAAAGGCTGGGTCATGAACACCAACATAAGTTCAAAAGTCTGGGTCGTGAACACCAGCATAAGTTCAAAAGCCTGGGTCATGAACACCAGCATAAGTTCAAAAGTCTGGGTCATAAACACCAACAAGAGTTAAACCGGTGTTTATCATAAACCGGAACAATCATTAGGCAGAAGCCAAGTTAGAAAGCCAAGAGCTTCAGCAGAATCATCAGGAAGAAACAAAGTAAGAAGCCAAGCATGATCTAAACCGGTAGCTTCTATAAGACCCGGGATTATTATTGGGTCTATCAAAAGGCTCCCTTCAAAAATGGCAAATTTCGCCGGATGAAGAATATCAAGCATACTTGATCTCAGGTATAAAGTTATTTTTGATACAAACATACACTTGTTTGATATATTGTGAGAGCAATTTAATTAGTCCAGCGGTAAACTGCTAGGACCTATTTTCAGTGTTATCTATGCAGGAACAGATAATATGCAGAATAAACCATATCAGATCAGATTTAACTTGGCAACGCCAGAAACAAGTTGGAATATCCGGATCAAGACGAATAATGTTTTAAGCTATCCTATTACAAGGCATAGCAAGCCTGAACGGATTAAAGATTGTCCAGCAAAATGAGACTGCAACTACAAAGACACACTATGATCTACGCTTCTTCCTGCCACAACGTCTGGGGATCAACTTGTTCCGGAGTCTCTTCCTCTTCTTGAAGCGGCTGGAAGTCAGGGACGCACCAATCGATTTTCGTTAAGGCACGAAAGTACATCTCTTCATTGATAAGTTCAGACGGATCAATATCTCGGGCGAAAGTATGAGGGCGCACTTGTGGGATTAGATTGACGGTGTCATAAACCGGCCGATCCACCCGCTCGTTCTGTAAATCATACCCCGGATGATACCTGGACAAATCTGATTCGGCAGCAAGCTTGCTAGCGAGAGGACGCATCTCCTTTGTCAAGGCGTGAAGATCTTTGGCGGTGAAGGCTGATCTATCTTCTTTAGTATTGGGGTACCCGTTCAAGGCTTCTTCCGGATCAAAATCCGGAACCCACGCTTTGGCTCTGGTAAGCGCCATGAGAGAACCGGCTCAAGCAGCAGATTTCTTCACTTCCTCCAAGCGCACTGGCAAGACAGACAGCTTCTCTAATGTGCCTTGGATAGTGGTGGGGGCCGGTTTATTGAAAGATGTTGCGCTTATGATCCTTTGAGCTCCGGAATACAGCTGCTCGACCAGAGTATAAGACGCCTTGAGTTTTTTCCGTAAGTCATCCCCAAGATGGGTGACACGGCGCCTTGCATATGATTATCACAATTAAACCGGAACGGATTGAAGATTGCAAGGATGAAAGCAGGAATACAGATTAAGTACTTACCAAACACAGCAGAAGTCGTCAGTTCTATTTGCCGCTTTAAACCGGTTAACTCTTCAGTCACCGGATTAAGGGCTTCTTCAGCGTCCTTTGCCCTTTTTCTAAGTCCTTCTTCTGAACTTCAAAGGCGGTACGTTCCTCTTCAAAGAATTTCTTCAGCTGTTCAGCAGTCTTTAAGCTCAGTGCCAAGTCATTTTTGGCCTTAGAAGCAGCAGATTCCGTTTTAGCAAGTCTGTTCCGGAGTTCAGTAATTTCTTCAGCCCTCCGGTTCAAATCAGCATGCAAGTAAAATCAAGTGGAATGAAAGCAAAAGTCAGACAAGTCTCAAGCACATAACCAAGTTATCTACTTGACACTTGGGGGCTAATGGGCAGTTGAAGCGTCAAACAGTAGCAATTCAAAGACAAGTCTCAAGCACACAAACAAGTTGTGTACTTGACACTTGGGGGCTAATGGGAAGTTGAAGCGTCAAACAGTAGCAATTCAAAGACAAGTCTCAAGCACACAAACAAGTTGTCTACTTGACACTTGGGGGCTAATGGGCAGTTGAAGCGTCAAACAGTAGCAATTCAAAGACAAGTCTCAAGCACACAAACAAGTTGTCTACTTGACACTTGGGGGCTAATGGCTAGTTGAAGTATCAAAAGGAAAAAATTCAGACAAGTCCCAGGCACATAAACCGAATTATGCCCCTGACACTTGAGGGCTAATGTAAGATCATTTGCTTCATCAGGAAGTACCGGTTCACCTTCTAAACGTAGCTAAACCGGAACTTGGGGACTACTATGATATAGACAGAAGCATGTCAAAAGCAAAAATCAAAAAGCAAAGGATTACCTCATACTTGTCCTTCATCATGTTAACCAAGCCTGCTTCATAATCTCGACTAGTATGGAGCCGGTTCAAATACCCGGAATAGAGCTCCTGGGCACTCATATCAGCGAAGCTAGACAGCTCTGTACTCCATTTACCCTTTTCTTGATGCATCTTCTCCGCTTTAGCCGTATGTTCGGCTAAGGCAGTGGGCTCAGCAGGAGCAGTATAAGTTGTACCAGTTACTTGAACTTCTGGAGAAGCAGTTGCCGTTGGTGGAATAGCCGTATGAACCGGGCTAGCAAGAGCCGGGCTAGTTTGAGGAGGGTCGGCCCGAGCAGGAATCTCCGTTTCATGGACATTCTCAGAATTAGGATTCTCAGGCGCAGAAGTATGATCCATAGGAGCAGGATCTTCAAGTGGAATTGTGGGCTCGCTTTCCGGAGGGATAGTTGTGTCCGGATCAACCGCCGGATCATCAATGGTAGCCTCAGCAGTTGGCTTGTTAGCCTTTGCCCTTTTGCTAGGCTTAGGCTTGCTGAGAGAAATTGGAAAAGAAATCAGAACTGTAAAGAAAAGTACGATCATAAACCGGATAAATTAAAAGACTTACCCTGGGACAGTTTTCAGGGGTGGGAGTTGTGTGGCAGTTGATTCGCCGGAAGAAGATAAGGGAGTATCCTGATAATTAGGGTCAGACGGTTTAAGCGGTTTGCGTATAAGCCCGGCCTTGGGACGAAGAAGAGTTGGAGAGAGTATAACCTCAGAGCGGCGCCTCCGAGCCGGAGTAAGGGATATTCTGAATGATTCCACTGCAAGGCCGCTATGGCGGGTGGTCCGGCGAAGGGCTTCATGTTGCTGTTTCTTCAAAAGAAAATTGGGATCCAATTGAGCATAAGGGTGAGAAAACTGATATTTCCGGACTGTCCGACGAACTTTTGGTGGAGGTGGTTCTGAATCTGAAGAAAGAATAGTTACCTCAATTTCTGCCGGTTTATCTCCTTCAGCCAACTCCTGTGAAAAGATACTGTTAACATAAATCTGGATAAAGGTGAACAAGCCATAACCGGATTAACTCATACGTCAGAGTCCGGATCATCATCCTCGGCATGTGAACCGGAGCCAGCAGCCGCCTTTTTCTTCTTGATGGCGTAAGCCTTCCGGCGTGGTAGTTTTCCAGCCTTCTCCTGAGGCTTCCCCTTCCAAAAAGGATCACCAGCCTGTTCAAAAGGTGAAGAGTGATTGAAAGAACGGTTTAAAGGAACGGATTACAAACATACGAAATAGAGCTAGACTTACTGCAGGCAGCTTGTTCTTCTTATAATACGGAGCCAATCCGGTTTGGCTGCATTCTTCCAAAGAGACATTAAGCATCTTTTTAGCAGACTCAATGACTTCCGATTCAGAAAGTTTGTCTTTAGAAAACCGTTGAGGATCATTCGGTTTACCAGAATATTTACACATCAGACTCGAGCGTCGACTCAGAGGAAGGATACTCCAAGAAAGCCAGCAGCGCATAAAATCAATTCCGGTCAAACCGTTGGCCATAAAGGCTTTCAACCTAGCAAGTTGAGAAGCAAACCGGGGCCGCTCTAAGGAGCTCAGGCGCTGCGGCAAAGGGTGATCCTCCGGAAGACGGTGTTCGCGATAACCCGGCAGTGGGTTTTCCCCTTCAGGTGAAGTGTCAATGCAATAAAACCAAGACTTGTTCCAATCCTTGGGGTGTGTGTGGAGAGCAACATGAGGAAAGACTACGTCTCTCCTCTTCTGAATGCTGACCCCGCCCAGTTCTTGATGAGGTCCGCTAGTAAACTCAGTTCGCCGGTTCAAATGGAAAAAGTCCCTGAACAGGTCGACTGATGGCTCTTCTTGCAAATAAACCTCTGAGAA
The DNA here is from genome assembly GCA_902687465.1 of Secale cereale. Lineage (NCBI taxonomy): Eukaryota > Viridiplantae > Streptophyta > Magnoliopsida > Poales > Poaceae > Secale > Secale cereale. The sequence continues at coordinate 440,478,993 of LR738709.1, read as the reverse complement.
AACTTGAAAATCGCAGATGTTGGAAATAGAGTTGGGACCTATGTCCTGAGGGTGGAGTTGGAAAGCAGCAAGCACTACCCGGAATAACTTTGAACCGGGAGGAGTGAAACCTCGAGCTATGTGGTCGAAGAAGACAATAACCTCCCCCTCTCTGGGAGTAGGAGGACATTCATCTCCTGGAGCCCGCCATTTTAAAACGGACTGAGGGCCCAGTTGCAAGAGACAAACTGTTTGGCCATAGCAACTGAAGAACAAGTGCTGAAAGGGTAAAGTGTAAACCTAGATTATTTGAGTACAGTGGCATAAACCGGAAGACATATGCAAAGACCACGCGACGGTTTAGACAAGGGACTAATGATATGGTTAACCCGGCAGTAAGAAAAACGTATTACTACCGGTTCATGATAATAAAAAGAGAAGCTAAACCGTCGCATTCATCATTGAATTTTTACAGAAGCAGCATATGACTGTTTAAACCGGAGAATACTTTACAGATCTACAAAGGTGAAGAAACAAGTTTTTGCAAGACAGCTAAAGTATAACAGATTTGAACACTCAGGAAAAACAAAAACAAATACGCTGATATTGCAAGAATAACTAGGGGGATCATATACAGAGCATACAAATTCAAAGGTTGAATCTAAAGGACGAGATCTAAAGTATACAACAGCGGAACAGAGGCAAGTTTAAGGGCAAGATCTAAAGGCTGAAATTACTGTGAACTTGGTGCCTAGGATGAACAGATGAAGCTATCACTGAGGTTTAATGGCGGAGACGCGAGAAGAACCCTAGAGCTACAGATCTACAGCGAGGAAGATGAAGTACCTGGAACAGCAAGAAGCGGCGGCGGTGTTTCTCTGGTCGCACTCAGGTTGATGCAGCGCACGGAGGAGACTTGAGCTCGACGGACGACGGCAGAGACTTGAGCTACACAGACGACGGCGGAGACTAGAGCTCGGGCGACGGAGGAAGAAGAACGAACGGAAGGAGATAAAGAGCAGAGGCAGTAGTATTTATAAAGGGGCAGAGTCGAAACGGCAGGCGCGAGATTTGAGGAGGCAAAAAATCGGATAAAGATTCCCTGTCGCCTCGATTCTCGGGATAACCTTTAAACAAAGGTGATAGACAGCTGGGCGCGTTAAATGCGGAAGTGATGTCACGGTCAAAATTAAGTGACTTTCAAGGATGACGTCATGGCCGGTTTACAAAAATGAGAAGACACAAGAAGGAAGATTATGCAAGACTGGGAAGATTGATGTGAACAAGTTCAAATCATTCTGGGGCCTAATGTCAGGGATATTACTAGCAGGTATGAACCGGCTAGTGTAAACCGGATTATGGTAACATCGTTATATCATTGTAATACTTAGTAGAGGCTACGACCCATGAGATCTTAGGGCCCATGTATAGAGTTACGGTTTGTAAACCGCCTGATCATGTAACTTGAGAGATAAGGAAGAAAGAGCAGAGACCGAGGCGGACACAAGTATGAGCCGGCCTCGGGACTCTGTAAACCGGGCCGGGCGTCGCTTCTATATAAAGGGACGACCCGGCGACGGTTCAGGGACAAGCAAGAAACAACCCGTCGAGACATAGGCAAGCGATCCGCTCCCTGTTCATCGACGCCCAAGCAATACCAAACCAAACTAGACGTAGGCTTTTACCTTCATCGAAGGGGCCGAACTAGTATAAACCCTCTGTGTCCTTTGTGTGCTTTTAACCCCTTCAAGCTAACCCGTGTGATGGTTCCATCATCAAGTCCGTTAAACCGGACATCTGCCGTGTTAATTCCACGACACGTGGTGAAGCCAGAACCAGAGATGGGCATTCATTCAGAGAACTAAATTCTGATAGACGACACCGACAATGATGAAAGTGACTATGAAGAAGAAGCTAGAGCAGTTATTATGGAGTCTTCTTCCGATGATAGTTATTATATGACCACCCTATAATCATTAGTATTCTTACAAGTAGTTAGAATCGTTCGCTAGCTTTGTATTGGGTTCTTTTGTCTGATCTTGCTTGAATTGAGTGATATGATATGAAATTGTTTGTCTCATGTGCATATGGGTAGTGATTTCCCCTAAACCTCACTCTATTCTATTTCTCATCCCTCTAACCCATCAAATGCCTCCGAGACGTGAGCCTAGATTTGAGTTCCCACCTGAGCTCACTCAGTTGATCTGGCAGCAGAACACCTTCATGCAACTACTTGTTCAGAACCAAGGCAACAATAACAATAACAACAATCCACCTCCTCCTCCCCAAGACAACCTCACCCGGTTCCTAAGGTTGAATCCACCGGTGCTCTCTAGTAGCACCGAGTCGATTGTAGCAATTGACTGGCTCCGCAAGATGGGAAGAGAGCTAGCAACTGCAAGATGTACAAATGTAGAGAGAGTGCGCTTTGTCGCACATCATCTTGAGGGACCAGCAGCCGCTTGTTGGGAGAACTACACCGCCACATATCCACTTCCTACAGTTACTTGGGATCAGTTTCAACAAGCCTTTCGCACTCCACATGTCTCAGCTAGAGCCATGAACCTGAAGAAGCATGAGTTTCGCAACTTGCGCCAAGGAAACTGTACTGTGGGGCAGTACGTGGATGACTTCAGGCAGTTAGCTCGCTATGCGCCAGATGATGTGGCCACTGACGCCGCGAAGCAAGAGAAGTTTCTGGAGGGATTCAACGATGAGTTGAGCATGTGATACGTCTCCAACATATCTATAATTTTTTTATGGTTCCATGCTATTATTTATGATGTTTTGGATGTTTAATGGGCTTTGTTATACACTTTTATATTATTTTTGGGCCTAACCTATTAACCCAAAGGCCTAGTACAGATTGCTGTTTTTTTGCCTATTTCAGGGTTTTACAGAAAATGAATATCAAACGGAGTCCAAACGGAATGAAACTTCGGGAGAGATATTTTTGGAGCAAAATACGCACGGGGGACTTGAGAACCATGGAGTTGGGCACACGTGGCGTCCACGAGGGTGGGGGGCGCGCCCCCCCTATAGGGCGCACCCCCTGCCTCGTGGGCCCCATGTTTGGCCCCCGGTGCCCTCCTTCCTCCTATATATACCTACGTACCCCAAAACCATTAGAACAACAGAGAAAACCCTAGTTCCACCGCCACAACCTTCTGTTCCCGTTAGATCCCATCCTGGGGCCTCTTCCAGAGCTCCGTCGGAGGAGGGATCTACCACGGAGTGCTTCTACATCATCATCATCGCCTCACCATGAGTTGTGAGTTGTTTACCATAGACCTTCGGGTCCATAGCTAGTATCTAGATGGCTTCTTCTCTCTCTTTGGATCTCAATACCAAGTTCTCCTCGGTCTTCGAGGAGATCTATTCGATGTAATCTCTTTTTGCGGTATGTTTGTCGAGATCCGATGAATTGTGGGTTTATGATCAAGATTATCTATGAGAAATATTTGGTTCTTTTCTGAACTCTTTATGTATGATTATAATATCCTTGCAAGTCTCTTCGAATTATTAGTTTGGTTTGGCCTACTAGATCTATAGTTCTTGCAATGGGAGAAGTGCTTGGCTTTGGGTTCAATCTTGCGGTGTCCTTTCCCAGTGACAGTAGGGGAAGCAAGGCACGTATTGTATTGTTCCCATCGAGGATAAAAAGATGGGGTTTATATCATATTGTTTGAGTTTATCCCTCTACATCATGTCATCTTGCTTAAGGCGTTACTCTGTTCTTATGAACTCAATACTCTAGATGCATGCTGGATAGCGGTCGATGTGTGGAGTAATAGTAGTAGATGCAGAATTGTTTCGGTCTACTTGTTTCGGACGTGATGCCTATATATAATGAGGATGCCTAGATAGTTACATTAGTATTCGCTTTTCTATCAATTGCTCGACAGTAATTTGTTCACCCACCATAGAATTCTGCTATCATGAGAGAAGCCACTAGAGAAACCTATGGCCGCCGGGTCTATTCTCAACATATCAATCTACAATCTACTTTACTTTTCTGTTTTTACTTTCTGTTCTTATATCCAAAAATATCAAACTATCCTATCTATCAGATCTCACTTTCGTAAGTGACCGTAAAGGGATTGACTCCCCCTTATCGCATTGGCTGTGAAGTTCTTATTTGTTTGTGCATGTGCGAGGGACTCGCGCGTGGTCTCCTACTGGATGGATACCTTGGTTCTCAAAAACTTAGGGAAATACTCACGCTACTGTGCTGCATCACCCTTTCCTCTTCGAGGGAATACAACGCAAGCTCGAGAAGTAGCAGCATGCAGCTGATGGTAGCAACCTACAACAACTACCAAGAGCTGCTAGACAAGGCCATCATGATTGAAGGAAAGCAGCAGCAGATTGAGACCCGTAAGAGGAAGTATGGATCGGGGAAGTATAACTCTGGAGCCCAACAGAAGCCTCGTTATTCCCCATACTCAGGAGGAGATAACCATCCCACCAATGGAGGCCATTCTCACCATGGAGGAAATTCACACAACCATAGTGGCCCCATGAATGGCAATGGGAATGGAGGAAACAACAATCAGAATCGTTCAACTCCATCAACGCCTGCTAAGAAGGATCTGAGTCACATTACCTATTTCAAGTGTGGGAAGACTGGACATTATGCCACAGAGTGTCCTAAAGGCAAGAATGGAAATGGCAATGGAAGCTCGGGAAAGAAGCCCAACCCATTCACCAGAGGACAGGTGAATCACGTCAACGTGGAGGACATTGACGAGTAGCCCGACGCAGTGGTTGGTAATTTTTTGGTTAATGCAATTAGCACCCTTGTTCTTTTTGACACTCGTGCATCTCATTCATACATATCAAGGGGTTTTGTGGAAAAGCGTCATTTGCCCACCGTAGCCCTTAATTTGCCTATGTTAGTGAGTTCCCCTGGAGCAGAGTACATGGCTAGCCGAGGATGTTATCAACTGCCATTGACCATTGGGAGACATGTATTTCCCACGAACCTCATCATTTTGGAATCCTAGGGTTTGGATGTAATCATAAGTATGGATTGGCTATCCAAGTTTGAAGGAAACATTGATTGCACCAATAGGTCTATTCTCCTCACCACCCCGAAAGGAAAGAGGATCAAGTATGTGTCGAGGCACACACCCCAGAAGACGCATGTGAATGCACTCTCGGGAGTTGTTTAGGAGGAAGTACCAGTTGTGAAGGATTACCCCGATGTATTTTCGGAGGAGTTACCAGGCATGCCACCGGAGCAAGACATTGATTTCTTGTTTGACTTATTACCAGGCACTGGACCAATATCCAAGAGACCTTACCGGATGCCCGCCAATGATTTGGAACAGATCAAGAAGCAGATCAAGGAGTTAATGGAGAAAGGTTATATCTGACCAAGTTCTCCACCTTGGGAGCCCCAATGCTCTTAGTCGAGAAGAAGGATGGCTCACTAAGGATGGTTGTGGATTATCGTGCACTGAATGAGGTGACGATCGAGAACAAATACCTTTGCCAATGATCCATGATCCGTTTGATCAGTTGCAAGGAGCCAAAGTTTTCTCTAAGATTGATTTACGATCTGGATATCATCAGTTGAAGATTTGAGAGCAGGACATACCTAAGACAGCTTTTACCACAAGGTACGGGCTTTATGAGTATACGGTTATGTCATTTGGTTTGACTAATGCCCCTGCCTATTTTATGAGTATGATGAACAAAGTGTTCATGGAGTTCTTGGATAAGTTTGTGGTAGTGTTCATTGATGACATATTGGTTTACTCCAAGAACGAAGAGGAGCACAAGGAACATTTGTGCTTAGTTCTCAAGAAGCTCAGGAAACACCAGTTATATGCCAAGTTCAGCAAATGTGAGTTTTGGTCGAAGGAAGTCGGATTCCTCGGACATGTTATATCAGGAGATGGTATAGCAGTAGACCCTTCCAAAGTAGAGGCCATCACAGAATGGAAGGCACCCACCTCAGTTGGTGAGATTCGTAGTTTTCTTGGACTTGCAGGATATTATCGGAGGTTCATTGAGAATTTCTCCAAGATTGCGAAGCCCATGACGGAGTTGTTGAAGAAGGAAAGAAAGTACAATTGGACCGAAGAATGTGAGGCCAGTTTTCAGGAGTTGAAGAAGCGTTTTGTTACAGCCCCAGTTGAAAGCACATTTGCTCTCCGGGTGGTTTTGGTAATTAATGACAACATACTTTGTGGTTGGACTAATACTTTTATCAAGTATGTTTCAGGAAACCCAATCACATTGGTATGGCAAGATGACTGAAGAAGTGGACCCCTCAAATGCTAAGGCAAGCATTGGCAAAAGCTCAAGACTCCATTTTTGGTTTAGTGATCAAAGATCACATTGAGTCCATAGGAAAGCCAATACTATTAAAAGGGGATGAGGTTGTGTTGATGATCTTGTTGCTCAAGTGCTTGGTGATCTAACTCCCTCAACTATCAGCACTATTCACTACTTAACACACACCCATAAGTAATCTCGGTCAAACCAACTCAGTCCCACCGAGATGAAGTTATTTCTACAAACCCTAACATCTCGGTCACACCGATTCTTTCAAATCAGTCCCACCGAGATGAACCACTTCTGCCATATTCCAAACCCTAGAAAAATCGGTCTTACCGAGTTTGAGATCGGTCACACCGAAACTGAACTGCCAACCTTCTGTAACCATTTCACATCATATCGGAATATCCGAGTTTGCATTATCGGTCTCACCGAAATGAGCAAGGTTCTGCCTTGACTCAAATCGGTCGCACCGATAATTCATTTTCGGTCAAACCGATTCTGGCATGTTCCTATTCTTTCTCAAATCGGTCCAACCGAGTTTTCTTTCTCGGTCTCACCGAAATCTCCAACGTTCATATCAGATACACTTTCGGTCTCACCGAGATGGTATTTTCGGTCCCACCGAAAATCCCAACGTTCACTATATTTGAACTTTCGGTCTAACCGAGTTTTCACTTCGGTCTCACCGAGATTGGTCAAATGTGTGTGTAACGGTTGGATTTTGTGTGGAGGCTATATATACCCCTCCACCCCCTCCTCATTCGTGAGGAGAGCCATCAGAAAGTACCACCACTTCTACCATACACTTTCTGAGAAGTGAACCACCTACCCTTGTGTTGAGATCAAGCCATTCCATTCCTACCATATGAAACTTGATCTCTAGCCTTCCCTAGTTGCTTTCCACTCAAACCTTTCTTCCACCACAGCCATATCAGTGAGGAGAGTTGAGTGTTGGGGAGTTTATCATCTGAAGCACAAGAGCAAGGAGTTCATCACCATCAACACCGTCTATTACCTTTTGGGGGGTGGTGCCTCCTAGATTGGTTAGGTGTCGCTTGGGAGCCTCCGTCTTGATGATGTGGAGTTGAACCAAGAAGTTTGTAAAGGCAAGGAGATCGCCTACTTCGTGAAGATCTACCCCGAGTAAGGCTAGTCCTCCGTGGGCGTAGGCCGTGATGGAATTGACAAGGTTGCTTCTTCGTGGACCCTTCGTGGGTGGAGCCCTCCGTGGACTCGCGCAGCCGTTACCCTCCGTGGGTTGAAGTCTCCATCAACGTGGATGTACGATAGCACCACCTATCGGAACCACGACAAAAATCTCCGTGTCACCAAACTGCGTTTGATCTTCTCCACTTCCATTTACTATATATGCAATTTACTTTCCGCTGCCCATACTCTAGAATTGCATGTGTAGTATGTTACTTGACTTGATCTTAATTGCAAAACTGCCTAAAACTTTGCACAACCAAAAGGCAGATTTTTTATCTTGTCAAGTAGTCTAATCACCCCCCCTCTAGACCTACTTCTTCGATCCTACAATTGGTATCAGAGCTTTGGTCTCCATTGCTTTGGTTTACACACCATTGGAGGAAGATGGACGTGTCTACGGATGGGAGTGTTAGCCATAGAGTGCCTGTTCTTGATGGAAGGTTTTATAACTCTTGGAGGTCTGAAATGCTTAGTATCTTTAAGGTGTACAATTTGTGCAAATATGTTAAGACCCCATATGTGCCTCCATTTGATCCCTTGCACCCTACCATGGATGAAGAGCTTGATTTGCTTCGTAACCTTAGAACTGTGAATCTTATCATTAGAGGGTTACCTGATGACTTGCTTAATCTTGTTACAAATTTTGAATGTGCCTATGCTATGTGGAAATTCTTGGAAGAACTTTATCCGGACTACTCTATGAGAGGTCTTGATGAAATTCTACACAAGACTATTGAATTTGATAGGTTGCACCCCAATGATCCTAACTTTGACAAATGCTTCTTTGAGCTTCGTGATCTTATGAAAAAGAAGGGTGATCCCGGTCTTATCAATATTAGAGTTAGAAATGCTCTTGCATTACATTCCGAAGATTATTATTCCATTGACCAAACTAATGCAAATACTTATCAAATTGACCTAGGTGTTGATGATGAACAATCTATGGGTCAATATGATGATGAGCATGAGCAAGACGATGATTATTCCGATTCGGACACCGAGCTAGACAAAGTCATGAAGAGTCTCAATCTGATGGCAAATATGAGAGACTACTTGTCCGGTGGAAAAGAGTGGATTCTTGATAGTGGATGTACCGTTCACATGACCGGAGACAAAGACATGTTTCGAGAGCTTGCAAAGAATGATGGTCCACGCAAGTATGTGACTTTTGGAGACAACTCCAAGGGTAAGGTACTTGGCCTTGGTAAGGTGGCCATATCTCATGATAGCTCAATTCAAAATGTCATGCTTGTTGAATCTCTTGGATACAATTTACTTTCCGTGTCCAGATTAGCTGACTTTGGATTCAATGTGCTATTCACCAAAGTAGATTGCCAAGTCTTTCGTCGTGATAATCAAAACATGGCTTTTACTGGTATTCGTAGAGGTGATCTATATATTGTTGATTTCACTAAGAAAGCCCAACCTAGAGCTTGTTTCATTGCTAAATCCTCTAAAGGTTGGTTATGGCATAGAAGGCTAGGACATGTTGGTATGCGTAATCTAGACAAGCTGATCAAAGGTGATCATATTCTTGGTGTTAAAGATGTTTTCTTTGACAAAGATAGACTTTGTAGTGCTTGTCAAGCAGGAAAACAAGTTGGTGGAAGTCATCCCGTGAAAAACATCATGACCACAAGGAGACCTCTTGAGCTTCTTCACATGGATCTCTTCGGTCCCAATGCTTACAAAAGCCTTGGTGGTAACTCCTTTGGTCTAGTTATAGTTGATGATTATTCCAGATTTACGTGGGTATTTTTCCTTGATGATAAATCGCAGGTTCAGAGGATCTTCAAGACCTTTGCCAAAAAGGCCCAAAATCAATTTGAGGTGAAGATCAAGAAAGTTCGGAGTGACAATGGAACGGAGTTCAAGAACGCCAATGTAGACTCTTTTCTCGATGAGGAAGGAATTCTACATGAGTTCTCGGCTACGTACACTCCTCAACAAAATGGAGTTGTTGAGAGGAAGAACCGAACACTCATAGAGATGGCAAGAACGATGCTTGATGAATACAAGACACCGAGACATTTTTGGGGAGAAGCGGTCGAGACAGCTTGTCATGCTATCAACAGGCTTTATCTTCATAAGCTTCTCGGCAAGACATCATACGAGCTTCTCACTGGTAACAAACCCCAAGTGGGATACTTTCGTGTCTTTGGTTCAAAATGCTATATCCTTGATAAGCATCGTCGGTCTAAATTTGCTCCTAAATCTCATGAAGGCTTTCTTCTTGGTTACGGATCAAACTCCCACACCTACCGTGTCTACAACAATTTCACCCGAAAGGTTGAAGAGACGGTAGACGTGAAGTTTGATGAATCTAATGGCTCGCAAGTAGAGCAAATGCCTATTGATGTAGGAGACAAGGACCCATCGGAAGCAATCCAAGATTTATCTATTGGAAAGATCCGTCCCATGGAAGTGAAGGAGAGTACCTCATCTACATATGTGGAGCCACCTACCTCACAGAGAGATGAACCTCAAGGCAACATGGAGGCCTCCACAAGTGGAACTCACCAAGATGAGGAAATGCAACAAGAAGATCCACCACAACCTCCTTCTCCACCACCTCAAGACAACACCAACAACAATGAAGAAGAAGAAGAAGAAGATAAAGATGATGAGGAAGCTGAGCCACAACATCAACAAAAGCTATCCCGAGTTCGAGCAAGAGTCAAGAAGAATCATCCCGTGGAACAAATGATGAACGACATCAACTCCGGGAGAATTACTCGCTCTAAAACTCGCTTAGCTAACTTTTGTGAGCATTACTCATTTATCTCTAGTATTGAACCTATGAAGGTAGAAGAAGCACTTAAAGACCCGGATTGGGTGAACGCTATGCACGAAGAACTACACAACTTCGAGAGGAACAAGGTGTGGACTTTGGTAGAGAAGCCCAACGATGATCAAAACATCATTGGAACCAAATGGGTGTTTCGCAACAAGCAAGATGAAGATGGACAAGTCATCCGCAACAAGGCTCGTCTCGTAGCTCAAGGTTACACACAAGTCGAAGGTATGGACTATGGTGAGACCTATGCCCCCGTTGCTAGACTTGAGTCCATTCGCATTCTTCTTGCTTATGCCAATCACCATGATATTACTCTCTATCAAATGGATATCAAAAGTGCTTTCCTAAATGGTGAAATTGAGGAGGAAGTATTTGTTAAACAACCTCCCGGTTTTGTGAATCCCAAAAAGCCTAATCATGTTTATAAGTTGCATAAAGCTCTTTATGGTCTTAAACAAGCCCCTAGAGCTTGGTACAAATGCTTAACTAGCTTTCTTCTTGAAAAAGGCTTTGAGATTGGAAAGATAGACTCAACGCTGTTCACAAAAAGGGTTAATGGTGAACTATTTGTGTGCCAAATATATGTTGATGATATTATCTTTGGTTCAACTAACCCCCATTTTAGCAAGAAGTTTGGACAGCTCATGTCGGAGAAGTATGAAATGTCCATGATGTGTGAACTCAAATTCTTCCTTGGGTTGCAAATCAAGCAATCTAAGGAGGGTACTTTTGTCTCACAAACAAAGTACACCAAGGATCTCTTCAAAAAGTTCAACATGCAAGAAAGCAAAGGTATGAGTACCCCCATGCCTACTAGTGGACATAATGACTTGACAAAAGATGGAGAACCCGTCGATCAAAAGGTTTACCGTTCTATGATTGGTTCTCTACTATATCTTTGTGCTTCTCGTCCTGACATAATGCTGAGTGTATGCATGTGTGCGCGATATCAAGCAGCCCCTAAAGAATGTCATCTTAAAGCTGTTAAGAGGATAGTGAGATACTTGATACACACACCAAACTTTGGCATTTGGTATCCTAAGAGAGCCTCTTTCGATCTTGTTGGCTATTCCGACTCGGACTATGCCGGTGACAAGGTTGATAGAAAGTCAACTTCGGGTACATGTCAATTCCTTGGTCGATCCCTTGTATCTTGGTCCTCCAAGAAACAAAATTCGGTATCTTTATCCACTGCCGAAGCAGAATATATTGCTGCTGGTTCGTGTTGTGCTCAATTGCTGTGGATGACACAAACGCTTAAAGATTATGGGATACATGTGAGACGTGTTCCCTTGCTTTGTGACAATGAGAGTGCAATCAAGATTGGACACAATTCAATGAGTATTTCCTCGAGTATTTCCTTGCTTGCCTAACCCTAGTAGGAAGATGTTCTACACAAGTAGAAATGGCGCTCCAACTTCACATTCAATGAGCACCTACATCAAGCTTACCTACATGAGTAAAGCAACAACAAACCCAAGGTATGTTCTTCACATCTTTGAGGAGCTTTGCTCAAAGTCATGAGTACAAGCAGCTTCATAAGATGTGATCACATCAAATGCTTAATCGAAAAATGGCAACCCCATTTTGAGCTTAAACGATGAGTATGACCTATGATCAAATGTCTTCATTTGACTCCTAAGTCAATATACTCAAACATAGGTGACTTTGTCGCCGACCTTTATCTAGATGAAGTACATATGCTTTTGGAGTTTTTCTGTTTTCTCTTATGTTCTCTCATTGAGTTTTCTTAAAAAAAAAAAAAAACTTCATCTAGGAATCTTTTCTTATGTTTCTTTGTGAATATCCTTCTGGAAATCTTTTTTCTGGCTCTGATCAATTCCCTGAAAATCTTTTACAAATTCATTGCAAATCCTTTGAAACATCCCTCGCAGAGTGAGCTGGATTATTTCTGTGTTTCCTTGGATTTATCTTCCAGGACATCACCTTCTGCAGCTCCACTCAGACTTAAATCCTAAAGAGGGAGAGGACTCAAATTTGGACTCAAATTGTTTCTCTATAAATGTTCTTGTTTGTCCCGTTGTGATTCTTAAGGATCCCACTTCTTTCTTTCTTTCTTTCTTTCCATCTTTCCTGTCCTACCTAGTTTACTGTCCTTTTCGGCACTTGATGTCAAAGGGGGAGAGAACTTAGGGGGAGTAGGGGGAGTAGGAGAGAAGAGAAGACTTAGGGAAGAAAAGCAATCTTATCTTAAGGGGGAGAGAATCACATCAAAGCTTTGTCATGTTTTACATTGGACATTACAATTGGTATCATTCTTTTGATTTTGCTTTTTCCATCACACCCCTCGTTATCACAATTGGTATCTTATTCACAATTGGTATCTCATGGAATCTTTTAGCTTAAGGGGAGAAGACTTAGAGGAATCTTCACAATTGATATCCTATGAAAAGCAAAATCTCTCTGAGTTCATTGAAAATCTTTTAGCTTCGGAGACATGCTTGCTGATTCAAGCCTGTGCTCAATATGAGACACTCTTTATGCATGTCCTCCCTGGCTTGGTACTCTTGATGTTCTTGCAGTTGGTTGAAGGAATACTCTTGTGTTATCTAACCTTGTTTTCTCAAGTTTATCCCTTCAGGTACAAGTGCCAAGGAACCTCAAGGTAAGTATATGCATCTTGCAGAATGTGCATGATGGTGACTTGCTTGTAAATACTTGTTTGCAAGAAATCACCATGCACATATGCATTATCACTCACTTCCTTTTCTTCTGCTCTGATGCATATAGCCAAGCTGCATGTAGCACATCTTGCTTATCTCTCTTGTGTGCTTGTGGTAGTCCAAAACCATAATCTATGAAAATCTTGCACACTTGTAGGGGGAGCCTGTGTACTACATGCTTGTCAAAGCTTTCATGATAATTCTGTCTTTCCTTCAATAAGCTTTGATGTTTTGTTTAAGTATAATTTTAGTGTGTTGCCATCAATTACCAAAAAGGGGGAGATTGAAAGCACATTTGCTCTCCGGGTGGTTTTGGTAATTAATGACAACATACTTTGTGGTTGGACTAATACTTTTATCAAGTATGTTTCAGGAAACCCAATCACATTGGTATGGCAAGATGACTGAAGAAGTGGACCCCTCAAATGCTAAGGCAAGCATTGGCAAAAGCTCAAGACTCCATTTTTGGTTTAGTGATCAAAGATCACATTGAGTCCATAGGAAAGCCAATACTATTAAAAGGGGATGAGGTTGTGTTGATGATCTTGTTGCTCAAGTGCTTGGTGATCTAACTCCCTCAACTATCAGCACTATTCACTACTTAACACACACCCATAAGTAATCTCGGTCAAACCAACTCAGTCCCACCGAGATGAAGTTATTTCTACAAACCCTAACATCTCGGTCACACCGATTCTTTCAAATCAGTCCCACCGAGATGAACCACTTCTGCCATATTCCAAACCCTAGAAAAATCGGTCTTACCGAGTTTGAGATCGGTCACACCGAAACTGAACTGCCAACCTTCTGTAACCATTTCACATCATATCGGAATATCCTAGTTTGCATTATCGGTCTCACCGAAATGAGCAAGGTTCTGCCTTGACTCAAATCGGTCGCACCGATAATTCATTTTCGGTCAAACCGATTCTGGCATGTTCCTATTCTTTCTCAAATCGGTCCAACCGAGTTTTCTTTCTCGGTCTCACCGAAATCTCCAACGTTCATATCAGATACACTTTCGGTCTCACCGAGATGGTATTTTCGGTCCCACCGAAAATCCCAACGTTCACTATATTTGAACTTTCGGTCTAACCGAGTTTTCACTTCGGTCTCACCGAGATTGGTCAAATGTGTGTGTAACGGTTGGATTTTGTGTGGAGGCTATATATACCCCTCCACCCCCTCCTCATTCGTGAGGAGAGCCATCAGAAAGTACCACCACTTCTACCATACACTTTCTGAGAAGTGAACCACCTACCCTTGTGTTGAGATCAAGCCATTCCATTCCTACCATATGAAACTTGATCTCTAGCCTTCCCAAGTTGCTTTCCACTCAAACCTTTCTTCCACCACAGCCATATCAGTGAGGAGAGTTGAGTGTTGGGGAGTTTATCATCTGAAGCACAAGAGCAAGGAGTTCATCACCATCAACACCGTCTATTACCTTTTGGGGGGTGGTGCCTCCTAGATTGGTTAGGTGTCGCTTGGGAGCCTCCGTCTTGATGATGTGGAGTTGAACCAAGACGTTTGTAAAGGCAAGGAGATCGCCTACTTCGTGAAGATCTACCCCGAGTAAGGCTAGTCCTCCGTGGGCGTAGGCCGTGATGGAATAGACAAGGTTGCTTCTTCGTGGACCCTTCGTGGGTGGAGCCCTCCGTGGACTCGCGCAGCCGTTACCCTCCGTGGGTTGAAGTCTCCATCAACGTGGATGTACGATAGCACCACCTATCGGAACCACGACAAAAATCTCCGTGTCACCAAACTGCGTTTGATCTTCTCCACTTCCATTTAGTATATATGCAATTTACTTTCCGCTGCCCATACTCTAGAATTGCATGTGTAGTATGTTACTTGACTTGATCTTAATTGCAAAACTGCCTAAAACTTTGCACAACCAAAAGGCAGATTTTTTATCTTGTCAAGTAGTCTAATCACCCCCCCTCTAGACCTACTTCTTCGATCCTACACCAGTGTTGATTCTCCCGAATATTCGCAAGGATTTTCAAGTGTATTGTGACGCTTCACGTCAAGGACTTGGAGGCGTTCTCATGCAAAAAGGAAGAGTTGTTTCATATGCCTCACGTCAGCTTCGACCCAATGAGTTGAATTATGCCACGTATGATTTGCAGTTAGCAGCCGTAGTGCACTGATACGTCCATTTTTGCATCATGCTTTTATGTTGATATTTATTGCATTATGGGCTATTATTACACGTTATGTCACAATACTTATGCCTTTTCTCTCTTATTTTACAAGGTTTACATGAAGGGGGAGAATGCCGGCAACTAGAATTCTGGGCTGGAAAATAAGCAAACCCTGGAAACCTATTCCGCACAACTCAAAAAGCTCCGAAACTTCACAGGACACCGTTTTAGAAAATATAAAAATATCTGGCGAAAGAGGATCGCCAGGGAGGCCAGCACCTGTCCACGAGGGTGGGGGGGCGCCCCCCCTCTCTCTGTGGGTGCGCCCCCTGTCTCGTGGGCCACCAGATGGCCCCCCGATGCCCATTTTCTCCTATATGAGGTGTTTTGACCTGGAAAAATCATAAGGAGGCTTTCGGGACCAAACGCCGCCATCTCGAGGCGGAACCTTGGCGGAAACCAATCTAGGGCTTCGGTAGAGCCATTCTGCCGGGGATACTTCCCTCCGGAAGGGGGAAATTGTCACCGCCGTCATCACTAACAACTCTTCCATCTTGGGGAGGGTTATCTTCATCAACATTTTCACCAGCACCATCTCCTCTCAAACCCTAGTTCATCTCTTGTATCCAATCTTTGTACCCAAACCTCTGATTGGTACCTGTGGGTTGGTAGTAGTGTTGATTACTCCTTGTAGTTGATGCTAGTTGGTTTACTTGGTGGAAGATCATATGTTCAGATCCATTATGAATATTAATACCCCTCTGATCATGAACAATATTATGTCTTGTGAGTAGTTACTTTTGTTCCTCAGGACATGGGAGAAGTCTTGCTATAAGTAGTCATGTGAATTTGGTATTCATTCGATATTTTGATGAGATGTATGTTGTCTCTCCTTTAGTGGTGTCATGTGAACGTCGAATACATGACACTTCACCATTATTTGGGCCTAGAGGAAGGCATTGGGAAGTAATAAGTAGATGATGGGTTGCTAGAGTGACAGAAGCTTATACCGTAGTTTATGAGTTGCTTCGTAAGGGGCTGATTTGGATCCATATGTTTCATGCTATGGTTAGGTTTACCTTAATACTTATTTTGTAGTTGTGGGAGCTTTCATTAGAGGTTAATCATAAGTGGGAGGCTTTTCCAAGTAAGGACCGCACCCAAGCACCGGTCCACCCACATACCAAATTATCAAAGTACCGAACGCGAATTAGATGATCGTGATGAAAACTAGCTTGACGATAATTCGCATGTGTCCTCGGGAGCGCTTTCCTCCATATAAGATTTTGTCCAGGCTTGTCCTTTGCTACAAAAAGGATTGGGACATCTTGCTGCACCTTATTTACTTTTACCTTTTGTCACTTGCTACCAATTACCTTATCACAAAACTATCTGTTACCTATAATTTCAGTGCTTGCAGAAAATACCTTACTGAAAACTGCCTATCATTTCCTTCTGCTCCTCGTTGGGTTCGACAATCTTACTTATCAAAAGGACTACGATAGATCCCCTACACTTGTGGGCCATCAAGACCCTTTTCTGGCGCCGTTGCTGGGGAGTGAAGCACCTTTGGTAAGTGGAATTTGGTAACGAAAAATTTATATAGTGTGCTGAAATTTATTGTCACTTGTTACTATGGCTCATCATCCTTTAAGGGGCTTGTTCGGGGTATCTTCACCCCGACCAGAAGAGCAAAGAGTCGCTCCTCAACCTACTGCACCTACTGAAAATGTTTCCTTTGAAATTCCTTCGGGTATGATAGAGAAACTGCTAGATAATCCCTTTACAGGAGACGGAACACTGCATCCCGATTTGCACCTAATCTATTTTGATGAAGTTTGTGGATTATTTAAGCTTGCAGGTATGCCCGAGGATGTTATCAAGAAGAAGGTCTTCCCTTTATCTTAGAAGGGAGATGCATTGACATGGTTTAGGCTATGTGATGATATTGGATCATGGAATTATAATCGTCTGAAGCTGGAATTTCATCAGAAGTTCTACCCTATGCACTAGGTTCATCGTGATCGTAATTATATTTATAATTTTTGGCCTCGCGAAGGAGAAAGCATCGCTCAAGCTTGGGGTAGGCTTAAGTCAATGTTATATTCATGCCCCAATCATGAGCTCTCAAGAGAAATGATCATTCAAAAAATTTATGCTCGCCTTTCTCTCAATAATCGCTCCATGCTCGATACTTCTTGTTCTGGTTCTTTTATGATGAAGGCTGCTGAATTCAAATGGGATTTATTGGAAAAAATTAAATGCAACTCTGAAGATTGGGATCTTGACGAAGGTAAGGAGTCAGGTATGACCCCTAAGTTTGTTTGTGTTAAAGCTTTTATGGATACCGATGTTTTCCGTGAGTTTAGCACTAAATATGGACTTGACTCTGAGGTAGTTGCTTCTTTCTGTGAATCATTTGCTACTCATGTTGATCTTCCCAAGGAGACGTGGTTTAAATACCATCCTCCCATTAAAGTAAAAGTTGTTGAACCTGTTAAAGTTGAAGAAAAGACTATCACTTATAATGTTGATCCTATTGTTCCTACTACTTACATTGAGAAACCACCTTTCCCTGTTAGAATAAAGGATCATGCTAAAGCTTCAACTGTGGTTCGTAAAAGTAATAATAGAACACCTACACCCTCTGAGAAAATTAAAGTTGAACCTAGTGTTTCTATGGTTAAATATCTCTTGGTTGAAAATTTAGATGGACATGTTATTTACCTCCAAGAGGAAGCTGCTAGAATAGCCAAACCCCGATGCTAAGAATAAACATATACCTGTTGTAGGCTTGCCTGTTATTTCTGTTAAAAATAGGAGGTCATTGCTATCATGGTTTATGTGACGTAGGTGCTAGTGAAAGTATAATCCCTCATTCCTTATACCAAGTATAATCCTGTTGAGTTAGAAGGGATTGATGTTACTATTAAGCTTGCTAACAGAGACACTATTTCACCAGTTGGGATTGTTAGAGATGTTGAAGTCTTGTGTGGGAAAGTTAAATACCCTGCTGATTTTCTTATTCTTAGTTCCCCACAAGATGATTTTTGTTCCATTATATTTGGTAGACCCTTCTTGAATACTGTTAATCCTAAGATAGACTATATGAAAACTATTGTTACTGTTGGTTTAGGGGATATGTCTCATGATTTTAACTTTGCTAAATTTTGTAGGCAACCCCTTGATAAAGAATTACCTAGTAAGGATGAAATTATTGGTCTTGCTTCTATTGTTGTGCCTCCTAATGATCCCTTAGAACAATATCTGCTAGACCATGAAAATGATATGTATATGAATGAGAGAAGCGAAATAGATGAAATAATCTTTAAGAAGGGACCCGTATTGAAAAACAACTTGCCTGTTGAAATCCTAGGGGATCCTCCTCCACCCAAGGGTGATCCCGTGTTTGAACTTAAAGATTTACCTGATAATCTTAAGTATGTTTATCTTGATGAAAAGAAGATATATCATGTTATTATTAGTGCTAACCTTTCAGACTAGGAAGAAGAAAAATTATTGAAAACTCTGAAGAAGCACCGTGCTGCTATTGGATATACTCTGGATGATCTTAAGGGCATTAGTCCCACTTTATGCCAACATAAGATAAAATTGGAAGAAAACGCTAAACCGGTTATTGATCATCAACGATGGTTAAATCCTAAGATGAAAGAAGTGGTAAGGAAGGAAATACTAAAGCTTCTAGAGGCAGGTATTATCTATCCGGTTGCTGATAGCCAGTGGGTAAGTCATGTCCATTGTGTCCCTAAGAAGGGAGGTATGATGGTTGTTCCTAATGATAAAGATGAATTGATCCCACAAAGAATTGTTACAGGTTATAGGATGGTAATTGATTTCCGCAAATTAAATTAAGCTACTAAGAAAGATCATTACCCTTTGCCTTTTATTGATCAAATGCTAGAAAGGTTATCCAAACATACTCATGTTTTCTTTCTAGATGGTTACTCTAGTTTCTCTCAAATACATGTGTCAAAAGGGGATCAAGAAAAACCCACTTTTACTTGTCCCTTTAGTACCTTTGCTTATAGATGTATGCCTTTTGGTTTATGTAATGCACCTGCTACCTTTCAAAGATGCATGATGGCTATATTCTCTGATTTTTGTGAAAAGATTGTTGAGCTTTTCATGGATGATTTCTCCATTTACGGAACTTCTTTTGATGATTGCTTGAGCAACCTTGATCGAGTTTTGCAGAGATGTGAAGACACTAATCTTGTCTTGAATTTGGAGAAGTGCCACTTTATGGTTAATGAAGGCATTGTCTTGGGATATAAAATTTATGAAAGAGGTATTGAAGTCGACAAAGCTAAAGTTGATGCTATTGAAAAAATGTCGTGTCCCAAGGACATCAAAGGTATACGAAGCTTGCTTGGTCATGCGGGTTTTATAGGAGGTTCATTAAGGACTTCTCCAAAATCTCCAGGCCTTTGACTAATCTCCTACAAAAAGATATTCCTTTTGTCTTTGATGATGATTGTCTAGAAGCATTTGAAATACTTAAGAAAGCATTAATCTCTGCACCTATTGTCCAGCCTCCTGACTGGAATTTACCCTTTGAGATTATGTGCGATGCTAGTGATTATGATGTAGGTGCTGTTGTAGGACAAAGAGTTGATAAGAAGTTAAATGTTATCCAATATACTAGTAAAACTGTAGATAGTGCCTAGAGAAATTATGCTACTACTAAGAAGGAATTTTTTGCAGTTGTATTTGCTTGTGATAAGTTTAGGCCTTATATTGTTGATTCTAAAGTAACTATTCACACTGATCATGTTGCTATCAAATACCTTATGGAAAAGAAAGATGCTAAACCTAGACTTATTAGATGGGTTCTCTTGCTGTAAGAATTTGACTTGCATATTATTGATAGAAAGGGAGCTGAGAACCCTGTTGTAGATAACTTGTCTAGGCTAGAGAATATACTTGATGACCCACAACCCATTGATGATAGTTTTCCTGATGAACAATTAGCTGTCATAAATACTTCTCGTACTGCTCCATGGTATGCTGATTATGCTAATTACATTGTTGCTAAGTTTATACCTCCTAGCTTCACATACCAGCAAAATAAAATTTTCTTCTATGATTTGAGACATTACTTCTGGGATGACCCACATCTTTATAAAGAAGGAGTAGCTGGTACTATTAGACTTTGTGTACCAGAGCATGAACAGGAACAGATCCTACGCAAGTGCCACTCCGAAGCTTATGGAGGACACCATGCTGGAGATAGAACTGCACATAAGGTATTGTAATCTGGTTTTTATTGGCCTACTCTCTTCAAGGATGCCCGTAAGTTTGTCTTATCTTGTGATGAATGTCAAAGAATTGGTAATATCAGTAGACGTCAAGAAATGCCTATGAATTATTCACTTGTTATTGAACCATTTGATGTTTGGTGCTTTGATTATATGGGACTGTTTCCTTCCTCTAATTGGTATACACATATTTTAGTTGCTGTTGGTTACGTTACTAAGTGGGTAGAAGCTATTCCAACTAGTAGTGTTGATCATAACACCTCTATTAAGATGCTTAAAGAAGTTATTTTTCCGAGGTTTAGAGTCCCTAGATACTTAATGACTGATGGTGGTTCACACTTTATTCATGGTGCTTTCTGTAAAATGCTTGCTAAGTATGATGTTAACCATAGAATTGCATCCCCTTATCACCCATAGACTAGTGGTCAAGTAGAACTAAGTAATAGAGAGCTGAAATCAATTTTGCAAAAGACAGTTAATAGGTCTAGAAAGAATTGGTCCAAGAAACTTGATGATGCATTATGGGCCTATAGAACTGCATACAAAAATCCTATGGGTATGTCTCCATATAAAATGGTATATGGAAAATCATGTCACTTACCTCTTGAGCTAGAACATAAGGCATATTGGGCTATTAAAGAGCTCAATTATGATTTCAAACTTGCCGGTGAGAAGAGGTTATTTGACATTAGCTCTCTTGATGAATGGAGAACCCAGGCCAATGAGAATGCCAAGATGAATAAAGAAAAAGTTAAAAGATGGCATGACAAAAGGATACAAAAGCGTGAGTTTAACGTAGGTGATTATGCCTTGCTATACAACTCTCTTAAGATTTTTTGCAGGAAAACTTCTCTCTAAATGGGAAGGTCCTTACGTTATCGAGGAGGTCTATCATTCCGGTGCCATAAAAATCAACAACTTCGCAGGCACAAATCCGAAGGTGGTGAATGTTCAAAGAATCAAACATTATATCTCAGGTAATCCTATAAATATTGAAACCAATGTTATTGAAACCGTAACCCTGGAGGAATACATAAGGGACACTTTCTAGAATGATTCAGACCCCGAAAAGGAAGAGGTATGTGGTACGGTAAGTAAACCGACTCCAAAACAGTTCTAATGGAAATTTTTCACCGTTTTGGAATATTTAGAAAATAGAAAAATAAGTGGTAGTCCGGAAGAGACACGAGGCGTCCACGAGGGTGGAGGGCGCGCCCCCTTCCCCTGGGCGCGCCACCCTACCTCGTGGGCACCTCGTGTGCCTCCTGGACTCCGGTTTCTTGTATGTTACTCCTTTCGGTCGGTAAAAATTCACTATATATACCCCCGAAGGTTTTGACCTCTGTATCATGCAAAAATCCTCTGTTTTCGTTTTGAGCTGTTGTTTTTGACAAGTCTAGATCATCATGGCGTCTTCCAACACCCCCAAGGACAAGTTCTTCAAGAATGTCATCAACCCCTACCTTGAGGAGGTGCTGCATCATCCTCAAACCATGGAGTTGCATGAGGGGGTGCTGCACATCCGCTATGTTGAAGGGCCGAGGAGGACCGGAAGCTTGGAGACAAGATTAGAAGCAATGGAGCAGAAAGTTTTCAAGTGCCAAGGTATGCTGGAACGAGGACTCAATGCCAAACACATGATGATAACGGAGCTCGCTAACAACCTCAAGCTAGACTCAAGGATCTTCGGGGAAGCCATCTCCAATCTTCAAGAGAAAAGCGAACACCTCCAAGCTCAGATCTACGACCTGCAAAACCAAAACTGTGAGTATGAATATAGATTCAAGAGGATGAGTTTGGCTGCAGATTTGAGCATCCCGGAGACTCGATCATCCTTCTACGATGGTGAACCTACGCCTTGGAAGATGGACGACAAACCTACATCATCAACAACTCCATCATCACCACCTCTGAAGAAGGGGACATAATCATATGGGTATGGGCACTCCCCTTGGCGACTGCCAAGCTTGGGGGAGTTGCCCCGGTATCGTATCACCATCACACTCCTATCTTTACCATTTTTTAGTTTGATCCTTTTGGTAGTATCTTGATCTAGTAGAATAAAGTTAGCATGATCTAGTTGTGAGCTTTTGCTTTATGATATTTACCCTTTGTAATCGAGTCCGCGAGCTATACAATAAAGATTAGTGTTGAGTCAAGGGCTTGATTTCCTCACTTCGGTCATGATAGAATAAAAAATATATAAATTATATCAAGGAGATCGTATTGATCGTATGGGAAGTAATGACTTCACATATAAATAGTATGATGAATAAAAGTTGTTGAGGGTTGACAAACATAGTTTTGGTCATCGTTGCAATTAATAGGAAGTAATAAAGAAATAGAGGTTTCACATACAAATATACTATTTTGGACATCTTTTATGATTGTGAGCACTCATTAAAATATGACATGCTAAAGAGTTGATGCCGGACAAGGAAGACAACATAATGGGTTATGTTTTCTTATATCTAAACTAAAGTATATTGTCATGGATCATCCAACATGTTGAGCTTGCCTTTTCCCCTCATGCTAGCCAAAACTCCTCGCACCAAGTAGATATACTACTTGTGCTTCCATACATCTTTAAACCCAGTTTTGCCATGAGAGTCCACCATACCTACCTATGGATTGAGTAAGATCCTTCAAGTAAGTTGTCATCTTGCAAACTCGCTAAAATATGTATGATTTATTAGTGTGGAGGAAATAAGCTTTATACGATCTTGTGATATGGAAGTAATAAAAGCGATGGACTGCATAATAAAGGTCCTTATCACAAGTGGCAATATAAAGTGATGTTCTTTTGCGCTAAGACTTTGTGCATCCAACCATAAAAGCACATGACAACCTCTACTTCCCTCTGCGAAGGGCATATCTATTATTCTGCCTTATAAGAGTCAAGGTGAAAATCACCTTTCCTTTTTACATTTTATCCTTTGGCAAGCACATTGTGTTGGAAAGATCCTGACATATATACCCACTTGGATGTAAGTTACCATGGTCTATTACTGTTGACATTACACTTGAGGTAAAAGGTTGGGAGGCAACACCATAAGCCCCTATCTTTCTCTGTGTCCGATTAAAACTCCATAACCATAAGTATTGCATGAGTATGAGCAATTGTGAAAGACTATATGATAGTTGAGTGTGTAGGCTTGCTGAAAAGCTCTTATGTTGACTCTTTCCGATAGTACAATAAAATGCACTTGCTTCAATGACCGAGATCATAGTTTGTTGGTTTTCAATGAAGTTTCTGATTCATGCTTGACACTGTGAATGAATTGTTACTGTAGCATAAGAATCATATGACAATATATATGTGTTGTTGATTAAAGAATGATCATGATGCCCTCATGTCCGTATTTTATTTTTATCAACACCTCTCTAAACATGTGGACATATTTTTCGATATCGGCTTTCGCTTGAGGACAAGCGAGGTCTAAGCTTGGGGGAGTTGATACGTCCATTTTGCATCATGCTTTTATGTTGATATTTATTGCATTATGGGCTGTTATTACACGTTATGTCACAATACTTATGCCTTTTCTCTCTTATTTTACAAGGTTTACATGAAGAGGGAGAATGCCGGCAATTGGAATTCCGGGCTGGAAAAGAAGCAAACTCTGGAAACCTATTCTACACAACTCAAAAAGCTCCGAAACTCCACAGGACACCGTTTTAGAAAATATAAAAAATATCTAGCGAAAGAGGATCACCAGGGGGCCACCACCTGTCCACGAGGGTGGGGGCGCGCCCCCCTCTCTGGGCGCGCTACCCTGTCTCGTGGGCCACCAGATGCCCCCCCGATGCCCATCTTCTCCTATATGAGGTGTTTTAACCTGGAAAAAATAATGAGGAGGCTTTCGGGACCAGACGCCGCCGTCTCGAGGCGGAACCTTGGCGGAAACCAATCTAGGGCTCCGGCAGAGCCGTTCTGCCGGGGATTCTTCCCTCCGGGAAGGGGAAATCGCCACCGCCGTTATCACCAACAACTCTCTCATCTTGGGGAGGGTTATCTTCATCAACATCTTCACCAGCACCATCTCCTCTCAAACCCTAGTTCATCTCTTGTATCCAATCTTTGTACCCAAACCTCAGATTGGTACCTGTGGGTTGTTAGTAGTGTTGATTACTCCTTGTAGTTGATGCTAGTTGGTTTACTTGGTGGAAGATCATATGTTCAAATCCATTATGCATATTAATACCCCATGGATCATGAAAAATATTATGTCTTGTGAGTATTTACTTTTGTTCCGGAGGACATGGGAGAAGTCTTGCTATAAGTAGTCATGTGAATTTGGTATTCGTTCGATATTTTGATGAGATGTATGTTGTCTCTCCTCTAGTGGTGTCATGTGAACATCGACTACATGACACTTCACCATTATTTGGGCCTAGAGGAAGGCATTGGGAAGTAATAAGTAGATGATGGGTTGCTAGAGTGACAGAAACTTAAACCCTAGTTTATGCGTTGCTTTGTAAGGGGTTGATTTGGATCCATATGTTTCATGCTATGGTTAGGTTTACCTTAATACTTCTTTTGTAGTTGCGGATGCTTGCATTAGTGGTTAATCATAAGTGGGAGGCTTGTCCAAGTAAGGACAGCACCCAAGAACCGGTCCACCCACATACCAAATTATCAAAGTATCGAACGAGAATCAGATGATCGTGATGAAAACTAGCTTGATGATAATTCCCATGTGTCCTCGGGAGTGCTTTCCTCCATATAAGAGTTTGTCCAGGCTTGTCCTTTGCTACAAAAAGGATTGGGCCATCTTGCTGCACCTTCTTTACTTTTACCTTTTGTCACTTGCTACCAATTACCTTATCACAAGACTATCTGTTACCTATAATTTCAGCGCTTGCAGAAAATACCTTACTGAAAACTGCCTATCATTTCCTTCTGCTACTCGTTGGGTTTGACACTCTTACTTATCGAAAGGACTACGATAGATCCCCTACACTTGTGGGTCATCATGCACGCACTCAAGACCTGGAGGCACTTTCTTATTGGAAACCGTTGTGATGTATACACGGATCATAAGAGTTTGAAGTACATCTTCACGCAGAAGGAGTTAAACCTCAGGCAAAGGAGATGGATGGAGCTCATAAAGGATTACGACCTGAGATTGCATTATAATCCAGGAAAAGCCAATTTTGTGGCAGATGCGCTAAGTCGCAAGAGCTATGTTAACACAATCATAACCGGAGATTTACCCCAGGAGTTGGCATATGACCCCAGAAATTTACAGTTGGAGATAGTCCCTAGAGGCTATGTTGCTACATTGGAAATTCAGTCCACTTTGTTGGGCTAGATTCGAGAAGCCCAGAAGACGGACGAAGGAATTGCAGAAATAAAAGGCCGAATGAGCAAAGGAAAGGAAAAAGGATTTCGTGAGGATTAACACGGAACACTGTGGTTTGAGGAACGTATTTATGTGCCCAATGACCCTGAGATCAGGAAGTTGATTCTTCAGGAGGCTCATGACTCACCTTACTCGATACACCTAGGCAACATTAAGATGTATTTGGATTTGAAGCAGAATTTCTAGTGGACCAAAATGAAGATGGACATTGCTGAGTATGTAGCGGTATGTGACGTCTGTTAGAGAGTAAAGGCAGAACACCAGAAAACAGCAGGGTTGCTACAGCAGTTACCAATACCAGATTCGAAGTGGGATAAGCTTGGAATGGATTTTATCACAGGACTACCCAGGACACGTTCAGGGTACGATTCTATCTGGGTTATAGTTGATCGCTTTATGAAGGTAGCTCACTTTATCCCCGTGAAGACCACTTACACGAGTGCTAAGTTGGCCAAGATATACATGACCAGGATTGTATGTCTGCATGGAGTTCCGAGAACCATTCTATCAGATAGAGGAACACAATTTACTTCAAAGTTTTGGAAGCAGTTGCACGATACTTTGGGTACGAGGCTAGAGTTCAGTACAGCCTTTCATCCACAGACAGATGGACAGACAGAGAGAGTCAATCAGATTCTAGAGGACATGTTGAGAGCTTGTGCACTATATTATGGATCTAGTTGGGATGATAACTTGCCTTACGCAGAGTTCTCTTACAACAACAGTTATCATACCAGTCTGCAGATGGCTCCTTTCGAGGCTTTTTACGGAAGGAGGTGCAGGACACCATTGATGTGGGATAAAGTCGGAGACCGCAAATTATTTGGACCTTATTTAATCAAAGATTCAGAGGAGAAGGTCAAGTTGATCCGCGACAGACTGAAGATAGCCTAGTCCCGACAGAAGAGTTATGCAGATACGAAACGCAAGGAGGTGACCTACAAAGTCAGAGATAGAGCATATCTTCATGTGTGCCCACTTCGAGGAGTTAAGCGTTTTGGAGTTAAGGGTAAACTGGCACTGCGATTTGTGGGACCATACAGAGTTTTGGAGCGCAGAGGAGAAGTAGCTTATCAGCTAGAGTTGCCCGAAACTTTGTCCCGAGTTCACGATGTGTTTCACGTATCTCAGTTGAAGAAATGTCACGCAGAGATGGTCGAGATTCCTCTACGAGACACAGTGCCCCTGGAAGCAATTCAGCTATAGAGTGATCTGACTTATGAGGAGAAGCTTGTCAAGATTCTTGAATTTGCCGACAGAGTTACCCGCAGCAAGGTCATCAAGTTTTGCAAAGTACAGTGGAGTCACCATACAGAGGATGAAGCCACCTGGGAACGAGAGGAAGACCTTCGACAAGACCACCCACACCTATTTTCTAGCCAACCCGAATCTCGAGGGCGAGATTCATCTTAAGGGGTGTAGGTTTGTAACATCCAATTTTCAATTTGGATGTTATCATATATCATTCATATGCATTCATCGTTTGACCATTTTGAATTTGGTTTTATTTGGAAATTGATCCAAAGACTTTAAGCAACTCAAGGACCGAAGTGAGAGAATTGGAATGTAGCGACCAGACCTCAAACAGTCCGATCTCTGTGCATCAGTGTCATCCCTGGATCAGTAATGCTGACACGCACAGTACTTGAAGGATTTATAACAGAGTAGCAATCACACACTTATTACATCGATAGTTCCAACGATGAACTTATTACAATAAAAATGGCTGAAGGCCATCTAACACAATAACAGCGGAAGGCTTGGAAGATAAGTGAGTCCATCAACTCCAACGGCATCACTGAGTATAGAACCACGACCTAAAAGGCACCTTACCCGTTGTCTGAAAAGTCTGCAACATGAACGTTGTAGCCCGAAAACGGGTCAGCACATGGAATATGCTGGCAAAGTAACACAAGAGAGCAAAATGCAAGTAAAGCTATACTATATGCAATATGGCTGGTGGAAAGCTCTATGGTTACAGTTTTTGCGTAAAGCCAATTTTTCCCTACTTCAAAGGAATACATTTTAATTAACTATCATGGTAGTTGAAACATCGTTGAGAAGATAGACATCCTCTCAACCCCAATTAAAGTTCATCATTAAACCCAACAATATTAATTTACAGTAACATGATGAGATGCACATGATATCCAAGTACTAGATACTCAAAATGTCCGTAACCGGGGACACGGCTAATCATGATCAGTTTGTACACTCTACAGAGGTTTGTGCACTTTTCCCCACAAGACCCGATCTCCTCCGTTTGATTTCCCGCACTGCATGATGTTTGAGAAACGGATGACCGAGACACAGTCTTTTAGAAGCACTAGCACCTACGACCGGGTGAACCGTACCAACCTACATCCCCTACATCTGCTAGTCCACCACTGTAGATGTTCGCACGACTTACTCATACTATGCTAGAGCCCATAATAGCATTGTGGCTGCACACGGAAGTTTCTAGGCATGAAATTATTATATGATCCCTTTGAGCCTGGGTGGCATTCCAATAGGACAATCACACGGAACCCCGGGATTTCCTAGGACAACACTGGCATCACCAGGTGTCCGGGCAAGTCCACTGGTTCACTCCCAGGGTGCCCCAACCAATCCTCCCAGATGTGTATTCAAGTAGCCACCTTAAGTTGAACCATTAATTAACAACTCACATATGTCATGGATTTCACTCAAACCCAAACCACGTCTATGAGCATAGCATGGCAACCTAAGCAAACATAGAAGTAACTCCCAAGGGTTTGAAAATAATGCAGGTAATAGGTTATACCTCAATCTACTTCCCAGTCCCACAAGTTAAGAGAATCCTACTGATGCAATGTGTTTGAGGATATAACTAATGCAATGAAAACTGGGTATTGGAAAATATGATCAAAGTGTGTACTTGCCTTGCTGATGATCCGCAAAACCTAGAGAGTCAAAGTAGCAAGCGGCGCACTCCGGGTACTCTATCGCAAACAAACAAGCACACAATAAGTACTTAACTAAAGCACGGGTAAAACTCAAATAAGAGATCTAACCATAAAGTTCAACTTAAGAACTCCGGTTTGCAAAAGAACCAACAAAAGAAAGCAACAAAAGACGGACGACAAAAGAGAAAACAACTACCGAATCAATCTGGACCTAAGTCCAAATTTAACAGGGGCAAACGCTTGAGTGACTAGGTTAAATGGAAAGAGAATTTTGATACGAAACTCCAAGCGCTTGAATCACCTGATTCCGATAAACGAGCGAAAAGTTAAACTAAAACGAAGATCGGATCAGAGATCGCGATCAGAAAATAACTGTGAAAAAGAAAACTGAAATAGCTTAACGAACGGACATTCGTCAGCTGAGACTAAACGACAAATTCGTTCGTTAAAACGAACAAACGGGTGAACGTTTACTACTTAACTAAACCAGAGAATAAAACCCGAAAACCGATCTAATAAAGCTGATCTAATACAAAAAAAACGACTAGGGTTTCAAAAAAATGGTCTTTTAAAGAAAACCGGCGGCGTCTACCTCGTCGGAACAGCCGCCGGCAGCGGCTTGCGTCGTGGCGGCGGGCGAGGGTTGCGGCTGCGGGGTGGCGGCGGGCAGAGGCGGCGAGGGCGGCAGCTAGCGGCGGCGAGGGCGGTGGCTGGCGGCGGCGTCGCGGCGTGCGGTGGCGAGGGCGTCGTGGCGGCGGTGGCTGGCGTCGCGGCGGGCGGTGGTGTGCGGCGGCGGGCTGCGGTGGTTGGAGGGGGGTGCGGCTATATATATAGG
>LR738709.1:440416206-440447731 GCA_902687465.1 Secale cereale | reverse complement strand
GAGGGCGGTGGCTGGCGGCGGCGTCGCGGCGTGCGGTGGCGAGGGCGTCGTGGCGGCGGTGGCTGGCGTCGCGGCGGGCGGTGGTGTGCGGCGGCGGGCTGCGGTGGTTGGAGGGGGGTGCGGCTATATATATAGGAGGGGGGTGGCTGGCTTGGGGGAGGGGCAAGCCATGGCGGCGGCGGTGGCAGAGTCCGACGCGGCCACGGGCGACGGCGCGGGGAAGGCGGCCGGCGGCGATGGGCCTGCTCGGCTGGGCTTCGGCCCAGTCGGTCAGGTCCCCCTATTTTTTTTTAATACGCCGGCGCTAAAATAACTCTAGAAAATAAAATAAAATCTAGAAATTGCCAAAACAAATTTTCATTGTCTAAATAAAATATTTAGAACGAGATGAACATTTTCTTGGCACTAAAATGCATTTTTGAAAACATGCAATTTTTCCTAATTCAAATAAAATCCAAATAAAACTTGTTTGATCTTTTTATTAAATCTTCCGTATTTCTTTATTTTGGGAGAATCATTTTACTCCCTCTCTCTTATATTTGTGATAGAAATACTTGAAGATAAAATAAATAAATCAAACGATCCTATTTTCAAAATTTGAGAAACCTCAAATATGAAAATTAAGAAATCCCTAACTCTCTCCGAGGGTCCTTGAGTTGCTTAGGATTTTCTTGGATCACCAAAAGCAAGAAAATATGATATGCATGATGATCTAATGTATAACATTCCAAATTGAAAATTTGGGATGTTACAAACCTACCCCCCTTAAGATGAATCTCGCCCTCGAGATTCGGGTTGGCTAGAAAATAGGTGAGGGTGGTCCTTGCATAGATCATTTTATCGTTCCCAGGTGGCTTCTTCCTCGGTGTGGTGACTCCACTGAACTTTGCAAAACTTGATAACCTTGCTGCGGGTAACTCTGCTCGAAAATTCGAGGATCTTAACATGCTTCTCCTCGTAGGTCAGATCACTGTCCAACTGAATTGCTTCCAGGGGTACTGTGTCTCTAAGCGGTATATCGGCCATCTCCGCATGGCACTTGTGAAGCTGCGAAACGTGAAACACATCGTGCACTCCTGACAATCCTTCGGGCAATTCCAACTTGTAGGCAACCTCTCCCATGCGTTCCAAAACACGATAAGGTCCCACAAATCTAGGGGCTAGCTTTCCTTTAACTCTGAAACGTTTGACTCCTCGCAGAGGCGATACTCTCAAGTACGCTCTATCTCCGATCTCATAGGCTATCCCCTTGCGCTTTGAGTCTGCATAACTTTTCTGTCTGGACTGAGCTACCTTCAGTCGGTCTCGAATCAACTTCACCTTCTCCTCAGACTCATTGATCAGATCTGGTACAAACAACTGTCGGTCTCCAACTTCGTCCCACGACAACGGAGTCCTACATCTCCTTCCGTATAACGCTTCGAAAGGGGCCATCTTCAAACTGGGTTGATAATTGTTGTTGTAAGAAAATTCGGCATACGGAAAATTGTCGTCCCAACTAGATCCATAATCTAGT
Source organism: Secale cereale (assembly GCA_902687465.1). NCBI lineage: Eukaryota > Viridiplantae > Streptophyta > Magnoliopsida > Poales > Poaceae > Secale > Secale cereale. The sequence continues at coordinate 440,446,215 of LR738709.1, read as the reverse complement.
GCACACGCTCTCAGCATGTCCTCCAAAATTTGATTGACTCTTTCAGTCTGTCCATCTGTCTGCGGGTGAAAAGCTGTGCTAAACTCTAGCCTGGTACCCAAAGTTTCATGTAACTGATTCCAGAACTTTGAGGTAAACTGGGTTCCTCTATCTGATACGATGCTCCTCGAAACTGCATGCAGACATACAATTCGGGTCATGTAAATGTTTGCCAACTTTGCACTGGTATAGGTAGTCTTTACGGGGATGAAATGAGCTACCTTTGTTAATCGATCGACTACGACCCAAATTGAGTCATAGCCAGAACGAGTTCTGGGTAGTCCCGTAATAAAATCCATACCTAGCTTATCCCACTTCCATTCAGGTATTGGCAATGGTTGTAACAATCCTGCCGGCTTCTGATGTTCTGCCTTCACTCTCTGACATACATCACAAACTGCTACATACTCCGCAATATCCTTCTTCATACCGGTCCATGAGAAAATGTCCTTCAAATCCAAATACATCTTAGTATTTCCTGGGTGAATTGAGTATGGTGAATCATGGGATTCCAGTAGAATCAACTTCCTGATTCCCGGGCCATTAGGCACATAAATGCGGTCCTCAAACTATAAGGTGTCGTGTTCATCCTCACGAAATCCTTTTGCCTTTCCTTCGCTCATCCTCTCCTTTATAGAGGCAACCTCCTCGTCAGTTTTCTGAGCTTCTCTGATTTTATCCATCAGGGTAGACTGGATCTCTAGCGTTGATACATAGCCTCTCGGAACTATCTCCAAGTGTAGTTCTCGTAAGTCCTCGGCTAACTCCTTTGGAAATTCTTCCGTCATTAGGGTATTGACATGGCTCTTGCGGCTTAGAGCATCGGCTACTACGTTAGCCTTTCCGGGATGATAATGCAATCTCATGTCATAGTCCTTAATGAGTTCCAACCATCTCCTTTGCCTGAGATTCAACTCCTTTTGAGTGAATATATACTTCAAACTCTTGTGATCCGTATATACTTCACAATGGTTTCCAATGAGAAAGTGTCTCCACGTCTTCAAGGCATGCACTACGGCTGCTAACTCCAAATCATGACTGGCATAGTTCAACTCATGAGGTTTCAGTTGTCGTGAAGCATACGAAAAAACTCTTCCTTCCTGCATAAGAACTGCTCCAAGTCCTCGACGTGAAGCGTCACAGTACACCTCATAATCTTTATGTTGATCTGGCAGAATCAACACAGGTGATGAGACCAAACGTTTTTTTAATTCCTGGAAACTGGCCTCACATTCTTCTGTGCAATTGAATTTGGTATCCTTCTTTAGCAACTCTGTCATTGGCTTTGCAATCCTTGAGAAATTCTCAATAAATCTCTGATAGTATCCTGCAAGTCCTAGAAAACTCCAGATCTCTCCAACTGTTGTCGGTGCTTCCCAATGTATCACAGTGTCCACCTTAGCGGGATCTACTGCTATTCCTTCTCCGGATATAACATGTCCAAGGAATCCGACTTCCTTCAACCAAAATTCACATTTGCTAAACTTGGCATACAACTGATGTTCTCGGAGCTTCTCCAATACCAAACGCAAATGCTCTGCATGCTCCTCTTCATCCTTCGAGAAGATCAATATATCATCTATGAACACTACGACGAACTTATCCAAATACTCCATAAACACTTTGTTCATCAGGTTCATAAAGTATACCGGTGCGTTAGTCAGACCAAAAGACATAACGGTACACTCGTACAACCCGTACCTGGTGGTAAAGACCGTCTTAGTTATATCTTGCTCTCGGATCTTCAATTGATGGTACCCTGATCGCAGATCGATCTTGGAAAATACCTTAGCTCCTTGCAATCTATCGAACAGATCATTGATCATCGGCAGTGGGTACTTGTTCTTGATCGTTACTTCATTCAATCCTCGGTAATCAACAACCATTCTTAACGATCCATCCTTCTTCTCCACTAGAAGTACTGGCGAACCCCAAGGCGAAGAACTTGGGCGTATGAATCCTTTATCCAGTAACTCTTTAATCTGTTTCTTAATTTCCTCCAAATCCTTTGCGGGCATCCTATATGGTCTCTTAGAAATTGGCCCGGTGCCTGGCAAAAGCTCAATCAAAAACTCTATATCTCAGTCAGGTGGCATTCCTGGCAGTTCTTCTAGAAACACGTCAGGGAAATCTTTCACCACTGGTACTTCCTCCTGAACAACTCCTGACAGTGAATTTAATCTGTTCCTCTTCGGCCCATGCCGGGATACATACTTGATCCTTCTTCCTTCTGGCGTAGTAAGCAAAATGGACTTACTGGCGCATTCAATATACCCTTCATACTTAGATAACCAATCCATGCCTAATATCACATCCAATCCTTGAGATTCCAATACTATTAGGTCCTAAGGGAAAAGGTAGTTACCAATCCTTAATGGCAACTGCTCACACCATAACTTAGCCATATACTCCGCTCTTGGTGAGGTTACTAACATGGGCAACCTAAGGGCTTGGGTTGGCAGCTTATACTTATCCACAAATCCCCTTGAAATGTATGAATGCGATGCACCAGTATCGAAAAGAACGAGTGCAGTAAAGGACTTAACTAAAAACTTACCTATTATTGCATCTGGCTGAGCTTCAACCTCCTCCACGCTAACGTGATTCACTTGTCCTTTGTTGAAGGGGTTGGGCTTCTTCGCGGCGCTTCCATTGCCGTTCCCATTCTTAGCTTCTGGGCAGTCAGTGGCATAATGTCCATTCTTCCCGCACTTGAAACAAGTGACATGGCTGAAATCCTTCTTGGTGGGTGTGGACGGCGTAGGGCGACTCTGGTTACCATTTGCTCCATTTCCATTTCCATTCTTGGTGCCGTTGTGATTGTGCGAGCTACCTCCTCCATGGGTATGCTGAAACTATCCTACCGTTTTAGGGGTAAAACGGGGCTTCTGCTGTGCTCCAGAATTATACTTTCCTTGCCCATACTTCCTCTTGCGACTTTCAATCTGTTGATGCTTCCTTTCAATCATTAGGGCGCGATCAACCAGCTCCTGGTAGTTATTGAAAGTTGCCACCATCAACTGTACACTCATCTCATCATTCAGCCCTTCAATGAATCTCTCCTGCTTAGCGGCATCTGTGGCCACATCATCTGGGGCATAACGAGATAGGGTACTAAACTCATCCACGTACTGAGCCACAGTACGGTTGCCTTGGCGCAAATTGCGAAACTCCTGCTTCTTCATACTCATAGCTCCAGTTGAGACATGGGCGGTACGAAAAGCTTGCTGAAACTGACCCCAAGTCACATTGGCTATGGGAAAAGTGGCTGTGTAATTCTCCCACCATGCTGCGGCTGGTCCAGACAACTGGTGTGCGGCAAATCTCACCTTCTCAGCATCCGAGCAATTGGCGGTGGTCAAATCCCTTCCAATCTTGCGTAGCCAGTCATCAGCCACTATTGGTTCAATGCTGCTAGCAAACACTAGTGGTTGCAACCTTAAGAAACGTGTCAGGTTGTCCACGGGTGGTGGTGGTGGAGGGTTGTTGTTGTTGTTCTGGTTGTTCTGAGTATTCTGGACAATTAGTTGCATCAGGGTATTCTGCTGCTGGATCAACTGGGTGAGCTCGGGGGGAACTCAAATCTGGGCTCACATCTTGGAGGCATCTGATAGGTGTAGAGGGAAGAGATTAGAATAGAAAAGAGGTCTAAGGGAAAATCACTACCCATATGCTCATGAGGCAAACACACAATTCATCACACCAAATCAATTTCAGACAAGGGCTTACACGGATCTAATCCTTTACAAAAGTGATCTAAGTCTACTAAATGGAAAAACTACTAGTCAAGGGAAGGTCTTCTAGAAATTTTTATCGACAGAGGATTCCATGATGTCTGCTCCAGCTTCATCTTCATAGTCTTCATCTTTGCTATCATCGGGTTCCGAATCCGTGTCGTCGATGATGATGTAGTCTTCCGGTGGAATCTCCTTGGGTTCTTCTTCCTCGTCTTCTTCTCCCATGAGTATCACTAACTTCCGTGTCAAGTCATCATTCTTCTCCACAAGTATTAGCATCTCCTCCTTGTATCTGTCGCGTGTAGAATTGAGTTCTTTCTCTAGCTCGAAATTCCTATTTAGGGCTTTCTTCAAATCTATCATCCCTACACACATCTGGTGCTCCTGGCGACGAATGTGATGATTCAATTCCTGGATGAAGGCTGCAATGGACCTATCCTTCCGGGTGCTGATCATATCCCAATTCTCATCTCGACGTCCACAAATCTGGTAGATGGTGTCCTTTAGCTCCTGCTTGTAGACTTCTCCAATCCTTCCCATAGCGATGTGTGCTGCCATGCTCCTGCCTAGGCTCCATGTAGGCGCATTAAAGGAAAATGCTATGAGTGCGGTGACGGGTTTGAACGTCCTTCCTGGAACTTGAGCTTGAATCAACCAACGCTCCTCCTCAGGTAGAGTGGCATTGTAGGTTCCGGTGAAACTTGGTAGTCCAATGTTTAGATATTTGGTGACTTCCTTCAGGTGTCGTCCAAATGGTGTATCGTCATCCGGCTGCATGAACTGGTTCTTTGCATCCACCATCCTAAAGGAGTAGAAAAGATGAGGAGTCGGAAAAGAGAAGAGTGAATAGTGCTATAGGGCTTTAGCTTAGTGGTCGTGTCCTACAGTTAGCGTGTGCTCTGATACCATCTAGTAGCGACCAGACCTCAAACAGTCTGATCTCTGTGCATCAGTGTCATCCCTGGATCAGTAATGCTGACACGCACAGTACTTGAAGGATTTATAACAGAGTAGCAATCACACACTTATTACATCGATAGTTCCAACGATGAACTTATTACAATAAAAATGGTTGAAGGCCATCTAACACGATAACAGCAGAAGGCTTGGAAGATAAGTGAGTCCATCAACTCCAACGGCATCGCTGAGTATAGAACCACGACCTAAAAGGCACCTTACCCGTCGTCTGAAAAGTCTGTAACATGAACGTTGCAGCCCAAAAACGGGTCAGCACATGGAATATGCTGGCAAAGTAACACAAGAGAGCAAAATGCAAGTAAAGCTATACTATATGCAATATGGCTGGTGGAAAGCTCTATGGTTACAGTTTTTGCGTAAAGCCAATTTTTCCCTACTTCAAAGGAATAAATTTTAATTAACTATCATGGTAGTTGAAACATCATTAAGAAGATAGACGTCCTCTCAACCCCAATTAAAGTTCATCATTAAACCCAACAATATTAATTTATAGTAACATGATGAGATGCACATGATATCCAAGTACTAGATACTCAAGACGTCCGTAACCGGGGACACGGCTAACCGTGATCAGTTTGTACACTCTTCGGAGGTTTGTGCACTTTTCCCCACAAGACCCGATCTCCTCCGTTTGATTTCTCGCACTGCATGATGTTTGAGAAACGGATGACCGAGACACAATCTTTCAGAAGCACTAGCACCTACGACCGGGTGAACCGTACCAACCTACATCCCCTACATCTGCTAGTCCACCACTGTAGATGTTCGCACGACTTACTCATACTTTGCTAGAGCCCATAATAGCATTGTGGCTGCACACGGAAGTTTCTAGGCATGAAAATATTATATGATCCCTTTGAGCCTGGGTGGCATTGCAATAGGACAATCACACGGAACCCCGGGATTTCCTAGGACAACACTAGCATCACCAGGTGTCCGGGCAAGTCCACTGGTTCACTCCGAGGGTGCCCCAACCAATCCACCCAGATGTGTATTCAAGTAGCCACCTTAAGTTGAACCATTAATTAACAACTCACATCTGTCATGGATTTCACTCAAACCCAAACCACGTCTACGAGCATAGCATGGCAACCTAAGCAAACGTAGAAGTAACTCCCAAGGGTTTGAAAATAATGCAGGTAATAGGTTCTACCTCAATCTACTTCCCAGTCCCACAAGTTAAGAGAATCCTACTGATGCAATGTGTTTGAGGATATAACTAATGCAATGAAAACTGGGTATTGGAAAATATGATCAAAGTGTAAACTTGCCTTGTTGATGATCCGCAAAACCTAGAGATTCAAAGTAGCAAGCGGCGCACTCCGGGTACTCATAATTACTTAACTGAAGCACGGGTAAAACTCAAATAAGAGATCTAACCAGAAAGTTCAACTTAAGAACTCCGGTTTGCAAAAGAACCAATAAAAGACGAACGGCGAAAGAGAAAACAACAACCGAATCAATCTAGACCTAAGTCCAAATTTAACAGGGGCAAACGCTTGAGCGACTAGGTTAAACGGAAAGAGAATTTCGATATGAAACTCCAGGCGCTTGAATCACCTGATTCCGTTAAACGAGCAAAAAGTTAAACTAAAACAAAGATCGGATCAGAGATCGCGATCAGAAAATAACTGCGAAAAAGAAAACTAAAATAGCTAAACGAACGGACGTTCGTCAGCTGAGACTAAACTACGAATTCGTTCGTTAAAACGAACGAACGGGTGAACGTTTACTACTTAACTAAACCAGAGAATAAAACCCGAAAACCGATCTAATAAAACCGATCTAATACAAAAAAAACGACTAGGGTTTCTAAAAAAACAACGGTCTTCTAAAGAAAACCGGCGGTGGCTACCTCGTCGGAACAGCCGGCGGCGGCGGCTGGCGTCGCGGCGGCGGGCGAGGGCGGCGGCTGCGGGGTGGCGGCGGGCAGCGGCGGCGACGGCGGCGGCGTCGCGGCGTGCGGTGGCGAGGGCGTTTTGGCGGCGGTGGCTGGCGTCGCGGCGGGCGGTGGTGTGCAGCGGCGGGCTGCGGTGGTTGGAGGGGGGGGTGCGGCTATATATATAGGAGGGGGTGGCTGGCTTGGGGGAGGGGCAAGCCATGGCGGCGGCGGTGGCAGAGTCCAACGCGGCCACGGGCGACGGCGCGGGGAAGGCGGCGCGGCGGCGATGGGCCTGCTCGGCTGGGCTTCGGCCCAGTCGGGTCGGGTCCCCCTATATTTTTTAATACGCCGACGCTAAAATAACTCTAGAAAATAAAATAAAATCTAGAAATTGCCAAAACAAATTTTCGCCGTCTAAACAAAATATTTAGAACGAGATGAACATTTTCTTCGCATTAAAATGCATTTGTGAAAACATGCAATTTTTCCTAATTCAAATAAAATCCAAATAAAACTTGTTTGATCTTTTTTATTAAATCTTCCGTATTTCTTTATTTTGGGAGTGTCATTTTACTCCCTCTCTCTTATATTTACGATAGAAATACTTGAAGATAAAATAAATAAAATCAAACGATCCTATTTTCAAAATTTGAGAAACCTCAAATATGAAAATTTAGAAATCCCCAACTCTCTCCGAGGGTCCTTGAGTTGCTTAGGATTTTCTTGTATCACCAAAAGCAAGAAAATATGATATGCATGATGATCTAATGTATAACATTCCAAATTGAAATTTTGGGATGTTAAATGGAAGTTTTCCAAAGAGAACCCACAATTTTATTTTATTTCCAAGTGGGGTTGGATCAAATATTATTTTACCAGTTTCATTTTTCAATATATTTTAAAATAAATGAGAGAAGATAATATAAATTTTTCCAAATAGAATAAAAATGTTGGAATTTGAATTTTGAGTAAAAATATAATTATTGGATTTTTATTTGCAAAAGTATTTCTTTTAGTATTTTAATTAGTACTAAAAAGTTTATTTTTATTTTAGGCATTTAGGTCCAGAAAAATGTTCACCGGGTCATAAATAAGGCCCAAAGTAAGTGTGAATTTTTCTGTGATTTTTAAAAATAATTTTTATTGTCTTTTCTATTTTTCTGTTTTTTCAGAAAAATATTATATAAAAAAATTGGGCCAGACCGACTGGCCGAAGCCCAGTCAGCCCAGCGAGCCCAGCAAGCCACCGCCTCCCCCCCGCTGTGCCCGCGCCGGACACCGGCTGTCGGTGTACTAAGATAGGGGTACCTTAGTACCCCAACTTGTGCACGGGCAGTAGCAGCTTCCCGCGGCAGGGCTTACCACGTGCTCGCCGGAAACCTTTCTGGTCCCTATGAAGCCATTCAAGAACAAAGTATACAAGTCAGAAGATCAAGGCCCCGACAAGAGGAGCTTGCCGGGAAGGCCGCACCAGGCTCAAGGTTATCACTTTAGCACAAGACCCTGGCAAGAGGAGCTTGCCAGGAAAGACAAGGAATACATACCTCAAGAGATGCCTTGGCGCGTCATGCGCCCCGGCAGGACCCGGAGAGCGACAAGCTTCCGGGCCCGGCAAGATCACTACCCTGGCAAGGTGCTTGCCGGGGAAACCTACGCTGTGTGCCCGCGCTCCAGCTCATCGGCCCACGCGTCGCCCTGGGACCCTTCCAGGGGCACGTGGCAGATGGCTGTGCAGCCTGGGGCACACGGTGGCAAGCCACGGTGATGAGGCTACCGCCGTGGCGAACGGAGAAGCATGGACGGACGCTTTTGGGGTCGACGGCGACGGGCATTTAATGCCCTTGTCCCCCACTGTCAAGGTTAGGTGAAGACCACTGTTCATCCACTGTTCATGCACTATTCCCGCACTGTTACAACTACCACCAAAATTACACTTTTACCCTCCTCTACGTTGACACCTGTTGGTGACCCCTTGAGCTATGAAAGGAGGCCCATGCACAACGTAGAAAGGGTTCGAAACCTAGACGACTCTCTCGCTCGGTGTAGCTAGTACTGTAGCTCTTCAAGCTCCCGAGCTCAAGAACTCAATACAACCCAAGCAGGAGTAGGGTTTTACGCGTCTGCGCGGCCCGAACCTGGGTAAACTGCCCGCGTGCGCTCCTCGATCTGCTCTCCGTGCTCCCTCCGCTCCCTTACCGCAACGTAGAAGGGGCTCCGGTCCCATAGGTGCTCGTGGGAGGACAGTTTCCCCCGACATCTTTGGCGCGCCAGGTAGGGGGCGTCGAGCTTGTGCGAACCTGATCCGGCGCTCACGCGGGCGCATTCTTCATCAACCTCTCCAACTTCATCAGCTACATCAGCATGCCTCCGAAGAAGAAGGCTTCGGAGGTCGGAGGCCCGTCTGCGTCGATTCCACCGCCACCAGAACCAACGGTTGGTGGAGGAGACGCCGGCGGAAGGGTGGTCGCCGGCGAGGAAACTCACGGCGCCACCAAGTCCAAGGACAAGACGGACGACCGGGCGAATTCCAAGGCCTCGGTGTCCGTGGACGCGCCACGCCTCTCTCGGGAGGTACAAGACCCGCAGCGGTGTGGTACAGGAGGTACCATACGCTTGCTGGGGCGTAGCCAAGCCGGAAGATCACGGGATGCTCAAGGGCAGCGTGCTGGCACGACCAAGGCGCGGTCGCCGGGACGGGAACATGCTCCTTCTAACGCTGTTAGAAGTCCGAGCGTGTCCCGCTCCTCGCACCGCTCGCCGCCGTTCCCCTCTTCTCCGGCAGAAGCTATAGCAAGAGCACAGCTGCTCCTCGATTTCCCTCCAGCGGCAGACAAGGCCGAAGACTGGAGGGCGATGATTCAGAGCCTCATCGCCTTCGCCAACAATGACACGCCGCAACAGCCGGCGACATCGCGGCCGCGGCAAGTCGACCAAGCGAAGACCGATGGCAACAAGACCGCCGGGGGTGCAACCACCGTGCACTCCCCGCCGCGGAAGCAGAAATCGCCACCCCGCCGGATCAACGTCGACGACGACTCCACGGCATCGTCGGATCCGCAGGCTCGCCGTGATCAGCGCCAAGTCCTAGACGACAGGCGGCAAGAAGACGCTCGGACTCGCATCGAGCGTCGACGAGAAGCCCAAAGACAGTCAGATCAGCGCGCTGGGACCGCTGTCGACGCGCACGCGCCCGGTGAACCAGGCGACTTGCCGTACGCGGCAAGTTGCCCTGCGTTCACCCGTGAGCTGCGGCAAGTCCAGTGGCCCAGCATGAAAAATTTCAAGCCCGACGTACCCGAGAAGTACGACGGCAAGACACACCCCTCGGAGTTCCTCAGCATCTACACCATCGCGGTGCAGGCTGCCGGGGGACGCGACGAGAAGATACTAGCTAACTACTTCCCGCTAGTGCTTAAGCCAAACGTCCGTTCTTGGCTTATGCACTTGCCGGAGAACTCCATTTCTTCGTGGGCGGATCTGTGCCACCAGTTTGTTGGCGCCTTCATGGGTGGCCACAAACCCCACGGCCAGGAGAGCGATCTCCACATCCTAGCCCAGAAGGAGGGAGAATCCCTGCGCAAGTACATCCAGAGGTTCAGCCGCGTGCAACACAACATTCCCGACGTCCACCCTGCCGCGGTTATCAGCGCGTTCCACCAGAACGTGCGTAACCGCCGCATGAGGGAAGAGATGGCCATGACCAAGATCCGGGATGTCAGCGAGCTCTACGCTCTGGCTGACAAGTGCGCGCGCGCCGAAGAGTGGAGGAGACTCCCCGGAGAGGATGCTGGCGCAGGAGGAAGCGACAGCGAGGATGCCGCCCCGGCAAAGAAGAGCCGGCGGCGGAACAACAGAAAGAAGAAGAGCAAGGAGGTGCTGGTTGTCGAGCAGTCCGACAAGGAGGCTCCCGCCAAAAAGACACAGGCTGGCGGTTCCGGCAAGGAACCCGCCCCTGTAGCGGCAGCCGACAAGCAGGACGGCTCCGACAAGCAGTACTGCAAGATCCACCGCACCAAGGGCCACGATCTTCAGAACTGCAAACGAGTCGAGTACCTCGTAGAACAGCAGAAGGTTGAATACGAGCATCGCGACAAGGAGAAGGCCCAAGGTGGCGGAGGAGAACCCAGCAAGAAGCGGCCGTTCAATGGCCGGGGAGGACGCCGCGGCAAGGCCAAGCAGCGGCAAGGTGATAGACCTCCCCGGGGCCGCGACAAGGATGAGGATGAAGACGAAGATGATGACATGGAAGAAGGAGACAACAGCGAGCAGGAGTTCCAGAAGGCCACAGAAGTTCTGTGTGTCGATGGAGGCGCCTCTCTGCACACTTCCCACCGCCAGCTCAAGCAGTGGGTGCGCGAAGTGAATGCAGCAGAGCCGCCCGTCGAGTCACGCAGGCTACTGAAGTGGTCCGGCACGCCCATCATCTTTGACCTTGAGGACCACCCTGACCGCACCACGGCGGTCGGGTGCTTGCCGATGTTGGTCTCGCCAACTATCCGCAACCTCAAGGTCACCAAGATGTTGGTTGACGGCGGGGCTAGCCTGAACTTGATCTCCTCAGCTGTGATCAAGAATCTACAGATCCCAGACGGCGAGCTCGAAGAAACCGGGTCATTCCAAGGGATCAACCCGGGAAGGAGCAAGCCGAAGGGGAAGATTACGCTGCCTGTGACCTTTGGCGGGGAGCTCAACTTCAGGACGGAGAGGATCACGTTTGATGTTGCCGATATCCCATTACCATACAATGGGATACTTGGACGTCCTGCCCTCGCCAAGTTCATGGCAGCTTCCCACTATGCCTACAACATACTCAAGATGCCGGGGCCGATAAGCGTCATCTCTGTCCATGGCGACAAGAAAGACGCGCTTATCTGCGCCGACAAGATCTACCGGGATGCAGCAGCCGCAGCAGAGAGCAACACACTTGCCGCTGAAGCTCCCGGGGGGAAGACCAAGACCAAGTCCGGCAAGAGCTCTGGGGCCCACTCCGGCAAACGCACCTCTTCAGAGTGCTACGCTGCCGTCGAGGACGCACCATCGAGCTCCACCGGCAAGTGCAAGAAAGGAATGGCAGCTCCACCGGCAACCAAGAAGGTGTCCGCTAAGGAGGACGGCACTGGTGGTACTTTCACCATCAGTGCTACGCTCGACAACAAATAGGAAAGCGCGCTCGTTGCCTTCCTGCGGGCGAATGTCGATGTGTTTGCATGGCAACCATCTGACATCCCCGGCGTTCCCAGGAAGGTAATTGAGCACAAGCTTGCTGTTTGTCCTCATGCGCGGCCCGTCAAGCAGAAGGTCAGGAAGCAAGCCGTGGAGCGCCAAGAATTCATCGCCGAAGAGATAAAGAAGTTGGAAGCAGCAGGCCTGGTTAGAGGCGTGATCCATCCTACGTGGTTAGCCAATCCAGTTGTCGTATGCAAGGCCAATGGGAAGTGGAGACTTTGTATAGACTTCACCGATGTGAATAAAGCATGTCCCAAGGATCCATTTCCCTTGCCGCGTATTGACCAGATTGTTGACTCCACCACCGGATGCGAGCTGCTTTCCTTCCTTGATGCATACTCAGGTTACCACCAGATTTTCATGGCCAAGGAAGATGAAGAGAAGACTGCATTCATTACTCCATGTGGCACATATTGCTTCATACGCATGCCCTTTGGATTGAAGAATGCAGGCTCGACATTTGCGAGGGTGGTGCACACTGCTTTTGAGCCACAGATACACAGGAATGTAGAAGCCTACATTGATGATATAGTGGTCAAGAGCAAGAGCAAAGATACATTGATCCAAGATTTAGAGGAAACATTTGGGAATCTGCACAAGATACAGCTCAAGTTGAACCCCGAGAAGTGCGTCTTCGTAGTCCCCTCCGGCAAGCTTCTCGGGTTCTTTGTGTCCCACAGGGGGATTGAGGCCAATCCCGACAAGATAAAAGCCATCGAGCAGATTGAAGCCCCGAAGCGCGTCAAGGACGTAAGGAGACTTGCTGGTTGTGTGGCTGCCCTCAGCAGGTTCATTTGAAAGTCTGCAGAACGCGCCCTGCCTTTCTTCAAAATCTTGAAAAAGGCAGGTCCTATGAAATGGACTCCGGAGGCGGAGGCAGCGTTGCAAGACTTGAAAGGATACCTGTCCTCTACTCCAATACTTGTCGCACCTAGACCACAAGAGAAGTTGCTGCTGTACCTAGCGGCAACCAATCAAGTGGTTAGTGCTGCGTTAGTAGCGGAGAGAGAGGCAGATGAGGAACCCACAGCCCCGGCAAGCGAATCCAGCAACGAGCAGGGGGCTTCACCGACAAGCTCTGACCCCGACAAGGACAAGTCTGCGCAGGAACAAGGTGAAGTGCGAAGGAAGATGGTGCAGCGCCCAGTGTATTTCGTAAGTTCCCTCTTGCAGGGGGCTAGATCAAGATATTCTGGGGTGCAGAAGTTGCTGTTCGGCCTCCTCATGGCCTCAAGGAAGCTGCGCCATTACTTCCAAGCACACGAAATAACAGTGGTCACTCGCTTTCCGTTGAAGAGGATATTGCAAAATCCAGAGGCAACAGGCAGGATCGTCGAGTGGGCGCTGGAACTATCAAGCTTTGGTCTCAAGTTTGAGAGTACTTCAACCATACAGAGCAGAGCTTTGGCAGAATTCATAGCAGAATGGACCCCAACGCCAGATGAAGAAGTTCCAGAGACAAGCGTCCCCGTCCAAGAAGCAAGCAACGAATGGATGATGTACTTTGATGGTGCTTTCTCGCTGCAAGGCGCCGGTGCCGGCGTGGTACTCATAGCGCCCACCGGAGAGCACCTCAAGTATGTTATCCATATGCACTTTCCCAAGGAACAAGCGACAAACAATACTGTTGAGTATGAAGGTTTGCTTGCCGGCCTCAGAATTGCGGCCGAGCTTGGGATCAAGAAGTTGATTGTGTGGGGAGATTCACAGTTGGTGGTCCGGCAAGTGAATAAGAGTTACCACAGCCCTTTGATGGAAGCTTATGTTGATGAAGTGAGGAAGCTTGAAGAGCACTTTGAAGGTCTGCAAATGGAGCACGTCCCAAGAGCTCAAAATGATATTGCCGATGGCCTTTCAAAGTGTGCTGCAATGAAGTTACCTGTGGAACCAGGGACCTTCCTGCTCAAGTTAACTCAGCCATCCGTTACACCATCAGTTGGGCAAAACAAGAAGAGAAAGTTGGTCTCCGGGGACTACTTGCCGGCGGATCTTCCAGAAGCCGCCGCCAAGGTCCCTAAGATCAGCAGCCAAGATGCTGAGGAACAATTTGCTCCTGCAGATCCAAGGGTCTGTACAGTTGAAGCAAGCGTTCCCGACAAGCCTTGCCCCGGCAGGCTTGCCGGGGGACCATCAGCTCCGGCAGAGCCACAGGTTCTCGCCGTAGAAGCTGGGGTCCCCGCAGCAGCCCTCACGCCTTTAGTCCTTGCCGTCGAGCCTCGGGCTCCAGCATGGGCACAGCAGATCGTCCGTTTTCTACAAACTGGAGAACTTCCCGACGAGCGAGAAGAGATAGAGAAAATAACCAGGCAGTCAAGTATGTACCAGTTCGTTGACAATGAGCTGTACAGAAGAAGGCTCAATGGTGTCAGGTTGAAGTGCATTTCCAGAGAAGATGGACAGAAGCTGTTGGCAGATATACATGGAGGCATATGTGGCCACCACATTGGCGCAAGGGCACTTGCCGGGAAGGCGTTCCAGCAAGGGTTCTTCTGGCCAGAAGCCCTCCAAGATGCAACTGCACAAGTAACCAAGTGTGAAGCGTGTCAGTTCCATGCCAAGCAAATTCACCAGCCAGCTCAAGCTCTCCAGACGATTCCTTTGTCCTGGCGCTTCTCGGTCTGGGGGCTCGATATCCTCGGCCCCTTCCCCCGCGCAGTCGGAGGCTTTGAGTACTTGTACGTAGCAATCGACAAGTTCACAAAGTGGCCAGAAGTAGAACCAGTGAGAAAGGTGACAGCACAGTCAGCGGTCAGGTTCTTCAGAGCGATTGTTTGCCGTTTCGGAATCCCTAACAGGATTATCACCGATAACGGCACACAGTTCACAAGTCGCACCTTCATGCAGTACGTCCAAGACCTTGGCGCCAAGGTCTGCTTCGCTTCTGTTGCTCACCCGAGGAGCAATGGTCAAGCGGAGAGGGCCAATGCTGAAGTGCTGCGCGGGCTCAAGACAAGAACCTTCGACAGGCTGCGCAAGTGCGGAAGAAACTGGATAGAGGAGTTGCCGGCGGCTCTTTGGTCAATCAGGACGACTCCAAATCGAGCCACCGGACAGACACCCTTTGCTCTTGTCTATGGAGCAGAGGCAGTTCTCCCCACGGAACTCGTATACGGATCTCCTCGAGTGCTCGCTTATGATGAGCTCGAGCAAGAGCAACTGCGACAAGATGATGCATTGCTCCTTGAGGAGGAACGTCTCCAGGCTGCTGTACGAGCTGCTCGATATCAGCAAGCCTTGCGTTGCTATCATAGCCGCAAGGTCAAGGCCAGGAGTCTCGAGGAAGGCGACCTTGTTCTTCGGCGTGTTCAGTCCGCCAAGAATTCCAACAAGTTGACGCCAAAGTGGGAAGGCCCTTATCGGGTGAGACAAGTTACAAGGCCCAGAGCTGTCCGCCTTGAGACCGAAGAAGGCTTACCGGTGAGCAATTCCTGGAACATAGAGCATCTTCGCAAGTTTCACCCATGAGGCGCGGTTGCCGTGATCCACTCCGGCAACCACCTTTTGTACAAGTCTTGCCGCTGTTGCATGTAAACCTTTGTACAAAGCCGGGCGCAGACCCCGTGCATCAGTAAAGCTTTTGTGCTTCGCGCTATTTGTCGTTTCCATGCTTTTCTTCTTTATTTGCATGCATTGTTTGGCATCTTGTGCAACGCACATCCCCGGTAAGCGCTAGTAAGCCGAGAGGTACCATGCTTGTTTTCCCTCCTCTTTTTCTTTCCCTCTTAAGCAGAAGGAATGTTCCTCGCGCACAAGTTTGCCGGGGGGGAGGAGGTGGAGGATGAACCAAGTGCTGTTCAAGAAAGAGAAGCCTTGTCGGGGAACAAGCAATTTATGAAAGCTAAGTTACCAAAGTTTGAGTAATTCAAATTTTTAAATTTTAGTTGTCTTCCTTGAACAACCACACTTTGTATGGAAAACCTGTGCACGAAGGAACCTACCCGCGGCTAGCCGCGCCCTTACTCTGTTTCGAGCACGCTCAACGGCTTAAGTGAGCTGCGACAAGTGTCGCGCCCTTACTTCGTTTTCGAGTTCGCTCAGCAGTTTAAGTGTGCTGCGACTAGCTGCGGCAAGGTTACTTGCCGACAAGGTCTTTTGCCAGCAGGCTGCTAAGAGTCCAGCACTCAGCGCTCGTGGCAAGGGCCCCTTGCCGGCAAGTCCCCTAAAAGCGTAGGGTAGAAAGCATACAAAGTGGAGGACCAAAAACAAGGGAGATAACACTGCATTGATTGATCAAAATAAGATTGTATATTACAAAGATAACTTGCCGCGATACTAATAGATTCTTGTCCATAACATGCCTTGCAGCAGCAAGGGAAGTGGAAAGAAAGAAATCTAATCTACGCGGTCGCCTTCACGCCTTGTGATCTCGTTCACCTTGGCGACGATGTGGGCAACCTGCGCCTTCAACGCCTCCTGATCGGCTTCGGGCGGCAAGCTGCGGAGGACGTTGACGAGGTTGATGTCGGGGTTGCGGTAGACGATCTTCGATAAGACACGCTCCAAGGTGCCCATGCAGAGCCGACGCGCCTCGTCGGCCAGCTGCACGGGGATCTTCTCCTGCAGCCGCGCGAGCACCGGCGCGATTCCTCTGAAGAACAGACTCAACTTGGCGCTGTGGGGGAGATTTTCATCCGGGGAGTACCCGAGATGCTCCGCCCTCAGCGCCACCATCTCCTTATCAATATTGGCAGCAGAGGTGACCAGCTCATCGGTCCACTGCTCCACTGCCCGGTTGAAGTTGTTCGCCGAGACGGCGGCGCTCTCCACCAAATTCTTTTCCTTGCGGAGTTCGTCCTTCAGTTTCGTCTCGCGATCCCGGGCGGCGTCAAGCGAACCAGTCAGGGTGGAGACCTTCAGCTCTAAGTCAGCAATGGAATCCTTGGCGGCAGCAAGCTCGGTGCCCTTCTCGGAGAGACGTACCTGCAGCTCAGAGTTGGTGTGGGCGTCTTTCTCCCGCTCCACATTGAGCGCGGTAACTCTGTCCTCGCTTGCCTTCAGGAACAACTCCAGCTGCTTCACTCTGGCCTCCAGCTCCTTCTTGGCGGTCTCCGCGGCGGCTGCGGCGGCCTTCGCCTCCTTCAGGGCCCCGCCAATGGCCTGCTCCCGGGCGGCGAGGTCGTCCTCGTGGGCATCGAGGTCGACCTTCCGCTGGTTGAGCACTCCTTCTCGCCGGGACAGCTCCTCGGCGGCCAACCGCTGCTGCTCGTCCACCTCGGCCTTCTCCAGGAGGAAGGCTTGCTGCGCCCCGGCAAGCTCTTCGCGCTCCTCCGCTAAGTTGCGGAGGGCCGCCTGGTTGTCGGCGCGGAGCTCCGCGGCGCGTTTCTCTAGATCAGCTCCAGCCTTGGCGGCAAGAGCCTCCCGAGACTCCAACTTCGCCTGCCTGGCCCGGTACAGAGCCAGGAGCCGGCGAAGGAGTTTCTCCTCTTCGGGCTCGTCACTGCTGCCAGGCGCTTCAACGACCTTCAATCCCGCGGAGGCGAGGACCTCTCCGTCAAAGGTCTCTCCCTCCGCGGGGGCTCGAGACGAGGACGCTCACGGGACTTGTATAAAGACCCCGTTGGGGGCCTCAAGATAGACACCCGACCGCTCCATGGAGGCGGAGGGGTCGGCGGCCGGTGCAGCGTCCGACGCTCCTGCGGCCTTCAGGCCAGCAGTGTGGTCGCCGGCCTCTTCCCCAGCCGCCGCGTCGGCGGTCGGGGCGGTCTCTTCGGCGGCTGGCTCGTCAGCGGCAGTGGCGTTGCCGCCGTCGCCGTGCACGCCCTCCTCGCCGGTGGTCTCCGTCTCCATCCGCTCCGGTGCAGGAGGATCTAGCAGAAGAAAAAGAAAAGGAAGAGTCAAGCAAATATCCAAAAAGACAAGTTCAAGGAGAAGAAATTGCAAGACTCACCTTCGCGGACTTCATCAACGACAGGCTCCCTCGCCAGGGAATTCTCCCTTGGCGGCGGAGTGGTGGCCCCTGCTAGCGGAGGGCCGCCCGCGCCCTCCCTTGGCGGGGTGCTCACCCTTGGCGGGGTACTCGCCCTTGGCGGGGTGCTCGTCCTTGGCGGAGCATTCTCCCTTGCCGGGGAGCTACTCCTTGGCGGGGAGGGTGGAGCAAGTAGCTCTTCGGGGGCGACCTCCGGACGCTCCTGCGGCTGCGGCTCCACTCCTGCACAAGACAAACAAGACATCGAAACGTCAACCAAGATGATAACTTCAAGCGCGCCCGTCAAGCAGAAAGATAAAAACCAGACTTACGCTGGGGGCTGCTCCTCGGAGCAGCAGGTTGATCTGGCAAGTTTGCCGCTGGCACATCTCCAGTCGCCGCGGCGGGCGAGTCGTCTTCAACCTCGACCACAGGGATCTTGGCCCTCTTCGCCATCCGCTGGGTCAGGGTCCTGAAGGCAAAGCAAAACAAGATCAGAATCAACAAGGAAAATCAAGACAGTATCGAAGAAACTAAAGAATTGCAAGTACTTACTCCTCTTCCTCTTCGTCGGAGCTGAGGGCGGAGAAGTCAAAATCCGCCTGGGGTGCTCCTGCGCGAGGAGCTGGAGGAGAAGGCTCCCTCGGGCGCTTGGCGGTCTCCGGGGCTGTGGGCTGCGAAGACTCAGCCTCCATCATCGCCGAGGGCCGAGGAGCAGAAGGAGCGGCCGTTCCGCTCCGGGAGGATCCCCCTCCGCTTGGCGCTCGGGCGCGGGGAGCTTCCTTGACGACTTCGCTCGTCCTGGTGGCGCGCGTCGCACGGCGCGCTGGCTGCTGTCGAGGCGCCTGCGGCCTCGCCGTCTCAGCTGCCTTGCGGAGGCGCTTCTTCGGTTGCTGCGTGGGACTTGCCGGAGGCGGGGAGTTCTCTGAGGATGAGGAGGCGTCGTCATCAAGATTCAGAGATCCACCAGAGTCTTCATCAGCCTCAACGCCCTCCTCCTCCTCGGCAGGCCCGCTGGACTCAGCGCCGTGCCCGGGGGCCTCGCTCCTCCCGGCAACCTCGCTTCCCCCGGCAACCTCGCTCGTCCCGGCAAACCTCACGGAAGGCTCCCCGGCAAACTCCTCGGGCGCAAGCTTCAGCAGCTTGAGGATTTCCGCCTCCTCTGCTTGGCTCACCGTGTCCGCGGCCTGTGCCTCGTCCATAGTGTACCCAAAGTCACCCGCCGCTGCAGCTGCGGCGGCCTCCTCCATCCTGGAGGCGATGTAGGCTATGTCCCGTTCGGTAGTGGCCCGGGTGAGACCTTTGTTCTCCTCGGCGTTGCGGGGCGTCTCGACCAAGTTATCGAAGAAGGACAGCACAGTATCCGGCGGAGGCTCTATCCAAGTGGGGGCGACGCCATGGGAGTCGCACGCAGGCATCATCGCGCGCAAGGAATCACGGGCAGTGCTGTTGCACAGCGGCACCACTCCCCGGGAAGGTCTGAACCACTCCGGATGGGCCGGGTCATGCTTGAAGAGCTCTCGGACCATCCCCTTCAACTCCAAGGCAGTGAAGTTATAGTTTAATCCAGGGCGCAGCCTCATGATATCTGCCGCATTGCCGAATTCACAGGCGGGCCTTTTCCTTTCTTGTAAAGGGGCGATGCGGCGGCGGAGAAAATCTGCCCCAACCTCTCCAATAGTCAGATTGGCGACCCGGAGGCGAATAATCCTGATGAGGGCGATACTAACCTTGTTGTCCTCCGGGGCCAATTCGCTCCAATACCTGCCGCGCACTATGGCAGTTGTGCGCGGCGCGGTGAAGGGCTCCGGCTTATCCTCCACCACCCAGCACCAATCGGCTCTCCATTCCTCCCACTTGCCGCGGAGCTCTTCCTTCAGGTACGAGTCCTTCTTGTTCAGCCTGAAGATCCAGGAGATGCCGCCGGAGAGGGGAGCGCCAGCCTCTACTCTAGGCATGAAAAAGTGGCAGAAAAGGGCTACGTTTGGATGAATCCCAACATAGTTTTCGCACAAATGTACGAAAACGGCCATCGTAAGGATGGCGTTGGGGGTAAAATCTAGGAGGTGGAGGCCATATGTGTTCATGATATCACAAAAGAACTCCGAGAACGGAGGGCACAGACCACAGTGGAAAAATGCAGCGAAGAAGAAGTACCCGCCGGGGAACATATCTTTGGCGACGGCGGGGAAGGCTCTGGTGCGGGGATGAGCTTTGGTCTCCCTCGCCCAGAACAAATAATATTTGTCCCGCAGCTCCCTCGCGCCAAGCCTCGGCGCGAAGACCACACACCTCTTCCGCAGGGCGGCCAGCTTCGCCGCCTGCTCGGACTTCTCCTTCTTGGCCTTTTTGTTCTTAGCCTTGTCGCTTTTCGCCTTGTCGCTCTTCGGAGCCATGGCAGAGGCGGCGAGGGAAGAGGCGAGGAGCTCGACGGCGCCGCGGATGCGGAAGACGGCGGAGGAGGGGCGGAGGCAAGAAGCAGCGGAGGTTTCTGGAGAATCAAGGCGCAATGAAGACAATGGAGGGGAACTGCCCCTGCTTCCTCTGCTTTTAAGGGGGAAGTGGGGGACGTTCCGCATTTCCCATTAAAGAAACAGGCCACGATCTCTCCCACGACGCCGCAATCGACGCGTGCCGTTAGGGAGGGATGTGGCGGATACGGAAGGAGATACGGCTTGCCGTGGGCCGCGTGTGCCCATGCACTATTTTGGGCCTGGCCCAATAGCGCTCGGCACCGTGTGTGGCCCAGGCCCGGGGGCTCCTGTCGGTGTACCGAGATAGGGGTACCTTAGTACCCCAACTTGTGCACGGGCAGTAGCAGCTTCCCGCGGAAGGGCTTACCACGTGCTCGCCGGAAACCTTTCTGGTCCCTATGAAGCCATTCAAGAACAAAGTATACAAGTCAGAAGATCAAGGCCCCGACAAGAGGAGCTTGCCGGGAAGGCCGCACCAGGCTCAAGGTTATCACTTTAGCACAAGACCCTGGCAAGAGGAGCTTGCCAGGAAAGACAAGGAATACATACCTCAAGAGATGCCTTGGCGCGTCATGCGCCCCGGCAGGACCCGGAGAGCGACAAGCTTCCGGGCCCGGCAAGATCACTACCCCGGCAAGGTGCTTGCCGGGGAAACCTACGCTGTGTGCCCGCGCTCTAGCTCATTGGCCCACGCGTCGCCCTGGGACCCTTCCAGGGGCACGTGGCAGATGGCTGTGCAGCCTGGGGCACACGGTGGCAAACCACGGTGACGAGGCTACCGCCGTGGCGAACGGAGAAGCATGGACAGACACTTTTGGGGTCGACGGCGACGGGCATTTAATGCCCTTGTCCCCCACTGTCAAGGTTAGGTGAAGACCACTGTTCATCCACTGTTCATGCACTATTCCCGCATTGTTACAACTACCACCAAAATTACACTTTTACCCTCCTCTACGTTGACACCTGTCGGTGACCCCTTGAGCTATAAAAGGAGGCCCATGCACAACATAGAAAGGGTTCGAAACCTAGACGACTATCTCGCTCGGTGTAGCTAGTACTGTAGCTCTTCAAGCTCCCGAGCTCAAGAACTCAATACAACCCAAGCAGGAGTAGGGTTTTACGCGTCCGCGCGGCCCGAACCTGGGTAAACTGCCCGCGTGCGCTCCTCGATCTGCTCTCCGTGCTCCCTCCGCTCCCTTACCGCAACGTAGAAGGGGCTCCGGTCCCATAGGTGCTCGTGGGAGGACAGTTTCCCCCGACACCGGCAGAGTCTGAGCCAGAGCCGCCTCGGTCGCCCCTTCCCCAAGGCACGTCGTCCCCTCTTTAAATAGAGAGGCCCCGTGGCCCCTTGACTCCACCGCCGCCGCAGCCACCAAGCCCCGTCGCCAGCCTCGTCGATGTCAGAGCCCCGCCGCCGACTATCGCCCGAGCCCCGAGCCGCGCCGGCTGCCCCGCCACCGCTTGTCGCCCCGTCACCGCACCGCCGCCTCGCGCCGCAAGCTGCCGCCGCCGGAGCCCCGCAACCCGCCACCCGTCGGACCCGACCCGACCCGATCCGCCGCCCCGACCCGTTTTGGTAAAACCCAGCCAGACTTTTTTTTCTTTTCTTTTTTTAAGAAAAACCCTAGATCGTTTTCTTTAAACCCTAGATCTATTTTTTATTAGGTTTTATTAAACAGCGAACGTCCGTTGTTTAGATCAGAAAAACGAACATTCGCTTTTTAGTATTTTCTTTTTTCGTTTATTTTTTTCATCAGGGACCTATCCGTAGTTAAAGTTTTTTATAGATCAGCCCTAGTATTCAAACGATCACTACCTTTTGCTCGTAAGTCAGAATTAGATGAAACCAACGCCAAACTCTTCGTTTTGATCTCATATTTCCAGTAATACAACTCAAATCTGTTTTTGACAGTTTTAAAGTTTGAATTCAAACATATTTGTTTTTGGACTTATTTTGATCGTAACTTGAGTTTCGTAACTCCGTTTGAGTGGATTCTTTTTGCAAATCGGAGCTGTTGACCTAAAATTTCTGATAAGGCCAAATTCACTTAATTTTGGTACTGTTAGAAATTGTTTTCTGTTGCAAGAGTCATTCGTTTGTTTTCGAGACTTTTTGAGATCTGTTCTTCGATCCTATTGCATGATTGCTTATGTATGCTATTGTTTGATTGTGATAAATTTCCGGAGCACGGAGCGTGCTACTATGAGTCACTAGGTTTCATCGATCATCAGCAAGGCAAGTTCATGCTTTGATCGTACTTTTCAATACCCAGTTTTTATTGCATTAGTTCTATCCTCACATAATTGCATGAGTAGGACTTGGATACCTGTGGTATTGCTGAGTAGTACATGAGGTAGGAACCCAATGACTTGAGATCAACCCCAGGAATATATGCTTTGTTACTTATTGCTTAGCCATGCTCGTCGACGTGGATTGGTATGTGAGATTCATGAAACTTGTGAGTGTAATAGCAACCAAGGGAATGTTTAAGGTGGCAACTTTAATACACAACTTGGTGGATTGGTTGCAAGGCACCTGGAGAATCCAGTGTTATCCTAGGATATCATGGAGGAACCGTGTGATCGTCCTATGGAATACCACCCAGGCTTAAAGGGATCATATATCATTCATGCCTAGAAACTTCCGTGTGCAGCCACAAGCCATTATGGGCTCTAGCATGGTTCAGTATGTTGTGTGAGATCTTTCAGTGGTGGACTAGCAGATGTAGGGGAAAGTAGGTGTACCAGTCTATCCAGGGTAAAGAGTGAATGCTTCTAAAAGAATATGTCTCGATCTTCCGATCATGGATGCGGTCGAGTCTTGTGGGAAAAGGTGTGCAAACGTCTGTAGAGTGTACAATCTATTCATGAGTAGCCCTGTCCCCGGTTATGGACATCTTGAGTATCCTGGTATTTGAATTATGGACTGATCTCAACACTCTATTTACTTAACTTGTTGGGTTATTAATGACATTGGTTATTTTGGGATTGAGATGGAGGAACTACTCTCAATATTTCTTAAATAAATTGAGTAGTAAATAAAAAATTATTCCTTTGTTGTAGGGAAAAACTAGCTTTATGCAAAAAAAAAACTTACAGTTTCCACCAGCCAAATATGCATATAGTTGTTGATATTTGTTCATTACTTGCTACATTGTGTTCTTGCCAGCATATTCAATGTGCTGACCTACACGGCTAGAACGTCTCATGTTGCAGAGTTTCTGACGAAGAATAAGGTGCGATTAGGTCATCGTCATGCACTCAATGTTTGTCGTGGAGTTGGATGGACTCAACTTATCTTCGATGCTTCCGCAGTTCAGTTTTGTTCATTATTGTTAGATGGCCTTTAGTCATATTTTTGTAATAAGACTCTTTATAAGGATTCTTCTATGTAATAATGTGTGATTGAAACTCTATTATAAATCCTCGAAGTACTGTGTGTATCAGCATACCGATCCAGGGATGGCACTGAGCACAGAGACTCTGGTCCATTGGAATCGAGGTCAATACAATCCCCAAGCTTAGTTGCTTGGATATTCCTTGAATATTTCCTTGGGGTGCCTTGGCATCCCCAAGCTTAGGGTCTTTTCACTCCTCATATCGACATCTCACCCAAAACTTGAAAACATCAATCACACAAAACTTAACAAAACTTCGTGAGATGGGTTAGTATGATAAAACAAATCATTCACTTTGGGTACTGTAAAGACAATTTTTCTCACACAATGCTTGTTGTAGCATATCATTTCAACAATTTATATTGATCAATATAAGCCATAGAAACTAGAAAACAAGCAAACTATGCATTGAAAAACAGAATCTATCAAAAACAGAACAGTCTGTAATGATATAAACATTCACCATACTTATGCAACTCTAAAAATCTTGAAAAAACTATGACCATGTGAAAAATTTGTATATTAATCTTATTACAAAAGAATCAACTTAAAAGCACACTTTTGTTAAAAATGAGAATTTTTCTCGTGAGCGCAAAAGTTTCTGTTTTTCCAGCAAGATCAAATCTACTATCACCCAACATTATCCTAAGACTTTGCTTGGCACTTTATTGAAACAAAAGCTATAAAACATGATTACTACAGTAGCATAATCATGTGAACACACAAAAACAGTAGGTATACGTGTTGGTATGTCTCCCAACAAGCGCTTTTCTTTAATGCCTTTTAGCTAGGCATGATGATTTCAATGATGCTCACATGAAAGATATGAATTGAAACACAAAGAGAGCATCATGAAGAATATGACTAGCACATTTAAGTCTAACCCACTTCCTATGCATAGGGATTGTGTTAGCAAATAATTTATGGGAACAAGAATCAACAAGCATAGGAAGGAAAAACAAGCATAGCTTCAAGATTTTCAACACATGGAGAGGAAACTTGATATTATTGAAATACCTACAAGCATATGTCCCTCTCTCATAATAATTTTCACTAGCATCATGAATGAATTCAACAATATATCCATCACATAAATCATTCTTTTCATGAAGCGTAAGCATAGAAATTTTATTACTCTCCACATAAGAAAAATTATTCTCATGAATAGTTGTGGGAGCAAACTCAACAAAATAACTATCATGAGATTGGAAATTAAAGTCATGATGACATGTTTCATGGTTATTATTATTCAATATAGCATACATGGAATCACCATAATCATCATAGATAGTGACTTTGTTCTCATCATAGTCAATTGAAACCTCCTCCAAAGTAGTGGGTTCATCACTAAATAAAGTCATGACCTCTCCAAATCCACTTTCATCAATATAATCATCATAAATAGGAGGCATGCAATCATCATAATAAATTTTCTCATCAAAACTTGGGGGACAAAAAATATCATATTCATCAAATATATCATCCCCAAGCTTATGGCTTTGCATATCGTTGGCATCATGAATATTCAAAGAATTCATACTAACAACATTTCAAACATGCTCATCATTCAAATATTTTGTGCCAAACATTTTATTGACTTCTTCTTCTAAGAATTGAGCACAATTTTCAGATCCAACATTTTCAAGAAAGATATTATAAAGATGATCAATAATATGATGCAACCTCAATTCCATTTTTTTAGTTTTATTCTACAAAACCAAACTAGTGATAAAACAAGAAACTAAAAGATTCGATTGCAAGATCTAAAGATATACCTTCAAGCACTCACCTCCCCGGCAACGGCGCCAGAAAAGAGCTTGATGTCTAATACGCAATGCTATTCTTGTAGACACATGTTGGGCCTCCAAGCGCAGAGTTTTGTAGGACAGTAGCAATTTTCCCTCAAGTGGATGACCTAAGGTTTATCAATCCATAGGAGGTGTAGGATGAAGATGTTCTCTCTCAAACAACCCTGCAACCAAATAATAAAAAGTCTCTTGTGTCCCGAACACACCAAATACAGGTAAATTGTATAGGTGCACTAGTTCGGCGAAGATATGGTGATACAAGTGTAATATTGATAGTAGATATTGATTTTTGTAGTGCGAACAATAA
This sequence comes from Secale cereale, assembly GCA_902687465.1. Lineage (NCBI taxonomy): Eukaryota > Viridiplantae > Streptophyta > Magnoliopsida > Poales > Poaceae > Secale > Secale cereale. The sequence goes on along the minus strand of LR738709.1, from coordinate 440,420,461 downwards.
CAAAATAGCAAGGTAGCAAGTAACAAAACCAAGCACAAACGGTATTGCAATGATGGAAAAGAAGGCCTAGGATTCGTACTTTCGCTAGTGCAATCTCTCAACAGTGCTAATATAATTGGATCACATAACCACCCCTTAGCAAAATCACCTCAAAGTTATTATTTCTGTTCAATCTATCATGAGTTCGTACTAAAACAACATAAAGTTATCCTTTCCAATCTATCTATTAATAGTTCGTACTAGAATAACACAAGGTTATCTTTTCCGATCGATCTTTCAAGAGTTCGTACTAAGATAACACAAAGTTATCCTTCCTGATCGATCTATCAAGAGTTCGTACTAAGATAACACCAAACCATATTCAAAGAGTGCCCCAAGATTTCTACCGGAGAAACAAAAACAAGAACGTGCATCAACCCCTATGCATAGATTACCCCAATGTCACTTCGGGAATCTGCAAGTTGAGTGCCAAAACATATATCAAGTGGATCAATATGATACCCCATTGTCACCACGAGTATTCAATTGCAAGACAAATATCAAGTGTTCTCAAATCCATAAAAGTATTCAATCCAAAGATATCTTAAAGGGAAAACTCAATTCATCACAAGATAGAGAGGGGAAAACACCATATGACCTGACTATATTAATAAAGCCCCTGATACATCAAGATCGTGCCATCAAGTACATGAGAGAGAGATTAAAGACATAACTACTGGTACAAACCCTCAGCCCCGAGGGTGGACTACTCCCTCCTCATCATGGTGGCCGCCGGGATGATGAAGATGGCCACCCGTGATGATTTCCCCCTCCGGCGGAGTGCCGGAAAGGGATCTAGATTGGATCTCGTGGAGTACAGAACCTTGTGGCGGCGGAACTTCGGATCTAGGTCTACCCCTAAGGGTTTCGGAATATTTGTGAATTTATAGGGTAAAGAGGCGATGCGGGAGGCCACCGAGGTGGGCACGCCAGAGGGGGCTGGCGCGCCCTGATGGGTTGTGCCCCCTTGGGGCACCCCCCCAAGTGCAGCTTTAGCCCATTGGGTGTCTTCTGGCCCTAAAAAATATCCAAAAAGTTTTGTAGTGTTTGGACTCCGTTTGATATTGATTTCCTGCGATGTAAAAAACATGCAGAAAACAGCAACTGGCACTTGGCACTATGTCAATAGGTTAATCCCAAAAATGACACACAATGACTATAAAATGATTGTAAAACATCCAAGAATGATAATATAAAAGCATGGAACAATCAAAAATTATAGATACGTTGGAGACGTATCAATTCTCTACCCGCTTTACTTTCTTGCACTTGCATGTTGTTGATTTTCCGCTGCCCAATCTTTAGATATGCATGTGTAGGATGTATTGGTTTTCACTTAACATGTGCTGAAATCTGCCTAAATGTAAGGAAAACTAAAAATTGCATCTTTGTCTTGTAAATTGTCTATTCACCCCCTCTAAACCTATCTTCTCGATCTTTCAATGGGTCGCAATGGTGTCAAATCATTAATGGGCCATTGATGGGCCGAATTTGGGAAACTCATATGGCTCATGGTTGTAAATGGGATAGACACAAGCAGGTCCTAAGGGCCGGCCCGTAATACTGACTCGGTCGTCATTTTATGTAAATGGGCCACAGTTGGGTAGTGCCACATGTCAACGTTTCATAGGAGCATCTCATCTATTCGATGGATGTCATTAGTCGCAATGCAGAGCTGACATGTGGTTCCGTTGGTGAATGAGAAAATGACACATGGAAAAATGCCATTGGTCGGGTGTGTTAATAGGTATCGGATCCAAAACCGGCACCCGATAGCTTAAGGGTGACTTGTTTCGATGGCTACCATGTGTCGGCTACCCTTCACGAAATCACTTCGATGATGCGCCATTTATCATCTAAAGTGAACACTTCTATGACAATAAATTGAGTATTGTCATGGGACACTTCTACGACAGCATATGTATGACTATTGATTATATGATAAAATCATCACAGATGTACATGCGTGACAGAAAACATGACTTAATGTGACAAACGCATATTATCATGGAAGTGTTTGTTTGTAGTGAGTGGCGAGAGGCATCGCACGCGCGTGCGGGTACGGGGCAGCTTCTTGGGTTCTTTGATGTGTGTTGCAAGGTCAAAAATAGGAGGGGGAGTACGGAGAAGAGGCAACGCACACGCTCTCTCCCACCACTAAAGAGCCAGCAACCGGCATGCGAAATCCCTATCCCACTCCTTCCCAAACCACCGAATTTTCCACCTTTGCCATCTTAAAAATATTCGACTGACCAGGCTAATCAATTAAATATCCAACAAACGAGCTTGATCGGGGCCAAGGTCGGATGGTCCATACTACATGGTAAAACTGACCGGACAGCCAAGAACCTCCGGTGAGTGTGGGAGCTCTGGTTCACTCATCTATGTAACTATGAGATAGTAGGGCGAAAGACTGTTTCGAGAGACGTGTTATTCAAAAAAAAAACTTTATTCCTTTAGATAGTTCATACATCTGATTACATCTAGAAAGACAAAGAGCTACAAGATTTTCTATGAACTCTACATAGAATCTAAAGTGAAGTGATTCATACAACTGGTTGATCTATAATTCCTAGACTGCTACAAGCTCTGATATAAAATCCTATAATACAAATATAAATAATTCATAAAACAGATAAATCTGGAAAGCCTACATACAGGCTGACAACTCTAGTACGAACCATGTAAAATCTGAATCGAAGTAATCATCTCGAAAGTAAATAATGGAAGCAAATATACTATTTCACCATGCTGATTGAGAATCAACATCAGGAAATCATGAGCGAGCAAACAAACTAGCACTACAAGCCTCGGATAGTGCTGGTAGAAGTATCTCCTACTCGCGTTGGTCTCCGATGGTAGGAATGTTGACCCCGAAGAGGCGGACGAAGCCACACACCCCCTTCTCTTTCTCAGGTGTAGCCAATCCTGGAGAGGAGTTGCCAATGTTAGTAGCAGGGGTACGGGATGAGGAACCAATATAGGAAGGGATTGGCCCTATAGTGTTGCGGTTCATTGGAAAACCATGACATATAGGGGCAGAGGGAGGCCGTAGTGGGCAATGAGTCACCTCTGAGTGCCCCTCTAGTGCATCCATGCTCTCCAACACCTTGTTGCATCGGTAACATGGCCACCCTGTTCGGTTCGCCCAGGCACTCATCATGTCGCGCTCTATTGTTTGGGCCACGGATGCGGAAATGTTTTCAATGACTTGCATTTCCTTGTCCATCCTTCCCATGTTCCCATGCTCAAAAGTAGCCGGGGTAGCCAAAGTAGTTGCAAACGTCATTGGCACCACCGCGTCTAGAGCAGGTGCAAATATTGCATTAGAAGGGTGTGGCCTTTTGACCCCACGTGCGCAGCCAATCGCAGTGCCATCGCCATGGCCATAAGTAGCAGGGGTAGCCAATTTTTTTGCAACGACCATAGGCACACTGACCACCGGGTTTAAAGGAGCTGACGCAGAAGTTGCAGCGGGAGGGGTTGGTGCAATAGCCACAGTTATTGCTGCATGACGATCGACGATGTTCACGGAGGATTTGGTGGGGGGCGCTAGTACATCACTTGACTCAAGTACATGATATGGGGACGTTAAGGGTTCCTTACCCTTGGTAATCTTGGCCGCGATGCGCTGGCAGGAGGCGGCCTGCTCGTTGAGAAAAAAGGCTTCCAGGTGCATGATGTACTGCGCAGCGAGCACCAGCTCGGCATACCATGGTCGGTCTAGGTCCTGCTCCGGCACCTTCAGCCCAAACTCCCGGTCCAAGATCTCCATCGTGCGATCCCTATCCATGATCATGCCATGGCTAAGGCCCCAACCTTGCAAGGTGGTCCGAAACAAGGTTTTGGTGGGGAGCGGATGGCGCTCGCCCTCCTTTTCGGCCACCCTCGGCTTCTTACCCTTCTCCTGCTGTAGAAGTGGTGGCAGGCCAGTGGGGGGATTCACACCTTGACGCGGTGTTGATGACTCCACTGGGTCACTGCAACCACCCTGACCGCCATCTCGTGGACGCAAACATGGTAACATGCGGCATGGGAGAGGAGCAGCTCCAGCCGACGACCTTCCTTGATTAGTGTGGCCACGACATGATGAAGGGATTCTGTGGTTCAAGGTAGAGCGGAGCCCCAGGATATTGCGGGACTTGCTCTGCCCACGGGTCAGTAAGGGAAGCTTTTCGGGGGCCATTGGAGGCGAGGGTGTGCGTGTGGGGGGGGG
>LR738709.1:440366579-440416156 GCA_902687465.1 Secale cereale | reverse complement strand
GGCTCTTTCGAGAAAAACTATGCTTTTGGAAGGGTTTAACACGTTCGTTGTGTGAGGAGGGCCTCATGGTACCGAGTCCTGGTTAAGTAGGCATACGACCTAGGGAGGCTTTGTTTCTTTCCTCTTTTACCATCATTAACTTTACATGTGCTGGAGCTTCGTTGATTCGTTGGAATATGGGAAGAACAAAACCACCCCACCCCACATCCCCTGGTTAATCTTCAGATTTGTGTAGTTTGGACATCCATTTAGTTTTAACCATTTTCAATTGTTAACTCCTTCCGCTTTTGCACAATAAGACCCCTCCGCTATCCTTTTTGCTGAAGTTTCACAAAATTTTTTGTTGAGGTTTAAATGAGTTTTCAAAAAATAAGGTGAGGTTTCACATAACCTCAAGTGGAACTCGAACTAGTACGAATTAAGTTGAAACTATGTTACAAAAAACTATATAAAATAGTGAAATCATAGTGAACACTTAGAGAAATCCTTATGAAACATACATTAATATCTTAAGGAAAAAATGTTTTCGAACCACTATAAAACCCGCATAAACATGTACCAATTATATCAACTCCTGAAATCGTAATGATGGTCACTGAAAGCCACATGGAAGTTAAATCAATCAAAATTTTGGTTTTAGAACGTTTCGTCAATGTTTCATTTGAGTTTGAAAACATGAATATTTAAACTATTTGTAAATCCACTGAAAACGTACCACTGTGGAAGCCGCTGAGAGCCATATGAAACTTGCACCTATAAAAAATGGTTTCAAAACATTTTATCAATATTGCATTCCAATTTCAAAACAAGTGTTTTAGTCCAAAACATATTCAACATTGTTCTTGTTTGGAAGGTCTCACCAAAATAAATGCAATGGTGGAAGGGATCCCAAATTGGTGTTAGGGTTCAAAGTATATGGCCCTTTCCAAGTATCAGCCCAAAAATGTGCATGGATAAATGGATGGGAGAGGGGAGGGAGAGGCGGATTGCGAGTTAATTTCTATTAAACATAGGTCCTAAATGCAAAAAATAATGCGAAAGTATCCCACTAATCTCGAAGTTCTCAGGGCTGTTGGATAGTGCTTGGATGTCCACATACATGGTAAATATGTGTTGGTAAAGAAATACTCTCAACTTCATCCTACTTGAAGAGGAAAGAAATTAATCAAGAATCAACTGTCAAATATCATGCAATTCCATTTAACATTCGCGATGCTTTCCTAGATATAATGTAATACTTGCTATACTTCGAAGATTTGGTGCAATATTTTCATAGAAATGTTCTCGATTGTTGGCGGTGTCATGCTAACGTGTATCCACTAACACATCTGCATGCATCACATGCACTAGTGATACGTCTCCTACGTATCTATAATTTATGAAGTATTCATTCCATGTTTAAAACAATTTTATAAGGGTTTGGAATGATTTGCATGGAACTAACCCGGACTGACGTTGTTTTCAGCAGAACTACGGTGGTGTTGTTTTTTGTGCGGAAATCAAAATTCTCCAAATGCAGCGAAATAAATTTTTTTGGAAGAAAAGAGGCACTAGAAGCCTCATGGGATGGCCAGAAGAGAGACAAGGTGGGAACAACCCACCAGGGCGCGCCAGGCCCCCCGGCGCGCCCAGGTGTATCGTGCCCACCTCGAGGCCCATCTTCGCATGAAACCGACGCCAAAAATCCTATAAATAGAGAAACCATCAGAAATAACCATAGATCAGAAGTTTCGCCACCGCAAGCCTCTGTAGCCATGAAAAACCAATCTAGACACCGTTCTAGCACCCTGCCAGAGGGGGAAATCATCATCGGTGGCCATCTTCCTCATCTTGGCAGCCACCATGATGAGGAGGGAGTAGTCCACCCTCGGGGCCGAGGGTTTGTACCAGTAGCTATGTGTTTAATCTCTCTCTCTAACTCTTGTGTCCTTGAGATGGCACGATCTTGATGTATCGTGGGCTTTGTTAATATAGTTGGATCATATGGTGTTTCTCCCTCTCTATCTTGTTGTGATGAATTGAGTTTTCCATTTGAGATTTTGTTCTTATCGGATTGAATAATTTTATGGATTTGAGAACACTTGATGTATGTCTTTCTATGACTACCCGTGGTGATAATGTGGTATCATATTGATTCACTTGATATGTATTTTGGCACTCAACGCGCAGATTCCCGAGGTGACATTGGGGTAATCTATGCATAGGGGTTGATACATGTTCTCGTCTTTGTTTCTCCGTTAGAAATCTTGGGGCACTCATTGAGGTTCTTTGTGTTGGATTGAGTATTATGAATCGGGATTTGTTTTGGTGTTATTTTAGTATAAACTCTTGATACATCGATAGGAAAGAATAACTTGGTGTTATTTTAGTACTAATTCTTGGACAGATCGATCGAAAAGAATAGCTACAAACAATTTATTCTTATGTTCTCCGCTAGATAGGAACTTTGGAGTGATTCTTCATCGCACGTTGAGGGATGGTTATGTGATCCAGTTATATTAGCATTGTTGAGAGATTGCACTAGCGAAAGTACGGACCCTAGGCCTCATTTTCAATCATTTCAATACCGTTCGTGCTCACTTTTGTTACTTGTTACTGATACGTCTCCAACGTATCTATAATTTTTTATTGTTCCATGATGTTATATTATCATTCTTGGATGTTTTCCAATCATTTTATAGCCATTTATATCATTTTTTGGTACTAACATATTGACATAGTGCCAAGTGCCAGTTGCTGTTTTCTGCATCTTTTTTACAACGCGGGAATCAATATCAAACAGAGCCAAAACATCGCGAAACTTTTTGGAGAATTTTTATCGGCCAGAAGACACCCAATGAGCTGAAGCTGCACCTGGGGGTGCCCAGAGGGTGGCACAACCCACTAGGGTGCGCCAGGCCCCCTTGGCGCGCCCAAGTAGGTTGTGCCCACCTCGGTGGCCTCCCGCACTGCCTCTTTGCTCTATAAATACTCAGATATTCCAGAAACCCTAGAGGAGTCGACGAAATTCTATTCCAGCTGCTGCAAGGTCCCGAACCACCATATCCAATCTAGACACCATCATGGAGAGGTTCACCACCCCCATTGGTGCCTCTCCAATGATGTGTGAGTAGTTCCTTGTTGACATACGGATCCGTACTCAGTAGCTAGATGGCTTCCTCTCTCTCTTTTGATTATCAATACAATGGTCTCTTGGAGATCCATATGATGTAACTCTTTTGCGGTGTCTTTGTTGGGATCCGATGAACTTTGAGTTTATTATTGCTACCTCTTGAGCTTGCGTTGTATTCCCTCGAAAAGGAAAGGGAGATGCAGCACAGTAGCGTAAGTATGTCCCTCAGTTTTTGAGAACCAATGTATCAATTCAGTAGGAGACCACGTGCGAGTCCCTCACACCTGCACAAACAAATAAGAACTTCGAAGCCAACGCGATAAGGGGTAGTCAATCCCTTTACGGTCACTTACGAAAGTGAGATCGGATAGAGATGATAGTTTATATTTTTGGTATTTTTGGTTTATAAGAACAGCAAATAAAAGCGATAAAAGTAAAGTAGATGTAGATTGATATGTTGAGAATAGACCCGGGGGCCATAGTTTTCTCTAGTAGCTTCTCTCATGATAGCGATATTCTACGACGGGTAACAAATTACTGTCGAGCAATTGATAGAAAAGCGAATAATTATGAGACTATCTAGGCATGATCATTGTATATAGGCATCACGTCCGAGACAAGTAGACCGAAACGATTCTGCATCTACTACTATTACTCCACACATCGACCGCTATCCAGCATGCATCTAGTGTATTGAGTTCATGAGAACAGAGTAACGCCTTAAGCAAGATGACATGATGTAGAGGGATAAACTCAAGAAATATGATATAAACCCCATCTTTTTATCCTCGATGGCAACAATACAATATGTGCCTTGGTGCCCCTACTGTCACTGGGAAAGGACACCGCAAGATTGAACCCAAAGCCAAGCACTTCTCCCAATGCAAGAACTATACATCTAGTAGGCCAAACCAAACCAATAATCGAAGAGACTTGCAAGGATATTACGAGTACACATAAAAAGTTCAGAGAAAAACCAAATATCTTTCATAGATAACCTTGATCATAAACTCACAATTCATCAGATCTCAACAAACACACCGCAAAAAGAGATTACATCGAATAGATCTCCTCGAAGACCGAGGAGAACTTTGTATTGAGATCCAAAGAGAGAGAAGAAGCCATCTAGATACTAGCTATGGACCCGAAGGTCTGAGGTAAACTACTCACAACTCATGGTGAGGGCGATGATGATGATGATGATGAAGACCTCCGTGATGGATCCCCCTCCGGTGGAGCTCCGGAACAGGCTCCAAGATGGGATCTCCATGGGAACAGAAGGTACGGCGATGGAATTAGGGTTTTCTCTCTGTTCACGGAGTTTCTGGGGTACGTAGACTTATAAAGGAAGAAGGAGGGCACCGGGGACGCTCGAGGGGGCCACGAGGCAGGGGGCGCACCCTGGGAGTCCTCACCAGAGTGAAAAGAGATGAGGAGCAAAAGAAATCCTACTCTCCGATATATATATAGGACTCAAAACATTTTAACTGTGTGCCTAGACTCAACCGTCAACGATTTTCAATCAATCAGTGGGGGCTTCTAGGTCGGAGAAGGCTCTGAATACCAACTTGTAATGCCCAGGATGGGACTATACCTCCTACGTGTCGAGGCACGACTTAAAGGTATAAGCCCATTCTGGAATGATCTCAAGTTTGGTATCTTTGCATGACTCATGTAAAAATAGGGATGAAATTGCAAAAGGATAGTTGGCTTACACTCGCCACGTCACACAATACATTACATAAGCAAAATATCATCCAAATAACATCACAACCCGACTACGAGTGAAGATCCAAATGAAAGATACCAAATACATAAAGCCACATGTCCGAATCGCCCCTAGTAGAAACCACTACTGATCATCGGGATAGTGCACATAGCATCGACTACGTTCTTCATCGTACTCCCAGTACAGCTCTGTGCCGTCACCTGAGTAGTTCACCATGGTACCTGCATCTGGTGTGGTGTAGAATATGTGAGCCTTTGAGGACTCAGTAATCCCGTTCCCGGGTAGCAAAACTATCTAAGCCTTGGGTGTGGAACAAGGCTGAAGAAAGATAAAAGGTTGCAGCTGCACTAGCACTAGCTTACGTGTTTAGAGCGAGAAGAGAAGTGCCACGAGCGTCAAAGTGATCACGAAGTGATCCTATCTAAACACGACAATCATAACCCCACCGTGTTCACTTCCCGAACCCCCTTTTGGAAAATGGCCGTCACGGTTACTCACGCTGGTAGTGTGTTCTGAACATGGTGTCAAGTTTTCTACAACCGGATATTAACAAATTACCATCTGCCACATAACCGCGGGCACGGCTTTCGAAAGTTCAAAACCCTGCAGGGGTGTCCCAACTTAGCCCATGACAAGCTCACGATCTGCGGAGTCGCAACTCCAAGGTGGGAAGGCCCGAGTATTCTCGGAATCCCGTGCTCAAGATACTCCGACTAAGGTAAGACTAATCCAGCAAATCCTCCCGGCGTGCCGACACCCTGATAGTAGCCGCGCGTATCTCGTCTCAGGCCACGACCGGATGGGCGATGCTACAGGTTTTTACCAGCCCTCGAGTTCCCCCAAGGTGGCCCCGCGTAACCCCCAGTTTGGACCAACACTCATGTGGAGCACTGGCCCGGGTTGTTGATTAAGAAGAGGGTTTATAACTCCCTGTGCAAGTTTTAGTTGTTTAGGCAAATGTAGAACCAATGTTGGGACTTGCTGGAAAAGCCTTAGCGCTAAGCGGTTTATCGAGGGGGTCCCATAACCCCAACCGTGTGAGGAATGCAAAATCAAGGAACATAACACCGGTTTATACGGTTCCTAGGGTGGCATGAGTGGAACAAATCACCAAGCAAGAGGCTTAGCCATCCACCCATTACCAATATATAGGTCATTTAGTTTAAGAGTTTATATAGTGTGATATCCCAACCAAACTTCAACATGAAGCAAGAATCTTCAAATCTTCTCCTGCAACTAGCAATGCTATAAGAGGGGCTGAGCAAAGCCTACGTAGCCAAACAAAGGTTTTGCTAGGTTGGGTGGTTAGACAGATTCATGTTTACAATAGGAGGCTAACAAACAAACATGGGCATCGAGGCAATAAGCTAAAGAGCGAGACTTCTAGCAATAGGCAAAGATAGTAATGATATCTGGGTCAGGTCATCTTGCCTGTCGATGGGATCATAAGACGGCTCCTCGTTCTCAACCTCGGTAGTAACCTTGTTCTCGTACTCGGTCTCGGCTTCCGGCTCTACTCAACACAAGAACACAACGAGGCACGAAATCAAACAAGGTGCAATGCACAATCAACATGATGCAAGTATGATGCACTTATGATGCATGATAAGTCTATATATGATGCAAAACATGGCAAGGTAGGAAGCACAGAGAAACAACACAAGAACATGACAATGTGCTCAAGCAAGTATGATGCAAGACAAGTCTATATATGATGCAAAACATGGCAAGGTAGAAAGCACAGAGAAACAACACAAGTCAACAAGTTTAAAAGAGGCCGGAAACTACATATAACAAATCTGGTAAGTCCTCATATGCATAATTTGAAATTATTACAGATCTGAACAAACCTTAAGTTAAAGTGGTTAAACATTAGATTAACATGCACCATGATGATCTACATGAAATTCTAGTCAAATTTCATATAAAGTTTGTTTAAAACGGAGCTACGGTCTAGAAGATATGAGCAAAACAAGTTAAGCATGGCAACGGTGCAAGATGCACCCAAACATCAAGCAAGCATACTCCAACCATATAAATAAGATGATATTATGAATCTACATGCAAAATCACACAAGTTTCATGTAGGGCACGCTCAAAACGGAGCAATGGTTCAACACATACACTCAAAACAAGAAACAATGCAAAGCTGCGATTAACAGCCACATAGCAACTTTGGAGCAAGAAATATATACACTACAGCACTCAAACATGGTGACAATAAGCATGGACATGAAGTAGACATATCCTACAGCAAACAACTCCATTGTCCCCATAGGAGGCATGGATCAATAGCAACACGCTACAACATTTTGATCATGACGTTAAAACCTAACAGTTATATTTTATAGCAACTTGGGAGCAAGAATTAAATAAGCTACAGCAAGCCATATGAGCAATTGAGGGCATGGATGGATAGACAACAACATATACAAGAAGTAATGATCAATGGCAACCCCAAAACTAATATGTATTTGCCTAGGGCATCAAGCAAACATAGCATCAGGATATGACAGATTCCAGACTTAGTGAAATTTCACTAAGTGTTAAAACAGTTAAGTTGGCATGGCATGTTTGCAAGCATGTTTAAGTCACCTCAAGGCATATCATGGCAAATGGTTTGCACCACAGCAAAGACCACATGATGAAGATTCTAAAACATCCAGGCATGTGACAAGGGGACAAACACAACAATAGCAACGAGCTCTTCAAATCAGCATCTCATAACATGTTACAAAACTTAACAGCCACATGCACTTTTGCAACAGAGATTAACATGGCAATAAGAACCCTAACATGCATGCTACAACAACCAACATGTAGAGAATCTCATGATGAACATTTTGACATCTCATTTGCTTCATTTGGATAAACATGCACCAAGTCATCACATCTCAAACATGGCATGAAAATAACTAGTAGCAGCAGTTTATATCATGTAGAACTCTTATCACGAAGATTAAGACATCTATATGGACTCAAACAACCATGACACAATGGAAAAAAACGTAGAGCACTTCACCACGGTCAATTTGACATATTATGTGCACAAATCGGACTAGCACACTAAAAGATACAGCCATTACAAAATGCCATCAGACAACAAAATTAACAAAAGACTTAGAGGAAAAAAAAAGGTCAACCTCCTCGCGAATCAGGTCCACTAGCGGATCGGGTCGCGGGTCGGAGCGGGTTGCGGGTACCGGACCCGTTAGGGTTCGGGCTGGATCCGGCCGATCGGATCGAGATCGGCGGCCGCCTCGGCGACTCCGGCCGGCGACGGCGCCGGAGGAGGCTGGCGAGGGGCCCGCCGGAGGAGGCGGCGGGGCCGACGGTTGAAGAAGGGCGGCGTGGCGCGGCTTCAAAGGCCCGGCGGCGAAGATCTTGAGCGTGCGGCGGCGCGGTGGCTGAGGCCCGGCGGCGGGGGCGGTTCTTGCGCCGGCGGCGGAGGGCGGCGCTCCGGCCGTCTGCGGGTGGCGGCGCGGCGGCCGGCGCGGTGGCGGCGGAGGGCCAAAGCGGAGGCGGCGCGGCCCGGTTGGCGGCGGTGTCGGGCCCGCGTCGGGCCTGCGGGCCGGCGCGATAGGAACAGCGGCGGGGACACGTGGCAGGAGGCGGTTGGTCCGGCGCGTCCGGGCGGACGTGTCCGGCGGCGGCTGTTGCGGTGGAACTAGGGTTTTGGGCGAAAAATGGACATGTGGGGACGTTTTTATAGGCACAAGGAGCTAGGAGACTCCAAATGGGGAGCGGTTTTCAGCCGCGCGATCACAATTCGACGAACGAGATAATGGGAAGGGTTGTGCTGGGTTGGTGGGCTGTTGTGGAGGGGGTTTTAGCCCACTAGGTTAACCGTTGGAGTACCAAACGAACTCCAAACGCGACGAAACTTGACAGGCGGCCTACACGTACCAAAACAACAACACACGACAAGTCTCGCGTCATTCCGGAAACGTTACACAGCCACACACGAAAGAAGGACTCGGGGACGCCACTGACACGTGTGTGAGCGTCGGAACTCGAAACGGACAACGGGAAGAGACGAGTGGGACCGGATGCAAGTGACAACACAAATGCAATGCAAAGCACATGACAACATGACATGGATGAAATGCACACATGCACACGACAAAACGAAGAACGCGAAAAGAAAGAAGAACCCGGAATGGAATTAATGAAGTCAAAGTTTATATATTGCCATATTGGGAAAGTGTTACATCTGGGGCATTACAAACTCTCCTCTACTACGAAAAGATCTCGTCCCGAGATCTAGGACTGGAAGAAGGAAGGATACTCGGGACGAAGGTGATCTTCTCGTTCCCACGTAGCTTCTCGGTCGGTATGGTGTGACCACTTGACTTTCAAAAACTTGATTGACTTGTTGCGGGTCTTGCGCTGGGCTCCTTCAAGAATAGCAACGGGGTGCTCACGATAAGACAAGTCTTTTTGAAGATGAATCTCCTCAAACGGAATGGTGCGTTCAGGTGTCTTGAAGCACTTGCAGAGTTGAGACACGTGAAACACATCATGAACATTTGCAAAGTTGGAAGGGAGCTCAAGTTGATAGGCTAGATCGCCTCTTTTGCCAAGGATCTTGAAAGGGCCCACGTATCTAGGAGCAAGCTTTCCTTTCATACCGAATCTTTGGGTCCCTTTCATAGGAGAAACACGGAGATAGACATGATCCCCAATGTTGAAGGCCATATCACGATGCTTGCCGTCATAGTAGCTCTTCTGACGCGACTGAGCGGCCTTAGGATTCTCACGTATGACTTTGCACATTTCTTCGGCTTCTGAGATCAAGTCATTGCCAAGAAGTTGACGTTCACCAGTCTCGGACCAGTTGAGAGGAGTACGACACTTTCTGCCATAGAGGATTTCAAAAGGAGCTTTGCCGGCACTTGCTTGGAAACTGTTGTTGTAAGAGAACTCGTCAAACGGAAGGCAATCTTCCCACTTCATGCCAAAAGAGATGACACAAGCTCTGAGCATGTCTTCGAGGATCTGATTCACTCTTTCGACTTGACCACTAGTCTAAGGGTGAAACGCAGTGCTGAAACGGATCTTAGTGCCCATGGCAGACTGGAAGGAGTCCCAGAACTTGGATGTGAACAAACTTCCATGGTCTGGGGAGATAACTTGAGGAATGCCATGTAAGGACACAATTCTGGAAGTGTACAACTCTGCCAGCTGAGCTGCATTGATGGATTCTTTGACTGATTGCTTGGGTTGGGTGGGTGGGAGAAAGCACGGCCACCAGAATTCTCGTTGTTGTTGTTGGGGGGTCGGATCACTGGAGGAGGTGGAAGCCAAAACTTCTGTTGCTTTGCGACCACTTGGGAAGAAGAGGAGGAGTGAACGGCATCTCTGATCCTCTTTTTGGAAGCTTCCATCTTGAGCTGGGCTGCCTCTTGCTTAAGTGCCATGTTATAGAATTGATCAAACTCATCAGGCTCGAACAAGGTGAGAGCTAGTTGGAGTTCATCCTGCAAACCACCATGGAACTGATAGATCTTGCTCTTGGCATCTGGGATGTCTTTCTTGGCATAGCGGGAAAGGTTCTGGAACTTGACATTATATTGGTAGACAGTCATTGAGCCTTGCTTCAGGTTGCGGAATTGCTCACGCATGCCCTCGATGACACTTGTTGGAATGTGGTGGGAGCGAAAGTCCTTGCAGAAGTCATCCCAGGAGATTACACGTTGATACGTCCAAAACGTATCTATAATTTCTGCTTGCTCCATGCTTCTTTTGTGTGATATTGCTATGATATTGATGCACTTCCATACACTTTTGATCATATTTGGACTAACCTATTAACTCAGTGCACCACAGTGCCAGTTCCTGTTTTCTGCTGTTTTTCTATTTCAGGTTTCCCCCATATTAAAAGTGCTCCAAAAATTCCAGGAAAAATATAGGAAAAATCAGCGTACAGGAAGCTTCGCGAAGAACCAAAGATGGGCTAGAGGGGAGCCAGGGGAGGCCCAGGCGGCCACCAGATGCGGCCCCACCCCTGGCCGCGCCGGGGGGGCGCCTGGGGCCCCTGCTCCGCCTCTGGCTGCCCCCCTTCGCCTATATATCCCTCTCGTCCCGAAACCCTCGAGGACAGAACCCTTATTCGCGATCTCGCCTCTGTTCCGCCGCCGCAGCGCTTCCAAGATCGGGAGCATCAGGAGAACTCTTCCCGGCACCCTGCCGGAGGGGAGAACCACCACTGGGAGCTTCTCCACCATCATGGACGCTTCCCGGATGAGTCGTGAGTAGTCCACCTTGGACCATGGGTCCATGATCAGTAGCTATGTGATGTTCTCCTCCCCTCTTTGCTCTTCATGGTTTAGACCTCGTGAGCTGCCCTACATAATCGAGGCACATATGTAATCTTTCTGCTGTTGCTTTGCTGAGTTTGCTGGGATCTGATGGATTATGAGACTATGTTCAGATTGTGTTAGAGTAATATATTTGATTCACCTCTTTTATATATTTGTTCTTGAGTAATTCTTGCATGTTCTCCATTGTTGTCTATTGCTTTGGCCAAGTAGTAGGTAGTAACTCCAAGAGGGAGCGTTATGCTTGATTGTGGGTTCATGCCCCCTGATGACTAGCTTGAGTGACAGAAACATGAGTCTAGGGGATGTGCTGTTGCCACAAGGGAGAAAACAATGGTGCTTGTACTTGCGGGTGCAAGGATTGTTTACTTTACGCAAAGTTCTTTTAATGCAGTTGTCTGTTGCTTTGAGTTTACACTTTGGGTGGGATTCGCAACTTAATACCAGCGAGATGTTCTGGATAGATATCTCAAGGTGGATGATTAGTAGTAGATGCAGATGGATTTCGGTCTACTTGCCTTGGCGTACCGCCCATGCTTTTGAGCCTCTACCTTTCTTTGCAGCATAGTTAGCATTGGTTTGCGCACATAATCCTGTCAATTGCCCAGCTGTAATTTGTTTACCTTGCTTTGCTGTTTTATCGTCTTTTGGGAGAGAGACATCACTAGTGAACGTCATGGGACCCCGGTCCATATTACCACCGCTGATCACACCTTCTAGTTACTTCCTGTTTTTATTTCCTAGTTGCAGTCATAGCTATCATTATTATCTCTTGTGTTTGATCCTTTGTAAACAACAAGGCCGGAGGGATTGACAACCTCTCTGTACTCGTTGGGAGCAAAGTTATCTGTATCTGTGTGCAGTTCGTGTCAACCGCTAAGTTTCTGGCGCCGTTGACACCTACTTGTCGACCCTCGGAGTCTCATGGGATTCGATCCTTGGTATCTTTGCCAAGGGAAATTTGCCGCTACGCTACATCTCAACCTTCCACTTGGGGTAACCAACGAGGGGCGAGAAGCCATCAAGCAAGTTCCTGGCGCCGTTGCCGGGGGCTCCACTCTTCAAGATAGGCGAGTTGCACGCTAACTTTTATCTTTGCTTTTTAGTCTTGTTAGTTTACCTTGCAGTTTTTGCTTTAGTGTCCCTTACCAAAAATCACAAAAATAGTTATCTTGCTTGCTGCTGCTATGGGTTCCACCGAGAACACCAAGTTGTGTGACTTCACTAGTCATAACAACAATGACTTTATCTGCACGCCTATTGCTACACCTGCCACTTCAGCACCTTCTTATGAGATTAAACCTGCTTTACTGAACCTAGTTATGAAAGATCATTTCTCCGGTGCTGGAGATGATACTGCTTTGCACTTAAAATAATTTTGTTGAGCTTTGTGATATGCAAAAGTACAAGGAAGTAGATGGTGATATTGTTAAGCTTAAGCTTTTTCCTTTCTCCTTGAGAAGAGGAGCTAAAATCTGGTTTCAATCCTTGCCTAGGAATAGTATAGATTCTTGGGACTAGTGCAAGGATGCCTTTATTGGGAAGTACTATCCCCCTGCTAAAATTATCCAATTAAGGAGTAACATAATGAATTTTAAACAATTGGATAATGAACACGTTGCCCAAGCTTGGGAACGCATGAAATCTCTTGTCAAGAACTGCCCTACTCATGGTTTGACTACTTGGATGGTTATCCAAAAAAAATTATGCAGGCTTGAACTTTACCTCGCGGAACTTGTTAGATTCGGCCGCGGGAGGAACCTTTATGTCAACTACACTTGGTGCTGCCACGAAGCTTCTCGACGAGATGATGACCAATTATTCCCAATGGCACACCGAACGCGCTCCAACAGGTAGGAAGGTAAACTCTGTCGAGGAGATTTCTCTCTAAATGAAAAGGTTGACTTGATCATGTCTCTACTTTCCAAGCAATCTTCTATCGATCCTCATAATGTTCCTTTAAATTCTTTGATTGCTCAAGATCAAGTAGATGTGAACTTTATCTTTAGAAACAATTTCAATAACAATGCTTATAGGAGTAATTTTGGTAGCAACCCTAGACCGTTCCCCTCTAATTCCTATGGGAACAACAATACTTATCCTAGCACCAAGAACTCCACCCCTAGAGATAGAGACATGCCTAGTTATGAGAAACTTCTGGAAATAGAGAAGGCCACTAAGAACTACATGTGCACCCAATATGAACAAAACAAGACCTTCTCGAGGCAATTAGATGAGCATACTGCTATCTTGCAAGACATTGGTAGACAACTGGAGAGCCTAAATATTGAGATTTCTAACCTCCAGATTAGGCTCACTATCACTAAGACCCAAGTTTCCAATATGTCCCACACACAAGCCACTTTGATAAACCAAATGGCAGCTAAACCTGAAGTGGTTGCACCCCTGAAGGAGGAAGAAGATAGAATTAAGAGCCTTCCTACCCACCACACTGTTGCTACTATCCAAGTTGTTGAGGATATCCAAACTCTTAGCACCCAATGCACTCCTAGTCCCATTGGACCTATTAATGGTGATGATATGACCTCAACCGTAGAAGGAGAAACTCCTATGACCATAGAAGCTACCAAACAAGTGAGCCTAAAGAACACCACTACCACTTTACTTGATAGTAGTGACCTTGATTTTGATAATTGCACCCTTTCTGAAGTTATTTGTTTTCTTCACAAGATGTCTAGAGATCCCCACACTAGCACACTTAATCTTTCCTTCACAGAGCATATCACTAATGCTCTTATCAAAGCTAGGGAGGATAAGCTTAGGGTAGAAGCCTCCATACCTAGAAAGCTAGAAGATAGTTGGGATCCTATGATTAAAATTAAGTTGAATAACTTCTCTTGCTATGCTTTATGTGATGTTGGAGCTAGTACCTCCGTTATGCCCAAAAGAATGTACGATATGTTTGAATTGAAACCTTTTGAACCTTGTTCTTTTGGTGTTCGTCTTGTTGATTCTTCCATAAAGAAACCTTTGGGGAAGATCGACGATGTTCTTATCATTGTCAATGACAATTATGTTCCCGTTGATTTTACTATTATGGATATTGAATGTGAACCTTCATGTCCAATTATTTTGGGACGTCCTTTTCTTCGCACCGTTGGTGCTATCATTGACATGAAAGAGGGGAATATAAAATTCCAATTCCCTCTCAAGAAAGGGATGGAACACTTCCCTAGAAAGAAGATTAAGTTGCCTTTTGAGTCCGTTACACGGGCTAGCTATTCTCTTACTCTTGATAAAACTTGATCTTCTCTTTTTGCATCATGCCTAGATTAAAGGCATAAAAGAAAGCGCTTTTGGGAGGCAGCCCACAACGAATTAGGTTTTATTTTGCTTTTGTTGTGTCTTGATGTTTGTTACTACAGTAGCATCGTCATTGTATCTTTTCTTTTCAGCTTTGTGCCAAGTTTAGCCTCCCATTGCAAGAAAGTTCAAAAGTTGTGACGTGCTGTCCAGAAAACAGATTCTGTCCTTGGACAGAAAAATTCGAATAAAATCACCAGATCATCTTTTTGATCTGAATTTTTTTGACAGCATGCCCTATAGAATTGGCTTTCGAGCGTCTGTTCTGAGTTTTTTGATTTGAGTTGGAGAAGTGCCCCGAAAAAATTAATTACTACCTGCTGGTCTGTCTTTCACAGATTATGTCCTGTTTTGCCTTTTCTTCGTTTTGCGAACCTTGAGCTTGCTTTTTATTTGCAAAATCCTTTTGGCAATCTTGAGAAACAGTAGCTCTTCAAGATTATCTTTATTTCCAGTAGGGAAAAAATATTTTATTATGGGTACTAACCTCGCTAATCAGATTATGATGAGTTATGTATGAAGGGAGTTTTCAAGTGTGCGAGGGAAGATGATAAAAGAAGATTCAGGAGGGTCAAACGCTCAAGCTTGGGGATGCCCCCGTGCACCCCCAAGAAATATTCAAGAAGACTCAAGCGTCTAAGCTTGGGGATGCCCCCATGCATCCCCTTCTCCATCAACAATTATCAGTTCGTCTTTCGTTCCACTATAATTTTATCACTTCATGCGTTATGTGCTATGCTTGGAGCGTCTTGCTCTTAGTTCCTTTTTTTAGTTTTCTTTAGCTTTGCTTGCTGTTCATAACAAGTTAGAACCCAGCTTTCTTTGTGTGGGAGAGAAACACGCTCCACTTCAACCTAGAACACAACATAGGATTTTCATGCTTATCTTTGCTGTGTGTGTTCTTTGTCTTTCCATAGCTGCTGTCATGTTTAGCTCTTAGTTTTCATGCTTTTCTTTTTAAAGGGGTTTTGTTTAGTTGGTTGCTGAACTCTCTTGAGTTTTCATGTTTATCTTGTTAAGAGAGTTTGCCTGTTGCACTGAGTTGTGTGTCTTAACTTAAAGTAGGTAATTGAGGTTGCTATTTAATTTTAGTAGTAACTTGCAATAGTTTTGAGGTATTGCCATGAGTAATGTCTGAACTTTTGGTGTCAAGAGCTTTAGCCTATTAGTGATAGATGTCGTATTTTGGGCAATCCGTGTTTATTTTCGAAAACCTACAAAATAGTTGAGAACTTTAGCTACTAGATGGATCACTAATCTTCGGAGGGATCGAATATTAGAGTACACTCACGTACCATGAGTCGAGGATGCGCAAGGATAACCAAACCCCCATACACTCCTCCTCAGGGTACTTGTCTCTTTGTGAACCTCCTAATTAGATTGAGAGTTACCGATAATAAGTGCATGAGTTCTTCGGACTAATGTGAGTATTCGAAAGTTGACACTTCCACCTAGCCATATTTTTCTAGCCTCTTCGGTATCGTGCATTGCCCTTTCTCACCTCGAGAGTTGGTGCATACTTCGCCGGTGCATCCAAATCCTTGGCACGATACGCTCTGTCATCATAAGCCTCATTATATCCTTCCTCAAAACAGCCACCATACCTACCTATCAAGGCATTTCCATAGCCTTTCCAAGATACATTGCCATGCAACATCCATCTTCTCATGACTTGATCTTCATGTCATACATGCTTTTTGCTTGATCGATGAGCCGCATGCTAGTTGGGCCTTGCCCTAATCATTGCTACATGACACGCTAGTATCATTGCATATCCTGCTACACTGGTAGAGGCATACATTTGCATACATCATGATAGTTTCATCTTCTTTATGTTGAGTACTCTTGTAAAGTGTGAAAGATCTTCTATAATTCTTGTAATATATAGAGTGTTGCCCCTAAAGTGAGGAAAAGATCCCAAAGAGGACAAAATCAAAAGATCCCAAAGAGGACAAATGAGAGTTAAATAGAAAGAGTCATTGAGGCCACACAAAAATAAAAAAAAATAGAAAAAAGAGAAAAAGAAATAAAAAGAGAGAAGGGGGCACACTACTATTCCTTTTGAGAGATCCACACTCGTACTTCATCTTATACCTTGTACTCCATAGAGATTATCATTCATGCATATAGCTATGTGGGGACGTTCACACTATAGAACTTGGCTTGTATATTCCAATGATGAGCCTCCTCAAAAGAGCTCTAGGTCTTCTTGAGCGAGCAAGTTGGATGCACCCCCACTAGTTCTATTGGAGAGCTTACCTTAGCTCATATGTGCATCCGTTGCATGGCAATCCCTACTCCTCACATCATATCTATCATTTGGCTTTCTCTCGCCTATGATTGTCCTCATTGATGTGAGCCTTTCACACCTTTTTTGTCTTCCCCCTTCATCATTTTTCTCTCTTTGCCATCCTAAGTGTCAACTTTCTTGCTTACGCTCATCCATTGCATGAGTGCTCAAAATATCGAAAGGGAGTGTATCATTTTGACTTGTACCTGGCTAGTGGTCTGGGGATGAGTCAAGATAAGATTCCAAAGAAGACCAAGTGTGAAACTTTAGTAGATTAAGTTCTCAACAATACAAAAACTATGTTTTACTCTCTCGTATATCCCTATCCCCTTTCTTGCACGCAAACACCATTTGGAGACATTCGAGTCACGGACAGCGAGAGCTGTTGCACCTTTATGTTCTTATGTTGCTTGTTACAATGCTAATATAGACTCTTGCTTGTTATGACTTGAATTGAATTACATGCCTTGATTGCTTTACTTAAAAAGTTCTTATATGGTTGGTAGCATGTCACCACAGAAATTATGCTTGTTATCATTTACCTACTCGAGGACGAGCAAGAATTAAGCTTGGGGATGTTGATACGTCCAAAACGTATCTATAATTTCTGCTTGCTCCATGCTTCTTTTGTGTGATATTGCTATGATATTGATGCACTTCCATACACTTTTGATCATATTTGGACTAACCTATTAACTCAGTGCACCATAGTGCCAGTTCCTGTTTTCTGCTGTTTTTCTATTTCAGGTTTCCCCCATATTAAAAGTGCTCCAAAAATTCCAGGAAAAATATAGGAAAAATCAGCGTACAGGAAGCTTCGCGAAGAACCAAAGATGGGACAGAGGGGAGCCAGGGGAGGCCCAGGCGGCCACCTGGCGCGGCCCCACCCCTGGCCGCGTCGGGGGGGGCGCCTGGGGCCCCTGCTCCGCCTCTGGCTGCCCCCCTTCGCCTATATATCCCTCTCGTCCCGAAACCCTCGAGGACAGAACCCATTTTCGCGATCTCGCCTCTGTTCCGCCGCCGCAACGCTTTCAAGATCGGGAGCATCAGGAGAACTCTTCCCGGCACCCTGCAGGAGGGGATAACCACCACCGGGAGCTTCTCCACCACCATGGACGCTTCTCGGATGAGTCGTGAGTAGTCCACCTTGGACCATGGGTCCATGGTCAGTAGCTATGTGATGTTCTCCTCCCCTCTTTGCTCTTCATGGTTTAGACCTCGTGAGCTGCCCTACATGATCGAGGCACATATGTAATCTTTCTGCTGTTGCTTTGCTGAGTTTGCTGGGATCTGATGGATTATGAGACTATGTTCAGATTGTGTTTGAGTAATATATTTGATTCACCTCTTTTATATCTTTGTTCTTGAGTAATTCTTGCATGTTCTCCGTTGCTGTTTATTGCTTTGGCCAAGTAGTAGGTAGTAACTCCAAGAGGGAGCGTTATGCTTGATTGTGGGTTCATGCCCCCTGATGACTAGCTTGAGTGACAGAAACATGAGTCTAGGGGATGTGTTGTTGCCACAAGGGAGAAAACAACAGTGCTTGTACTTGCGGGTGCAAGGATTGTTTACTTTACGCAAAGTTCTTTTAATGCAGTAGTCTGTTGCTTTGAGTTTACACTTTGGGTGGGACTCGCAACTTAATACCAGCGAGATGTTCTGGATAGATATCTCAAGGTGGATGATTAGTAGTAGATGCATATGGATTTCGGTCTACTTGCCTTGGCGTACCGCCCATGCTTTTGAGCCTCTACCTTTCTTTGCAGCATAGTTAGCATTGGTTTGCGCACATAATCCTGTCAATTGCCCAGCTATAATTTGTTTACCTCGCTTTGCTGTTTTATCGTCTTTTGGGAGAGAGACATCACTAGTGAACATCATGGGACCCCGGTCCATATTACCACCGCTGATCACACCTTCTATTTACTTCCTGTTTTTATTTCCTAGTTGCAGTCATAGCTATCATTATTATCTCTTGTGTTTGATCCTTTGTAAACAACAAGGCCGGAGGGATTGACAACCTCTCTGTACTCGTTGGGAGCAAAGTTATCTGTATCTGTGTGCAGTTCCTGTCAACCGCTAAGTTTCTGGCGCCGTTGACACCTACTTGTCGACCCTCGGAGTCTCACGGGATTCGATCCTTGGTATCTTTGCCAAGGGAAATTTGCCGCTACGCTACATCTCAACCTTCCACTTGGGGTAACCAACGAGGGGTGAGAAGCCATCACACGTCCCTCTTTGGAGTCTTTGTACTGCTGCCACCAATCAGCGGCTTGGTCCTTGAGTTGGAAGGCTGCAAACTTCACATAGTCCTCAGGCCTCACGTTACTGCACTCGAAATGCTTCTTGATATCTGTTATCCAGTCTTCAGCATCTAGAGGGTCCACACAGTAACTGAATGCCTTCGGTTGGTTTGCCAGAAACTGGTTGAGCGTAGCAAAGTGAGGTTGGTTGAACAAATTGCCTTGGCCTTGGTTCCCATGAGCACCCTGATTTGCTTGATTTTCTTGAATGTTCTGCATCATTTGCATAAGCATCTGGGTGTTCTGGTTCGTCGCTTGCATAATTGCTCTCCAGGCCTCAGACGGAGGAGGAGGTGAAGGAGGACGATCAGGAACCTCTTCACCCTCTGGGTTAGCGTTGGGAACCCTTTCAGGAGCCATCCTGAATGAGATGACAACTATTAGCCATTGATTGAAAGAATATATAAGCTGAATCAACGGCTCGAAATTGCAACATAGTCTTCACAAGAACATTCGAACAAGATGAACGAATGTAATCCACAGTTTAATAGTAACAACAATATTCACGAGAAGCCACTTGGGAGAACAAAAGATAAATAAAAAACAACAAGGAGCAGATAGAAAAGGGTTTTGCAAAGCTTATGAAACGTGTTACAAAAGGGTTTTGCAATCCCCGGATCAGCATAGCCAAGGACCCTTTAAGATGCAACTCCCGATCGGAACAACGCCCATAAAACTACTTCACTCAATGTAGAACCCCAAACTCCATATCATGCATTCGTTGGAAGAATGCCTACGAACTACTAGATGAACCCACCTATTAATTTCCGAAAGTTTCTAGATATGCAATCAGGTGTAGGGGATACAGGGGAAGCATCGCGCACTCAACTCTAATCCTACATCCAGATGTATCCATCCTTCAACACATAACCAGTTATTTCCGGAAACCGTTTACCTCGGACCTTCGAAACACATCTACTATACAAGCTATGGCAATACTCCCGAACTACCTCCCCAGTACTGGGTTATGTCGGGGTTATCTTGCCACTAACCGCATAGGAGAGTTTTCGATGTCGGCCATCTTAAGTATTCCAGAACTGATGCGATATATTTGTGACGACAACACCTCGGAGCTCACCTCCCCGGGACACTGTGATACGTCCAAACGTATCTATAATTTCTGCTTGCTCCATGCCTCTTTTGGGTGATATTGCTATGTTATTTATACACTTCCATACACTTTTGATCATATTTGGACTAACCTATTAACTCAGTGCACCCCAGTGCCAGTTTCTGTTTTCGGCTGTTTTTGTATTTCAGGTTTTCCCATTACGAGAACTGCCAGAAAAATCCCGGAAAAATTATATAAAAAATCAGCATTACAGAAGCTTCCCAGCACCCGAAGTACAGCCGGAGGGGGGCCACCAGGGCTCTAGGCGCCCTGGTGGCGCGACCCCCCTCCTGGCCGCGCCGGGGGGCGCCTGGGCCCCCCAGGCCTCCGCTGATGCCCCCCTTTGGCATATATTTATATCGTGTCCCGAAACCCTCGAGAGGGGAACCCTTTTTCGCGATCTCATCTCTGTTCCGCCGCCGCCGCGCTTCAAAGATCGGGAGCACCAGGAGAACTCTTCCCGGCACCCTGCCGGAGGGGAAGATCACCACCGGGAGCTTCTCCACCACCATGGACGCCTCCCGGATGAGTTGTGAGTAGTCTCCCTTGGACCATGGGTCCATGACCAGTAGCTATGTGATGTTCTCCTCCCGTTCTTGTGCTTCACTAATTAGTCCTCGTGAGTTGCCCTACATGATCGAGGCACATATGTAATCCTTATGCTGTTGCTATGATGAGTTTGCTGGGATCCGATGGATTGTGAGATTATGTTCAGATTGTGTTTGAGTAATATATTTGATTCACCTCTTTTATATTTATGTTCATAAGTAATTCTTGCATGTTCTCTATTGTTCTTTATTGCTTTGGCCAAGTAGTAGGTAGTGACTCCAAGAGGGAACGTTATGCTTGATTGTGGGTTCATGCCCCTCGATGGCTAGTTTGAGTGACAGAAACATGAGTCTAGGGGATGTGCTGTTGCCACAAGGGGGAAAACAACGGTGCTTGTGCCCGCGGGTGCAAGGATTGTTTACTTTACACAAAGTTCTTTTAATGCAGTTGTCTGTTGCTTTGAGTTTACACTATGGGTGGGACTCGCAACTTAATACCAGCGAGATGTTCTGGATATATATCTCAAGGTGGATGATTAGTAGTAGATGCAGATGGATTTCGGTCTACTTGCCTTGGCGTACCGCCCATGCTTTGAACCTCTACCTTTCTTGCAACATAGTTAGCATTGGTTTGCGCACATAATTCTGTCAATTGCCCAGCTGTAATTCGTTTACCTCACATAGCTGTTTTATCGTCTTTTGGGAGAGAGACATCACTAGTGAACATCATGGGACTCCGGTCCATATTACCATCATTGATCACATCCGCTATTTACTTTCCGCTTTTACTTATTACTATTGCAGCAAAACCTATCACTATTATCACTTGTGTTTGATCCTTTGTAAACGACAAGGCCGGAGGGATTGACAAACTCTCTGTACTCGTTGGGAGCAAAGTTATTTGTATCTGTGTGCAGGTCCACGTTGATTGCTAATATCTGGCGCCGTTAGCAGTTGACACCTTCTTGTTGAAACTGGGAGTCTCAGGGAAATCGATCCTTGGTATCTTTGCCAAGGGAAAACTTCCGCTACACTGCATCTCACACCTTCCACTTGGGGTAACCAATGAGGGGCGAGAAGCCATCAAGCAAAGTTTTCTGGCGCCGTTGCCGGGGACTCCACTCTTCAGGATAGGGGAGTTGCACGCTATGTTTTACCTTTGCTTTTTAGTCTTGTTAGTTTACCTTTCAGTTTTTGCTTTAGTATATTTTATCGAAAATCACAAAAATAGTTATCTTGCTTGCTTGCTACTATGGGTTCCACCGAGAACACCAAGTTGTGTGAGTTCACTAGTCACAACAACGATGACTTTATCTGCACACCTATCACTACACCTGCCACTTCAGCACCTTCGTATGAAATTAAACCTGCTTTACTGAACCTAGTTATGAAAGATCAATTCTCCGGTGCTGGAGATGATGCCGCTTTACACTTAAACAATTTTGTTGAACTTTGTGATATGCAAAAGTACCAAGAAATAGATGGTAATATTGTTAAGCTTAAGCTTTTTCCTTTCTCCTTGAGAGGAGGAGCTAAAATTTGGTTTCAATCTTTGCCTTGAAATAGCATAGATTCATGGGACAAGCGCAAAGATGCTTTTATTGGAAAATACTATCCACCTGCTAAAATTATCCAACTAAGAAGTAACATAATGAATTTTAAACAATTGGATAATGAACACGTTGCCCAAGCTTGGGAACGTATGAAATCTCTTATCAAGAACTGCCCTACTCATGGTTTGACTACTTGGATGGTTATCCAAACTTTTTATGTAGGCCTGAACTTTACCTCGCGGAACTTGTTAGATTCGGCCGCGGGAGGAACCTTTATGTCAACTACACTTGGTGTTGCCATAAAGCTTCTCGATGAGATGATGACCAATTATTCCCAATGGCACACCGAACGCGCTCCAACAGGTAGGAAGGTAAACTCTGTCGAGGAGATTTCCTTCCTAAATGAAAAAGTTGACTTGATCATGTCTCTACTTTCGAAGCAATCTTCTATTGATCCTCGTGATGTTCCTTTAAATTCTTTGATTGCTCAAGAACAAGTAGATGTGAACTTTATCTCTAGAAACAATTTTAACAACAATGCTTATAGGAGTAATTTTGGTAGCAATCCTAGATCGTTCCCCTCTAATTCGTATGGGAACAACAATGCTTATCCTAGCACCAAGAACTCCACTACTGAACTAGAGATTATGCTCAAAGATTTCATCACTACCCAAAAAGCCTTTAATAAGAGTGTAGGAGAAAAACTAAACAAACTAGATGATCTCTCTTCGAAGGTAGACAATTTAGCCAATGAAGTAGAATTGCTTAAAATTAAAACTTCTCCTCTTGAGGAGAGGAAGGTCACTCCTATGAATGCTATTCAAGTGCAAATTAATGAAAACATTAGGATGATGGCTAAACTCAAAGAGAGATGGGCTAGAGAAAGGGAGGAAGAAGATAGAATTAAGAGCCTTCCTACCCACCACATTGTTGCTACTATCCAAGTTGTTGAGGATATCCAAACTCTTAGCACCCAATGCACTCCTGGTCCCGATGGACCTATTAATGGTGATGCTATGACTATAGAAACTACCAAACAAGTGAACCTAAAGGACACCACTACCACCTTACTTGATAGTAGTGACCTTGATTTTGATAATTGCACTCTTCCCGAAGTTATTGATTTCCTTCACAAGATGTCTAGAGATCCCCGCACTAGCATGCTTAACCTTGCCTTCACAGAGCATATCACTAATGCTCTTATCAAAGCTAGGGAGGAGAAACTTAGAGTAGAAGCCTCCATACCTAGAAAGCTAGAAGACGGTTAGGATCCTATGATTAAAATTAAGTTGAATAACTTCTCTTGCTATGCTTTATGTGATGTTGGTGCTAGTACCTCTGTTATGCCCAAAAGAATATATGATATGCTTAAACTGAAACCTTTTGATTCTTGTTCTTTTGGTGTTCGTCTCGTTTATTCTTCCATAAAGAAACCTTTGGGGAGGATCGACGATGTTCTTATCATTGTCAATGACAATTACGTTCCCGTTGATTTTACTATTATGCACATTGAATGTGAACCTTCTTGTCCAATTATTTTGGGACGTCCTTTTCTACGCACCGTTGGTGCAATCATTGACATGAAAGAGGGGAATATAAAATTCCAGTTTCCTCTCAAGAAAGGGATGGAACACTTCCCTCGAAAGAAGATTAAGTTACCTTTTGAGTCTGTTGTACGGGCTAGCTATTCTTTTACTCTTGATAAAACTTGATCTCTATGCATTATGCCTAGCTTAAAGGCATAAAAGAAAGCGCTTTTGGGAGGCAACCCACATGAATAAAATTTATTTTGCTTTTGTTGTGTCTTGATGCTGTTACTACAGTAGCATCATCATTGTATCTTTGATTTTCAATTTTGTGCCAAGTGTAGCCTCTGATTGCAAGAAAGTTCAAAAGTTGTGACGTGCTGTCCAGGAAACAGATTCTGTCCTTGGATAGAAAAATTCGTATAAAATCACAAGATCATCTTTTTAGTCTGAATTTTTTCGAAAGTGTGCTCTATATAATTGTCTTTCGTGCGTCAGTTCTGAGTTTTTTATGAGAGTTGCAGAAGTACCCCGAAAAAATCATTTACTACCTGCTGTTCTGTTTTTCACAGATTCTGTCCTGTTTTGCCTTTCCTTCATTTTGCAAACCTAGAGCTTGCTTTTTCTTTGCAAAAACCTTTTGGCAATCTTGAGAAACAGTAGACCTTCAAGAATATCCTTATTTCAAGCAAGGAACAATTATTTTATTATGGGTACTAACCTCGCTAACCAGATTATGATGAGTTATGTATGAAGGGTGTTTTCAAGTGTGCGAGGGAAGATGATAAAAAAATTCAGGAGTGTCAAACGCTCAAGCTTGGGGATGCCCCCATGCACCCCCAAGAAATATTCAAGGAGACTCAAGCGTCTAAGCTTGGGGATGCCCCCGTGCATCCCCTTCTCCATCAACATTATCAGTTCGTCTTTCGTTCCACTATATTTTAATCACTTCATGTGTTATGTGCTATGCTTGGAGCGTCTTGCTTTTAGTTTTCCTTTTTAGTTTTCCTTAGCTTTTCATAACGAGTCGGAACTCAGCTTTCTTTATGTGGGAGAGAAACACGCTCCACTTCTACCAATAACATAACATAGAATTTTCATGTCTATCTTTGTTGTGTGTGTTCTTTGTCTTTTAATAGCTACTATCATGCTTAGCTCTTAACTTTCATGCTTATCTTTTTAAAGAGCTTTTGTTTAGTTGGTTGCTTGAACTCTCTTTATTTATCATGATTATCTTATTAAGAGAGTTTGCTTCCATTGCATTGATTGATATGTCTATGATAAAGATGCTACGTGCATAATGGCGCTTAGTAGTTCATGTTTTCTTATGGTTAGTCTCAAATAGCTGGGGGGGTTCCCAATGTGTTATTGGAGTACCAACATGATTTGTTTGCCTATGATGTGGTATGGTTTAGTAATATCTTCCTTCAAGAATTTATTTTGATTGACTTGGCGTATGCTCACGCATATTTAAGACTGTAAAGAAAGTCTGTCAAGCCTTGATGATCTTTTGTTTCTGAGTAGCGATATAACTTCCATGCCTGATTCAATGTTCTTTGTCGCTCTGCATGATTATGACCGTCATTGCTCTCTTAGTTGGTCGCTCCCAGTCTTTTGCTAACCTTCGCCTGTACTAAGCGGACTGACTGCTTGTGCATCCAAATTCCTTTATACCAGTTATGCCATATGAGTCCACCATACCTTCCTACATGGTATTTACCTGCCATTCCTAACGGAGACTTTCATGTACCATCTCGAAATTATTCAAAAAGAAATGCATTCTTATTTTGTGCCTCTATTTTAAGTTCATGAGGAAGTAGTAGTTAATTCATGATCTTTTTAAGTTGGACAGGCTTCACCCCGGGATTGCATGTATAATGTGCAAACCCATAATACGAGAAGGAACTGGCATTGAGTGCGCCCGGCTCAAAAAAATTAATATAACAAACAAACCCTCCTTCACGCTTTGTTCATGAGAAATCAGAAAACTTTGGCTGTGATAAACAAAGGAGATTAAGAGGATGTGATCGTCCTCATTCGGGAGCCGTTTCTCGAAACTTGTCCATCTCAAGAAGTGATTGGGTTGTCTGCTAGCATTCGTTGACAGAACATGCATGATCTAAAAAATAATTATTACCTCTGTTTTTAAAACCAAGAGCTCTGGTACATGCTTTGTCTTTGTTTCTGACTACGGGTTTTCAACCTTGCCAACAAAAGCCACGGTTCGAGAGTCTCCACCTTCTTTTAAAGCACCAACTACTGAGAGCATGATTGTCATTCTGAGTGTAATGTGCATTGTCCCAAAGTAGCATTGTCTTTTGCATGATTGTGATATTGTTTATTCTGAAATCATTGTATCTAGTCATCACTTAAACCTTGGAGGTGCCCCTGCATTTATGTTTTGCTTCACTAAAGGGGGCAAGCGAGATATCACTTTATCATATTTGCACACCATGTTCATTACAAATCTATTTGATGTTTCAGTATCATATTGTAAAACTTTCAGTTCTTTGTGATTTTCTCATGAGGCAACTTAATTACTACAGATTCATTGTCTCAGTAAGCTTTTGTCATGTGACTATGAAAAAGTCCTATATGGTTAATAGCATGTCACCACAGAAATTATTCTTGTTATCATTTACCTACTCGAGGACGAGCAGGAATTAAGCTTGGGGATGTTGATACGTCCAAAACGTATCTATAATTTCTGCTTGCTCCATGCCTCTTTTGGGTGATATTGCTATGTTATTTATACACTTCCATACACTTTTGATCATATTTGGACTAACCTATTAACTCAGTGCACCCCAGTGCCAGTTTCTGTTTTCGGCTGTTTTTGTATTTCAGGTTTTCCCATTACGAGAACTGCCAGAAAAATCCAGGAAAAATTATATAAAAAATCAGCGTTCCAGAAGCTTCCCGGCACCCGAAGTACAGCCGGAGGGGGCCCACCAGGGCTCCAGGCGCCCTGGTGGCGCGGCCCCCCTCCTGGCCGCGCCAGGGGGGCGCCTGGGCCCCCCAGGCCTCCGCTGATGCCCCCCTTTGGCATATATTTATATCGTGTCCCGAAACCCTCGAGAGGGGAACCCTTTTTCGCGATCTCATCTCTGTTCCGCCGCCGCCGCGCTTCCAAGATCGGGAGCACCAGGAGAACTCTTCCCGGCACCCTGCCGGAGGGGAGGATCACCACCGGGAGCTTCTCCACCACCATGGACGCCTCCCGGGTGAGTTGTGAGTAGTCTCCCTTGGACCATGGGTCCATGACCAGTAGCTATGTGATGTTCTCCTCCCGTTCTTGTGCTTCACTAATTAGTCCTCGTGAGCTGCCCTACATGATCGAGGCACATATGTAATCCTTATGCTGTTGCTATGATGAGTTTGCTGGGATCCGATGGATTGTGAGATTATGTTCAGATTGTGTTTGAGTAATATATTTGATTCACCTCTTTTATATTTATGTTCGTAAGTAATTCTTGCATGTTCTCCGTTGTTATTTATTGCTTTGGCCAAGTAGTAGGTAGTGACTCCAAGAGGGAACGTTATGCTTGATTGTGGGTTCATGCCCCTCGATGACTAGTTTGAGTGACAGAAACATGAGTCTAGGGGATGTGCTGTTGCCACAAGGGGGAAAACAACGGTGCTTGTGCCCGCGGGTGCAAGGATTGTTTACTTTACGCAAAGTTCTTTTAATGCAGTTGTCTGTTGCTTCGAGTTTATACTATGGGTGGGACTCGCAACTTAATACCAGCGAGATGTTCTGGATAGATATCTCAAGGTGGATGATTAGTAGTAGATGCAGATGGATTTCGGTCTACTTGCCTTGGCGTACCGCCCATGCTTTGAACCTCTACCTTTCTTGCAACATAGTTAGCATTGGTTTGTGCACATAATTCTGTCAATTGCCCAGCTGTAATTCGTTTACCTCACATAGCTGTTTTATCGTCTTTTGGGAGAGAGACATCACTAGTGAACATCATGGGACTCCGGTCCATATTACCATCATTGATCACATCCGCTATTTAATTTTCGCTTTTACTTATTACTATTGCAGCAAAACCTATCACTATTATCACTTGTGTTTGATCCTTTGTAAACGACAAGGCCGGAGGGATTGACAACCTCTCTGTACTCGTTGGGAGCAAAGTTATTTGTATCTGTGTGCAGGTCCACGTTGATTGCTAATATCTGGCGCCTTTAGCAGTTGACACCTTCTTGTTGAAACTGGGAGTCTCAGGGAAATCGATCCTTGGTATCTTTGCCAAGGGAAAACTTCCGCTACACTGCATCTCACACCTTCCACTTGGGGTAACCAACAAGGGGCGAGAAGCCATCACACTGCCACAACCCCTAAATGACAGGAGGCATCGAGAACAATGTTCTCGTCACAAAGACATCGAAACAATCCAAACAATACCCGTGTGATCCTTAAAAATTTTGGTGAATTTTGAGAGTAGAAGAGACAAGAGTAATCGTCAGGAGTCCTCACCGGAGTGAAAAGAGATGACGAGCAAAAGAAATCCTACTCTCTGATATATATATATATATATATATATATATATATATATATATATATATATATATATATATATATATATATATATATATATAGGACTCAAAACATTTTAAGTGTGTGCCTAGACTCAACCGTCAACGATTTGATCAATCAGTGGGGGCTTCTAGGTCGGAGAAGGCTCTGAATACCAACTTGTAAGGCCCAGGATGGGACTATACCTCCTACGTGTCGAGGCACGACTTAAAGGTGTAAGCCCATTCTGGAATTATCTCAAGTTTTGTATCTTTGCACGACTCACGTAAAAATAGGGATGAAATTTCAAAAGGATAGTTGGCTTACACTCGCCACATCACACAATACATTACATAAGCAAAACATCATCCAAATAACATCACAACCCGACTACGGGTGAAGATCCAAATGAAAGATACCAAATACATAAAGCCAAAGGTCCGAATCGCCCCTAGTAGAAACCACTACTGATCATCGGGATAGTGCACATAGTATCGACTACGTTCTTCGTCGTACTCCCAGTATAGCTTTGTGCCGTCACCTGAGTAGTTCACCATGGTACCTGCATCTGGTGTGGCGTAGAATCTGTGAGCCACGAAGGACTCAGCAATCCCGTTCCCGGGTAGCAAAACTATCTAAGCCTTGTGTGTGGAACAAGGCTGAAGAAAGATAAAAGGTTGCAGCTGCACTAGCACTAGCTTACGTGTTTAGAGCGAGAAGAGAAGTGTCACGAGCGTCAAAGTGATCACGAAGTGATCCTATCTAAACACGTCAATCATAACACCGCCGTGTTCACTTCCCGAACCCCCTTTCGGAAAATGATCGTCACGGTTACTCACGCTGGTAGTGTGTTCTGAACATGGTGTCAAGTTTTCTACAACCGGATATTAACAAATTCCCATCTGCCACATGACCGCGGGCACGGCTTTCGAAAGTTCAAAACCCTGCAGGGGTGTCCCAACTTAGCCCATGACAAGCTCACGATCTGCGGATTCGCAACTCCAAGGTGGGAAGGCCCGAGTATTCTCGGAATCTCGTGCTCAAGATACTTCGACTAAGTTAAGACTAATCCAACAAATCCTCCCGGCGTGCCGACACCCTGATAGTAGCCACACGTATCTCGTCTCAGGCCACGACCGGATGGGCGATGCTACAGGTTTTTACCAGCCCTCGGGTTCCCCCAAGGTGGCCCCGCTTAACCCCCAGTTTGGACCAACACTCATGTGGAGCACTGGCCCGGGTTGTTGATTAAGAAGAGGGTTTATAACTCCCTATGCAAGTTTTAGTTGTTTAGGCAAATGTAGAACCAATGTTGGGACTTGCTGGAAAAGTCTTAGCGCTAAGCGGTTTATTGAGGGGGTCCCATAACCCCAACGGTGTGAGGAACGCAAAATCAAGGAACATAACACCGGTTTATACGGTTCCTAGGGCGGCATGAGTAGAACAAATCACCAAGCAAGAGGCTTAGCCTTCTACCCATTACCAATATATAGGTGATTTAGTTTGAGAGTTTATATAGTGTGATATCCCAACCAAACTTCAACATGAAGCAAGAATCTTCAAATCTTCTCTTGCAACTAGCAATGCTGTAAGAGGGGCTGAGCGAAGCCTACGTAGCCAAACAAAGGTTTTGCTAGGTTGGGTGGTTAGACAGATTCATGGTTACAATAGGAGGCTGACAAACAAACATGGGCATCGAGGCAATAAGCTAAAGAGCGAGACTTCTAGCAATAGGCAAAGATAGTAATGATATCTGGGTTAGGTCATCTTGCATGTCGAGTCATTGATGGGATCGTAATACGGCTCCTCGTTCTCAACCTCGGTAGTAACCTCGTTCTCGTACTCGGTCTCGGCTTCCGGCTCTACTCAACACAAGAACACAACGAGGCACGAAATCAAACAAGGTGCAATGCACAATCAAAATGATGCAAGTATGATGCACTTATGATGCATGAAAAGTCTATATATGATGCAATACATGGCAAGGTAGGAAGCACAGAGAAACAACACAAGAACATGACAATGTGCTCAAGCAAGTATGATGCAAGACAAGTCTATATATGATGCAAAACATGGCAAGGTAGGAAGCACAGAGAAACAACACAAGAACATGACAATGTGCTCAAGCAAGTATGATGCAAGAAAAGTCTATATATGATGCAAAACATGGCAATGTAGGAAGCACAGAGAAACAGCACAAGTCAACAAGTTTAAAAGAGGCCGGAAACTACATATAACAAATTCGGTAAGTCCTCATATGCATAGTTTGAAATTAGTCCAGATCTGAACAAACCTTAAGTTAAAGTGGTTAAACATTATATTGACATGCACCATAATGATGTACACGAAATTCTAGTCAAGTTTCATATAAAGTTTGTTTAAAACGGAGCTACGGTGTAGAAGATATGAGCAAAACAAGTTAAGCATGGCAACGGTGCAAGATGCACCCAAACATCAAGCAAGCATACTCCAACCATGTAAACAAGTTGATATTATGAATCTACATGCAAAATCACACAAGTTTCATGTAGGGCACGCTCAAAACGGAGCAACGGTTCAACACATACACTCGAAACAAGAAACAATGCAAAGCTGCGATTAACAGCCACATAGCAACTTTGGAGCAAGAAATATATACTCTACAGCACTCAAACATGGTGACAAGAAGCATGGACATGAAGTAGACATATCCTACATCAAACAACTCCATTGGAGCTACCCCATAGGAGGCATCGATCAATAGCAACAAGCTACAACATTTTGATCATGACGTTAAAACCTGACAGTAATATTTTATAGCAACTTGCGAGCAAGAATTAAATAAGCTACAGCAAGCCATATGAGCAAGTGAGGTCTTGGATGGATAGACAACAACATATACAAGAAGGAATGATCAATGGCCACCCCAAAACTAACATGGATTTGCCTAGGGCATCAAGCAAACATAGCATCAGGATATGACTGATTCCAGACTTAGTGAAATTTCACTAAGTGTTAAAACAGTTAAGTTGGCATGTCATGTTTGAAAGCATGTTTAAGTCACCTCAAGGCATATCATGGCAAATGGTTTGCACCACAGCAAAGACCACATGATGAAGATTCTAAAACATCTAGGCATGTGACAAGGGGACAAACACAACAATAGCAACGAGCTCTTCAAATCAGCATCTCATAACATGTTACAAAACTTAACAGCCACATGCACTTTTGCAACAGAGATTAACATGGCAATAAGAACCCTAACATGCATGCTATAGAAACCAACATGTAGAGCATCTCATGATGAACATTTTGACATCTCATTTGCTTCATTTGGATAAACATGCACCAAGTCATCACATCTCAAACATGGCATGAAAATAACTAGTAGCAGCAGTTTATATCATGTAGCACTCTTGTCACAAAGATTAAGACATCTAGATGGACTCAAACAACCATGACACAATGGAACAAAACGTAGAGCACTTCACCACCGTCAATTTGACATATTATATGCACAAATCGGACTAGCACACTAAAAGATACAGCCATTACAAAATGCCATCAGACAACAAATATAACAAAAGACTTAGAGGAAAAAAGGTCAACCTCCTCGCGGATCGGGTCCACTGGCGGAACGGGTCGCGGGTCAGAGCGGGTTGCGGGTACCGGTCCCGTTAGGGTTCGGGCTGGATCCGGCCGATCGGAACGAGATCGGCGGCGGCCTCGGCGACTCCGGCCGGCGACGGCGTTGGAGGAGGCCGGCGAGGGGCCCGGCGGCGAGGGGCCCGCCGGAGGAGGCCGCGGGGCCGGCAGTTGAAGAAGGGCGGCGTGGCGCGGCTTCGAAGGCCCGGCGGCGGAGCTCTTGAGCGCGTGGCGGCGCGGTGGCTGAGGCTCGGCGGCGGGGGCGGTTCTTGCGCCGACGGCGGAGGGCGGCGCTCCAGCCATCTGCGGGTGGCGGCGCGGCGGCCGGCGCGGTGGCAGCGAAGGGCCGAAGCGGAGGCGGCGCGGCCCGTTTGGGTGCGGCGGAGGGACCACGTCGGACCTGCGGGCCGGCGCGGTGGGAACGGCGGCGGGGACATGTGGCAGGAGGCGGTTGGTCCGGCGCGTCCGGGCGGACATGTCCGGCGGTGGCGGTTGCGGTGGAACTAGGGTTTTGGGCGAAAAATGGACATGGGGGCACGTTTTTATAGGCACAAGGAGCTAGGAGACTCCAAATGGGGAGCGGTTTTCGGCCACGCGATCACAATTCGACGACCGAGATGATGGGAAGGGTTGTGCTGGGTTGGTGGGCTGTTGTGGAGGGGGTCTTGGGCCTCAAAGAAGAGGTTCTTTTAGCCCACTAGGTTAACCGTTGGAGTACCAAACGAACTCCAAACGCGACGAAACTTGACAGGCGGCCTACACGTACCAAAACAACAACGCACGACAAGTCTCGCGTCATTCCGGAAACGTTACACGGCCACACACGAAAGAAGGACTCGGGGACGCCACGGGCACGTGTGTGAGCGTCGGAACTCAAAACGGACAACGTGAAGAGACGAGTGGGACCGGATGCAAGTGACAACACAAATGCAATGCAAAGCACATGACAACATGACATGGATGAAATGCACACACGTACACGACAAAACGAAGAACCCGAAAAGAAAGAAGAACCCGGAATGGAATTGATGATGTCAAAATTTATATATTGCCATATTGGGAAAGTGTTACATCTGGGGCATTACAGTTTCATTCCGTTTGGACTCCGTTTGATATTCTTTTTCTAGAAAACCCTGAAACAGGCAAAAAACAGCAATCTGGACTGGGCCTTTGGGTTGGTAGGTTAGTCCCCAAAATGACATAAAAGTGAATGATAAAGCCCATTAAACATGCAAGACTTCATAAATAATAGCATGGAACAATAAAAAATTATAGATACGTTGGAGACGTATCAAGCATCCCCAAGCTTAATTCCTGCTCGTCCTCGAGTAGGTAAATGATAAAGGAAGAATTTTTGATTTGGAATGCTAACCAATATAGTTTTTCAATGTAATTCTCTAATTGTGGCATGAATGTTCAGATCAGAAAGATTCAAGATAAAAGTCTATATTGACATAAGAAATAAAAATACTTCAAGCATACTAACAAAGCAATCATGTCTTCTCAAAATACTATGGCTAAAGAAAGTTATCCCTACAAAATCATATAGTGTTGGCTATGCTCCCTCGTTATCACACAAAATATTCATATCATGCACAACCCCGATTTCAGCCAAGAATTTGTTTTCATACTCTATCTTTTCAAACCTTTCAACTTTCACGCAATACACGAGCGTGAGCCATGGATATAGCACTATGGGTGGAATAGAGGTGGTTGTGGAGAAGACAAAAAGGAGGGAGATAGTCTCACATCAACTAGGCGTATGAACGTGCTATGGAGATGCCCATCAATAGATATCAATGTGAGTGAGTAGGGATTGCCATGCAACGGATGCACTAGAGCTAAATATGAATGAAAGCTCAACAAAAGAAACTAGTGGGTGTGCATCCAACTTGCTTGCTCAAGAAGACCTAGGGCATTTGAGGAAGCCCGCCGTTGGAATATACAAGCCAAGTTCTATAACGAAAATTCCCACTAGTATATGAAAGTGACTAAACATGAGACTCTCTATAATGAAGAACATGGTGCTACTTTGAAGCACAAGTGTGGAAAAAAGATAGTAGCAACTGTCCCTTTTTTCTTTTATTTTGGGTCTTTCTTTTTTTTTTTGGCCGTTCCCCTTTTTTTTGCAAAGGGGCTTTATAGAATTAGCCTTTCCTCCCATGGGACAATGCTCTAATAATGATGATCATCCCACTTTCATTAC
Source organism: Secale cereale (assembly GCA_902687465.1). Lineage (NCBI taxonomy): Eukaryota > Viridiplantae > Streptophyta > Magnoliopsida > Poales > Poaceae > Secale > Secale cereale. Next base: position 440,381,985 of record LR738709.1, on the reverse strand, counting down.
AACTCGATACAACAACAAAGTATGACTCTATATGAATGCCTTCGGCGGTGTACCGGTATGTGCAATGAAACAAGAGTGACAAGTATAAAAATTATGCATGGTGGCTTTGCCACAACTACATGATCATGCAATGGCAATATGACAATATGATACGTGTCATATGAACGGAACGGTTGAAAGTTGCATGGCAATATATCTCGGAATGGCTATGGAAATGCCATGATAGGTAGGTATGGTGGACGTTTTGAGGAATATATATGATGGCTGTTTTGAGGAAGGTTATATAGTGAGTGTATGGTACCGGCGAAAGTTGCGCGGTACAAGAGAGGCTAGCAATGGTGGAAGGGCGAGAGTGTGTATAATCCATGGACTCAACATTAGTCATAAGAACTCATATATTTATTGCAAAAATCTACGATTCATCAAAACAAAGCAATCAACGCATGCTCCTAGGGGGGAGGTTAGTAGGAGTTAACCATCGCGCGCCCCCGACCTCCACACAAAGGTTGGCACTCTACAAATACCTCATGCTCTAACTTCGTCACATAGCGGTTCACCATACGTGCATGATACGGGAATCACTAACCTTAGCACAAGTATTTCTCAATTTCACAATAACTCCACTAGCATGACTCTAATATCACTATCCTCATATCTCTAAACAATTATCAAGCATCCAACATCTCATCATATTCAATGCACTTAGTGTGAAAAAAAATTACTACATTGACATTGGATGTCTATCATGTGAAGACTAGTTTCTTTAGCCTAAACACATTACCATGCTGTTTTAGTAGACTCTAAAAATGATATAAGTGAAGCATGAGAGTTCAACAATTTCTACAAAATATTACCACCACCGTGCTCTAAAAGATATAAGTGAAGCACTAGAGCAAAAACTATTCAACTCAAAAGATATAAGTGAAGCACATAGAATGTTCTAACAATTTCTAGGCCATATTTAACTCTCTCAAATAGGTGTGTCCATAAAGGAAGATTGTGGCAAATTAACAAGCAAAGACTCGAATTATACAAGACTCTCCAAGCAAAACACATAACATGTTGCGAATAAAAATATAACTCCAAGTATAGTTATCGATGGATGAAGACGAAAGAGGGGATGCCTTTCCGGGGCATCCCCAAGCTTAGGCTTTTGATTATCTTGAATTTACTTGGGGTGCCATGGGCATCCCCAATCTTAGGCCTTTGCTACTCCTTGTTCCATAGTCCATCAAAGCAATACTCAAAACTTGAATACTTCACAACACAAAACTTAGACAAAAATTCTCGTGAGCTCCGGTAGTATAAGAAAGCAAACCACTACTCAAAGATGCACCAATGAATTCATTATTTGTTTATATTGGTGTTAAACCTACTTTATTCCAACTTCTCTATGGTTCATATCCTCCAATACTACTCATAGATGCATCGGAATAAGCAAACAACACACGAAAAACAGAATCTGTCAAAAACAGAACAGTCTGTAGTAATCCGCAGGTTTCGCCTACTTCTGGAACTCCAACAAATTCAAACTAAATTGGTAAATTTGCGGAATTTGTCTATCAATCATCTTCAAAAATAATCAACTAAAAATCACGCTCCAGTAAAATCTGAAGACTACTTTAGCGAGCGCTAACGATTCTGTTTTTCATAGCAAGATCACATAAACTTCACACAAGTCTTCCCAAAGGTTCTACTTGACACAAACACTAAACAAAACATGAAACCACATATAATCAGAGGCTAGATGAAATATTTATTCCCTAACATCAACAAAAAAAAAATTGGGTTGCCTCCCAACAAGCGCTATCGTTTTACGCCCCTAGCTAGGCACGATACAAGATAAATCTAGGTATTGCCATCTTTGGAAGGCAATCCATAAGTGGCTCTCATGATCGATTCATATGGTAATTTGATTTTCTTTCTTGGAAAGTGTTCCATGCCTTTCCTTAATGGAAATTGGAATCTAATATTTCCTTCCTTCATATCAATAATTGCACCAATCGTTCTAAGGAAAGGTCTACCAAGAATAATAGGACATGAAGGATTGTAATCTATATCACGAACAATGAAATCTACGGGCACATAATTCCTATTGGCAACAATAAGAACATCATTAATTCTTCCCATAGGTTTCTTAATAGTAGAATCCGCAAGATGCAAATTTAAAGAACAATCATCAAGCTCATGGAACCCTAGCAAATCACACAAAGTTTTTGGGATAGTGGCGACACTTGCACCCAAATCACACAAAGCATAGCATTCATGATCTTTTATTTTTATTTTGATAGAAGGTTCCCATTCATCATAAAGCTTTCTAGGGATAGAAATTCCAACTCAAGTTTTTCTTCATAAGATTGCATCGAAGCATCAACTATGTGTTTAGTGAAAGCTTTATTTTGACTATAAGCAAGCGTAGAATTTAGCACGGAATGCAACAAGGAAATACAATCAATCAAAGAGCAATTATAATAAATGAATCCCGTGAAATCCAAGGTAGTGGGTTCCTCACTATGCAAAGTTTTAATCTCTTCACTCCCACTTTTAGCAATTTTAGCATCAAGATCTAAAAACTCTGAATCATTGGGACACCTTAAAGCAGAATTATCTCCAATCCTATCTTCATCAAGATTAATACTAGAAAACAAGCATATAGTAGAAGACACATCAATAACTTTTAGATCTTCATCTTTATTTCCATGATAACTAGAAGAACACGATTTAATATAATCTTCTCTTTTAGCACGCATTCTAGCGATTCTTTCTTTGCATTCATCAATGGAAATTCTCATGACTTTGAGAGACTCATTGATATCATGCTTAGGTGGGATAGATCTAAGTGTCAAAGAATCAACATCAAGAATAATTCTATCCACACTTCTAGCCAATTCATCAACCTTAAGCAATTTCTCTTCAAGCAAAGCATTGAAATTCTTTTGCGAGATCATAAACTCCTTAACACTAGTTTCAAATTCAGAAGGCATCTTTCCATAAGAGTTGTTGTAGGAATTACCATAATTATTAGAGGAATTACTAGGAAAAGGCCTAGGATTAAAATTACCTCTATAAGCATTGTTAGCAAAATTATTCATACCAACAAAATTCACATCCAAAGATTCATTGTTATTCTCAATCAAAGTGGACAAAGGCATATCATTAGGATCAGAAGAAGCACTCTTAGCAGCAAATAATTTCATAAGTTCATCCATCTTTCCACTCAAAACACTAATTTCTTCAATAGCATGCACTATTTTACTAGTAGATCTTTCGGTGTGCCCTTGAGAATAATTAACCATAATATTATCTACGAGTTTCGTAGCTTCTCCTAAGGTAGTTTCCATGAAAGTGCCTCCGGCGGCCGAATCTCAAAGATTTCTAGAAGCAAAATTCAAGCCAGCATAAAAATTCTGAATAATCATCCATAGATTCAAACCATGTGTAGGGCAATTACGTATCATTAATTTCGTTCTCTCCCAAGCTTGTGCAACATGCTCATGATCTAGTTGCTTAAAATTCATAATATCGTTTCTAAGAGAGATGATCTTAGCAGGAGGGAAATACTTAGAAATAAAAGCATCTTTGCACTTATTCCACGAATCAATACTATTTCTAGGCAAAGAGGAAAACCAAGTTTTAGCATGATCTTTAAGTGAAAACGGAAATAACTTCAATTTAACAATATTGTTATCCATATTCCTTTTCTTTTGCATATCACACAAATCAACAAAGTTGTTTAGATGGGTAGCGGCATCTTCACTAGGAAGGCCGGAGAATTGATCTTTCATAACAAGATTCAACAAAGTAGCATTGATCTCACTAGATTCAGCATCGGTAATAGGAGCAATCAGAGTGCTAATGAAATCATTGTTGTTGGTAATTCAGAAGTCACACAATTTGGTATTGTTCTGAGCCATAGTGACAAGCAAACAATCCAACACACACAAGCAAACAAGAAGCAAGCGAACGATAAACACACGGTGGAAGAATGGCAAATAAAACGGCAAGGGTGAAGTGGGGGAGAGGAAAACGAGAGGCAAATAAATGTAATGTGAAGGATAAGGGTTTGTGATAGGTACTTGGTATATGACTTTTGCGTAAGCCTCCCCGGCTACGGCGCCAGATATTCTTCTTGCTACCTCTTGAGCTTGCGTTATATTCCCTCGAAGAGAAAAGGGAGATGCAGCACAGTAGCGTAAGTATTTCCCTCAGTTTTTGAGAACCAAGGTATCAATCCAGTAGGAGACCACGCGCGAGTCCCTCGCACCTGCACAAACAAATAAGAACTTTACAGCCAACGCGATAAGGGGTTGTCAATCCCTTTACGGTCACTTACGAAAGTGAGATCTGATAGAGATGATAGTTTGTATTTTTGGTGTTTTTGGTTTATAAGAACAGCAAATAAAAGCGATAAAAGTAAAGTAGATGTAGATTGATATGTTGAGAATAGACCCGGGGGCCATAGTTTTCTCTAGTGGCTTCTCTCATGATAGAATATTCTACGGCGGGTAAACAAATTACTGTCGAGCAATTGATAGAAAAGCGAATAATTATGAGACTATCTAGGCATGATCATTGTATATAGGCATCACGTCCGAGACAAGTAGACTGAAACGATTCTGCATCTACTACTATTACTCCACACATCGATCGCTATACAGCATGCATCAAGTGTATTGAGTTCATAAGAACAGAGTAACGCCTTAAGCAAGATGACATGATGTAGAGGGATAAACTCAAGCAATATGATACAAACCCTATCTTTTTATCCTCGATGGCAACAATACAATACGTGCCTTCCTGCCCCTACTGTCACTAGGAAAGGACACCGCAAAATTGAACCCAAAGCCAAGCACTTCTCCCATTGCAAGAACTATAGATCTAGTAGGCCAAACCAAACCAATAATTCGAAGAGACTTGAAAGGATATTATGAGCACACATAAAAAGTTCAGAGAAGAACCAAATATCTTTCATAGATAACCTTGATCATAAACTCACAATTCATTTGATCTCGACAAACACACCGCAAAAAGAGATTACATCGAATAGATCTCCTCGAAGACCGAAGAGAACTTTGTATTGAGATCCAAAGAGAGAGAAGAAGCCATCTAGATACTAGCTATGGACCCGAAGGTCTGTGGTAAACTACTCACAACTCATGGCGAGGGCGATGATGATGATGAAGAAGGCCTCTGTGATGGATCCCCCTCCGGTGGAGCTCCGGAACAGGCTCCAAGATGGGATCTCCACGGGAATAGAAGGTACGGCGGTGGAATTAGGGTTTTCTCTCTGTTCACGGAGTTTCTGGGGTATGTAGACTTATGTAGGAAGAAGGAGGGCACCGGGGGACGCTCGAGGGGGCCACGAGGTAGGGGGGCGCGCCCCCACCCTCGTGGGCCAGCCCTCTGTCCCCTGACGTGGTTCTCAAGCTCCGCGTGCGTGATTTTCTCCAAAAACATCTCTCGCGAAGGTTTCATTCTGTTTGGACTCCATTTGATATTCTTTTTCTGCAAAACCCTGAAACAGGCAAAAAACAGCAATCTGGACTGGGCCTTTGGGTTAGTAGGTTAGTCCCAAAAATGATATAAAAGTGAATGATAAAGCCCATTAAACATCCAAGACTTCATAAATAATAGCATGGAACAATAAAAAATTATAGATACGTTGGAGACGTATCAATTATCAGATCTATCTTTTTATATCCATGAAAGTTATTTGAGTCTTCTTTGATCTCTTATATGCATGATTTCTTATAGCCTCATATTTCTTCTCCGATATTTGGGTTGTGTTTGGCCAACTTGATTCATTTATCTTGCAATGGGAAGAGGTGCTTTGTAGTGGGTTTGGTCTTATGGTGCTTGATCCCAGTGACAGAAAGGGAACCGACATGTATGTATCGTTGCTACTGAGGATAAAATGATGGGGTCTATTTCTACATAAATAGATCTTGTCTACATCATGTCATCGTTCTTATTGCATTACTTTGTTTCTCCGTGAACTTAATACACTAGATGCATGTTGGATAGCGGTCGATGTGTGGAGTAATAGTAGTAGATGCAGGCAGGAGTCGGTCTACTAATCTTGGACGTGATGCCTATATAATGATCATTGCCTCGATATTGTCATAATTATTTGAAGTTCTATCAATTTCCCAACAATAATTGTTTTCCCACTGTTTGCTATTTTCTCGAGAAAAGCCACTAGTGAAATCTACGGCCCCCGGGTCTCTTTCTTATATTATTTGCCATTGCGATCTATTTTCCTTTGCTTTTATTTTCAGATCTACTAAACCAAAAACCCAAAAATACCTTGCTGCAATTTATCTTATTTATCGTTCGATCTATCAATATTTAAACTCTATCTCATTCATTACCCGAAAGGGATTGACAACCCCTTTTACACGTCGGGTTGCGAGTATTTGTTATTTGTGTGCAGGTGTTGTTTACGTTGTGTTGCTTGGTTCTCCTACTGGTTCGATAACCTTGGTTTCATCACTAAGGGAAATACCTACCGCTGCTATACTGCATCATCCCTTCCTCTTTGGGGAAAACCCGACATAGTCCTAGCAGTCATCAAAAAGGAAAAATTTGGCGCCGTTGCCGGGGAGCACCTTCAACATATACAAGGTTCCTAATCACAAATCTCATCTCCTCACAATTTACATTATTTGCCATTTGCCTCCCGTTTTCATCTCCCCCACTTCACAAATATTTGTCATTTTTATTCGCTATTTTTCATTTACCATTTTCTTGCCGGATCTATTTGAGTTCTTGTCATCATGGCTAGTCCTCCCCTCATCATTTGCACCCCCGAGAACGAAGTTCTCAACTTTAAGCAAAGAGGAGGAGAAATCCTAAAAGATGTGTGGTACCGGATTTGCAATGCTAATAATAGATCTGTTCACAAGCAATCCACTATTGTTCTCCTTCGAAATTTGTATGTGGGAATCACTACTTGGTTTAGATTTGTTCTTGATACCATTACCGGAGGAAATTTCTTAAGTTGTCCCCCCACTTGATGCCTTGAATGCTATGGGGAGTTTAATGGGATCTCCTCTTATTATCGTTAATGAAACAACTTTGACTCTTGAGCATGTTATGAAAATATTAGATGCTGTTGAAAAGGGGATGCTTACTAAAGAACATATTGAAAATTTAGACACAAAGATGCATGATCTTGCTAATAAATTTGGATCTAAAGCGGGTGAGGTTTTTAAATTGCTAAAAGAGAAGGAACCCATAGTTAATGAAAGAATATAAGAGAGTCCCTCTCAGATTGATAAATTGGACGAAATTCTTAGTAACTTGGGTACCGCTTTTTCCTCCGTTAACACTATTGAGAAAACTCCCATAAAATGTCGTAAGAATAAAGGGTCTTCTTCTAGTAATAACAAAGGGGGTCTTAAAATGACTAGTATCCACCCCAATTTTATTGAAATAATAGAAAGACCTCTTTACAAAAGCAAGTTCTTTGATCATGTCCCTAGAAATATCTTTTTCAAAGAATTACATGCTAATTCCTTAAAGAAATGTGTGATTAAGGAATTGAAAAACAAAGATGACACCACTTAGATCTTTGCTTCATGCCTAGCTAAGGGCGTAAAATGATAGCGCTTCTTGGGAGGCAACCCAACTTGTATCTTTTTTGCTTTTTAATTTACTTGTTGTTTTCAATAAAATACCCTTTAATACCTCTGTTTAGATGCGTTTTTGTGGTTTGAATAAAGGTTTGTGCCAAGCAAAGCCTTATGATCATGTTGGCTATTAGTAGATTTGATCATGCAGAAAAAACAGAAACTTTTGCGCTCACGAGAAAAATTCTCATTTTTACCAGAAGAGTTTTTTTTAGTTGATTATTTTTGAAAAAGATTAATATACAAATTGCCCACGCGGCCCTATTTTTGGAGATTTTTAGAGTTAGATAAGTATTCGAAACTTCCAGATTACTACAAACTGTTCTGTTTTTGACAGATTCTATTTTTATTGTGTTATGTGTTGGTTTTGATGATTCTACGGTTTTCTTTGATGAGTTTTTGCCATAGAAAATTTGAAATATAGTAGATATAATACAAATACAAAATATGAATGGGTTTACTACAGCACTTATAGTAGTGATTTGTTCTCTTATACTAACAGACCGCACGAAGATTTTGTTGAAGTTTTGTGTGATTGAAGTTTTCAAGTTTTTGGTTATCTTACGATGGATGAAGGAATAAGGAGTAAGAAGAGCCTAAGCTTGGGGATGCCCCTGCATCCCAAGCTATTATCTAAAAGAGAAGCAAGCAACTAAGCTTGGGGATGCCCCCGAGTGGCATCCCCTCTTTCTTCTAACGACCATCAGAATTTTACTGGAAACTATATTTTTATTCGTCACATGATATGTGTTTTGCTTGGAGCATCTTGTATGATATGAGTCTTCGCTTATTTTGTTTTGCTTTTTAATTCATCGATCCTTGTTGTACACACCTATTTGAGAGAGGCATAATTATGCCATGACTTGTTAGAATAGCTCTCCATGCTTCACTTAATTTTTATGAGCTATGGATTTGCTCTAGTGCTTCACTTATATCTTTTTGAGCATGGTGTGCTTTAGCATTTTTGAAGAAATACTCTCTTGCTTCACTTAGAATTATTTGGGAGTTACTAATTTTTTAATAAATTCTCTCTTGCTTCACTTAAATTATTTTGAGAGAAAGAAAAAATTTATTCTCATGATCTTCACTTATATTTGTTTGAGCTCATAAAAAGAAACACATGAAAATTAGTTCCAAAGTGATAGATATCTAAGAAGGATATAACAAAAACTTTCTTGAAGATCATTGGACAAAATAAACTTGATTCCTTGTAATAGTTTTGGGACATGATGATATGATATGTGAGTCATGTTAATGAGTAATTATGCTTTAGTAAGAATATTAGTGTTAAGGTTTGTGATTCCCTATGCAAGCTCGAAAGTCAATAATCATGAATGAAATTACATCCTACTTGTGGTGCATTATTTGGTGTTATTTATGTTCAATGTTCGCTTATGAGATTATTCATTTCATGGTTGGTCCCTACCCAGTCTTTTGCTAGACTTCATTTTGCACTAAGTATGATCACTACTTGTGCATCCAAAATCCTTTATCCCGATTTTGCCACATGAGTCCACCATACCTACCTATATGCGGTATTTCCTTGCCGTTCTAAGCAAATTTGTATGTGCCATCTCTAATTTTCAAAATAAATTTCCCTTTTGTGTGCCCGTACCACTCGCGAGGCGGTGAGGGGTGGCCAATATTTTCCATGCTAGATGTGTTGTTATCACGATGACTGTTTATTCACTTGTCATTACACGAGAGTAAGGCAAAGGTATTATGGATGCCCAGTCCTGAAATGAAAAACAAATTTACTTTATGTTGTCAAATAATAAATTCCTTGGAAAGTGTTGGTATGGAAGACAGCCGTGGATTCGGCTCGCCATGGCTTGTGAAAGTTTGGTGGAAAAGGAATTAACTTTATTTTATGTTTGGGAATCGCCTATGATATATCTAGCATGGAAAGTGTTGGGAACCTCAAGTCGTTTTCGTCGGTGGGAAAAGTACACCTCCCAAAAAAATTATCTCTCAATTTATGCTTTCAGCTCTGGCACCTCTACAAATCCCTACTCCCCTCTACGAAGGGCCTTTCTTTTACTTATGAAATTTCTATTTTTGAATTAGAGTCTCCATCTTCTCTTATAAAGCACCAACTAGGAAACACTATGATTGTACTTGAGCATTGGGTGTGACTAATATGCGAATGTGTTTCATGAATGGATCAATGGTTGAGCATCATGGGCTAGGGATAGCTTATTATAGCATTGATATTCTGAAAGACATGGTTGCTTGTTGATATGCTTGAGTATTAAAATCTCATGTCAAAACTAGACTATTTCCTTGAACCATATAAAAGTCCAAATGTCCATGCTATAAAGAAAAGAATATGATATGACATGGTAGGCAGAATTCCACATCAAAAATCTGTTTTTATCATTTACCTACTCGAGGATGAGCAGGAATTAAGCTTGGGGATGCTGATACGTCTCCAACGTATCTATAATTTTTTTATTGTTCCATGTTGTTATATTATCATTCTTGGATGTTTTACAATCATTTTACAATCATTTTATATCATTTTTTGCTACTAACCTATTGACATAGTGCCAAGTGCCAGTTGTTGTTTTCTGCATGTTTTTTACATCGCACGAAATCAATATCAAACGGAGCCCAAACACCGCGAAACTTTTTGGAGAATTTTATGGGCTAGAAGACAACCAATGGGTTGAAGCTGCACCTGGGGGTGCCCCGAGGGGGGCACAACCCACCAGGGCACGCCAGGCCTGCCTGGCACGCCCAGGTGGGTTGTGCCCCCTCGGTGGCCTCCCACACCGCATCATTGCTCTATAAATACTCAGATATTCCATAAACCCTAGAGGAGTCGACGAAATTCTATTCCAGACGCCGCAAGGTCCCGAACCACCATATCCAATATAGACACCATCACGAAGAGGTTCCCCACCTCCATTGGTGCCTCTCCGATGATGTGTGAGTAGTTCCTTGTAGACCTACGGGTCCGTAGTCAGTAGCTAGATGGATTCCTCTCTCTCTTTTGATTATCAATACAATGGTCTCTTGGAGATCCATATGATGTAACTCTTTAGCGGTGTGTTTGTTGGAATCCGATGAACTTTGAGTTTATGATCAGATATATCTTGTTATATACATGAAAGTTATGTGAGTCTTCTTTAATCTCTTATATGAATGATTTCTTATAGCCTCATATTTCTTCTCCGATATTTGGGTTTTGTTTGGCCAACTTGATCTATTTATCTTGCAATGGGAAGAGGTGGTTTTTAGTGGGTTCAATCTTACGGTGCTTGATCCCAGTGACAGAAAGGGAACCGACACGTATGTATCGTTGCTACTAAGGATAAAACGATGGGGTCTATTTCTACATAAATAGATCTTGTCTACATCATGCCATCGTTCTTATTGCATTACTCCATTTCTCCATGAACTTAATACACTAGATGCATGCTGGATAGTGGTCGATGTCTGGAGTAATAGTAGTAGATGCAGGCAGGAGTGGGTCTACTTATCTTGGACGTGATGCCTATATAATGATCATTGCCTGGATATCGTCATCATTATTTGAAGTTCTATAAATTGCCCAACAGTAATTGTTTTCCCACCGTTTGCTATTTTCTCGAGAGAAGCCACGAGTGAAATCTACGGGGCCCGGGTCTCTTTCTTATATAATTTGCCTTTGCGGTCTATTTTCCTTTGCTTTTATTTTCAGATCTACTAAACCAAAAAAACCCAAAAATACATTGCTGCAATTTATCTTATTTGTCGTTCGAACTATCAATATTTACAATTCTATCTCGCCCGTTACCCGAAAGGGATTGACAAACCCTTTTACACGTCGGGTTGTGAGTATTTGTTATTTGTGTGCAGGTGATGTTTATGTTGTGTTGCTTGGTTCTCCTACTGGTTCAATAACCTTGGTTTCATAACTGAGGGAAATACATACCACTGCTATACTGCATCATTCCTTCCTCTTTGGGGAAAACCCGACGTAGTCCTAGCAGTCATCAGTTACCTTGCTGTTTTTTATTGTTACTATTACAAAAATCAATATCTACTATCATCACTATACTTTTATCACCGTATCTTCGCTGAACTTGTGCACCTATACAATTTACCATTGTATTTGCTGTGTTGGGGGACACAAGAGACTCTTTGTTATTTGATTGCAGGGTTGTTCGAGAGAGACCATTTTCATCCTACATCTCCCACGTATTGATAAACCTTAGGCCATCCACTTGAGGGAAATTTCCTGTTGTCCTACAAAACTCTACGCTTGGAGGCCCAACACGAGTCTACAAGAACAAGTGGTATAGTAGACATCAAGCTCTTTTCTGGCGTCGTTACCGGGGAGGTGAGTGCTTGAAGGTATATCTTTTGATCTTGCAATTGAATCTTTTAGTTTCTTGTTTTATCACTAGTTTGGTTTATAAAAATAAAACTACAGAAAAAATTGGAATTAAGGTTGCCTCATATTATTTGTCTTTGTCATGTCTTTCTTTAAAATGACGGAAAGGAAAATTGTGCTCAATTGGTAAAAGAAGAATTCAATGAAATGTTTGGCATAAAATCTTTGAATTATGAGCATGATTGCAAAGTTGTTAGTATGAATTCTCTGAATATCCATGATGCTACTGATAGGCAAAACCATTAGCTTGGGGGTGCTATTTTTTATGAAGATGATATTTTTAGTCCGCCAAGATTTGATGTGCAAATTTGCTATAATGGTAGCATGCCTCTTATTTATGATGATTACAATGATGAATGTGGGTTTGGAAGAGTGTAAAATCTAGGTAATGATCCCACTAATTCGGAGGGTGTTGAATCTTTTCACAATATTGATGAACATGGATATGGAGAGGTCATAACTTTATTTAGTGATGAATCCACTATTTCGGAAGAGATTTCAATTGACTTTTACAAAAAAAATTGCTAACTATGATGATTATGGTGATAACATGTATGCTATAAAGAATGATGATAACCGTGGAACTTGTCATCGTGATTTTAATTTTCAATTGGATTATGCCAATCAAGTGTCTCATGATGGTTATTTTGTTGAGTTTGCTCCCACTACTATTCATGAGAATAAATTTGCTTATGTGGAGAGTAATAAAATTTCTATGCTTGTGGATCATGAAAAGAATGCTTTATGTGATGGCCATATTGTTGAATACATTCATGATGCTACTGAAAATTATTATAAGAGAGGAACATATGCTTTTACATGTCTCAATAATATCAAGTTTCCTCTCTTTATGTTGAAAATCTTGAAGTCGTGCTTGTTTTGCCTTCCTATGCTAGTTGATTCTTGCTCCCATAAATTGTTTTTTCACAAAATCCCTATGCATAGGAAGTGTGTTAGACTTAAATGTGCTAATCATATGCTTCATGGTGCTCTCTTTATGTTTCAACTCTTTACTTTTATGTGAGCATCATTGAAATCATCATGCCTAGCTAAAAGGCATTAAAGAAAAGCGCTTGTTGGGAGACAAACCAACATGTACCCTTACTGTTTTAGTGTGTTCACATGATTATGCTAATGTACTAATCATGTTTTATATCTTTTATTTCAATAAATTGCCAAGTAAAGCCTTTGGGATTGTGTGGATGATAGTTGACTTGATTCTGTGCAAAAACAGAAACTTTTGCATCCAGTGCTGGAATTTCTGTGCTTAACTGGAACGTGATAAATTCTAAAAAATTTACAGATGATTGATATAAAAATTGCCTACGCTTTCCTAGTGTTTCAGAATTTTATGAGTTAGAGAAGTATGACTTCAATTCAGATCTTTACAGATTGTTCTGTTTTTGGGCAGTAATGTTTTCAATGCATAGTTTGCTAGTTTTCTAGTTTCAATGGCTTATATTGGTCAATATAAATTGTAGAAATGATATGGTGTAGGAATTGTGTGAGAACAATTATGAATCTTGTCTTTGACAGTACCCAAAGTGAATGATTTGTTTTATCATACTAACCAATCTCACGAAGTTCCGTTAAGTTTTGTGTGATTGAAGTTTTCAAGTTTTGGGTGAGATATTGATATGAGGAGAATAAGGAGTGGCAAGACCCTAATCCTGGGGAGGACCAAGGCACCCCAAGGTAATATTCAAGGAAGACCCAAGAAACTAAGCCGGGGCATCCCCTCTTTCGCCTTCAACATTATCGGTAACCTCACTTGGAGCTATATTTTTATTCGTCACATGATATGATTTTTCCTTGGAGCGTAATTATATTTTGTATTTATTTTCTTGTTGTTATTTAGAGTAATGTTTTGCATCATTTATTTCAATAAAAATGTCAAGTATAGCCTTTACCATGCTTATTTTGCAAGTATATATGTTGCTGTTTGGAAACAGAAAGTTTTCTATCATTGTCTGAATTCTTCTGGAAAGTCAGAATGCGATAAAATCTTGAATATTTAATAGAGTGAGAATTAATAAGTTCTTTGTAAATTGTTAATTTTTAACAATTTTTTGAGTTAGGGAAATATGAGTAAAATTGCACTCTTTACGGACTGCCCTGTTTTGACAGATTGCTGTTATGTTTGCATTGTTTGCATATGTTTGCGTGTTTAATGATTCTATTTGAGGAAGGAGTATTAAATACGCTGAGGCATTTAGTATGAAATGTCAAATCATAATTTTATTGATTTTCTACAGTAGAGAATGATAATGTTATGCATTGATTTATACTAACTTATCTCACGAGTTCTTGTTGAGTTTTGCGTGGATGATATTTTTTAGAATTAAGAAACCATGATATAAAAGAAATTAAGGAGACACAAAAGCTCCATCTTGGGGATGCCCAAGGTATCCCAAGATAATATTTCAAGAAGTCTCAAGCACGTAAGCTTGGGGATACCCCGGTAGGCATCCCACCTTTCTTCATCAACAATTATCGGTAAGTATCGGTTGAGCCTAAGTTTTTGCTTCTTCACATGATGTGTGCTATTCTTGAACTTTCATTTTATTTTATTTTTTTGCGCTATTTTCATAAAATACTTAGATTTGAAAAAATTTAAATAAGAGAGAGTCCTCAAATAGCTACCCATTACTTAACTACTCACTTGATCTTCACTTCACGGTATGGTAAGCATTGTCCATTACTTCATGACAAATAGAGTAACACTTTAAGCAAGATGACATAATGTAGATAGAATAAAACTAAGCAATATGATTAAACCATGTTGTTTTACCCTTAGTAGCAACAATACAATACATGCCACGCTACCCCTTCTCTCACGAGGTGAGGACACCGCAAGATTGAACCCACTATAAAGCACCTCTCCAAGGGAAGATAAATCAATCTAGTTGACCAAACTAAATGGATAGGTTGGAGAGAAACACAAAGCTATAATAATCATGCTTAATAAAGTTGAGAAAAGATTCAATTACTTTGAATGAATAATCTGATCATAAACCGGCGATTCACCTGATCCCAACAAACACACCACAAAACAAGATTACAACGAATTGATCTTCGAGGAGAACATTGTCTTGAAGATAGAAGTGAGAAAAGAATCCATCCAGCTAATCACCATGGACACGTAGGTCTGTGGTAAACTACTCACACATCATCACATGTGTAGCAAGGTTGATGTACAAGCCCTCCATGATCGATTCCCCCTCCGGCAGAGTACCAGAAAGGCCTCCAAATGGGATCACGGAAGAACGGAGACTTGTGGCGGCGTAAAAATGGTTTTGATGGATTTTTTGGGGCTTTCCCAATATTTGAGAATTTATAGAAGTGGAATTAGGCCAGATGGAGCCACATGGGGCCCACGAGGCATCAGGGCGCG
>LR738709.1:440336177-440366532 GCA_902687465.1 Secale cereale | reverse complement strand
CCCCAAGGCGTGCCCTATTGCCTTGACGTCTCCTCATTTCACGTCTGGTCTCCTCCCGAAGCTTCCAGGGTCTCTTATGTCCAAAAAATCGTCAAATAGTTTAGCGTTTGGAATCCATTTGGTACAATTTTTTTGTAAAACCAAAAATAAGCAGAAAACAACAACTAGCACTAGGCACTGAGTTAATATATTAGACCCCAAAAATGATATAAAATTGCATATAAAGTATCTAAGATTGGTAATATAATAGCATGAAACAATTAAAAATTATAGATACGTTGGAGGTGTATCAGGTATCTGGCCACAGGTGGCTGAGTTCTGGTGTGGATCTTCATAGAGCTCCACACAGCCTCTATAGTGTGGGTTAAGTCAACGATCGCCTACAGTGGAGTAGGAGTCATTCCTCGGGCTTTAGGGATGGGGTCACGCCTTCTAGGGGAGGAGTGATGACGATGACGCATGCGTGTTATCTCAATGATGTATTCTTTTTAGTGGTGTGACTAGGTATATTGTGTGTGTTGCTCAACTATTGTGATGATTTTCACCTGGTTTTCCATACTTAACTAGGCAACTGTGTGGTTTCATCGCAATCTTCCACAACTAATCGGGAACTCTTTTCTTCTTAATGAATGCTGGATCCTATCATTTTGAAAGAAAAAAGCGACCATGGAGGTCGACAGCTACCGTAGAATAGATTTTCTTTCGAATTAGGCACACCGGGTGCACATGCATCGCCACAAAAATCCATCCAACAGTTATCGTGAGATCAAGATTGATGTAGATGAAAAAGACCATCTGAACATAATATCAATGGACACCACCCCTACATGCCCCGCCAACTATCAGTACAGAAATCGACAGATCCTTGATATAGTAGCTCATGGGGAGGAGCGTGCATAAAAGTTCAGAATGGCATACACATGAGAGACAAGGATTTACCTAGGTTTAGTCCCTCGCAGTGGAAGCAATACCCTACATCCTGCATGTTTGATTGTATTGATTGGAGTCTCATATGAGAGGTATTGGATGCCGACGTGGAAGGGCCCTACCTCCGCTTACATAGGTGGATGAGGGGTAGGGTTATATGATCCTCAGTCTATTTACATGGCTTGTTGCCTAAGCTGTTCTACCAGAGTACATGTCTTGGAGTACAAGTTGAGAGGTATCCTTCTGGAGGAGGCTCGCTGACAGGGTGAGGGCCCTATGCCATAACTGGGGCCTGAGGCTAGTCTAGTGACCAACTTCACCAGAGGTCCGGTACCCCCGGTACATCGTACCGACACCAACATAGATTACTCATTGGTCTCGGTGGTACTCCCGCAGGGAGGCCGCCGATATTGCCGATTGACCATTCTTTTGTTGGTGAATGGTTCTTCGATTTCTTGTGCTCTCAAGGTGAGATGTATACTTCCCGCAAAAAAAGGTGAGATGTATACTAGGGGTGGTGGTGGTATGTTACTAGGCGCCACCACTTATCCTTCCTTTCTTTCCGTCGCAAGGCCAAGATTGTTTTGTGTTAAGATCCCCTACCTGATTGGCAATATCATCAGCATCATCGTTTTCAAAGAATGTGTCCTGCGAGGATCTTTAGAGTGGTATTTTCCCTCCTCTTGCTGTTTTACCCCTGCCTCGTCCCTCGCTAGCACGAGTATTCATGCCCCCACTGGAGGTGTGTTGTCCATTGTTCTGCACTGAGCAATCACCCATCTACCCCACTTCTTATCTTCCTCCATCTCTACCCCGTCACAAGCACTCCTCGAGGCTTTATCCCATAATACTGGACACTTGACAATAAAAAGGGATTTTCTCATACTTCACAAGCAGCCAACGCCCCCCTCTCCCTCCATTGTGAGAGGCGCAATACGGTTAAGGGCTTAGCGGTTAGAACACGAGCAAAAACCCTAACATAGTCTCTCTCATAATAGAGGTTCGGCCGGATTTTCACTTCCCTAAGCTTCCCAATCTCGTGAGCGAGGTGGTTAAACCACCAAATCATGGTGGTAAAGTTCCGACACCTTATGGATTTGTGCCCACAAATACAACCCATCTAGTACAACCGACTTAGGATCAACCTTCCCATCGTAATCCTCAATGATAATCCCCAAACCCCGAATATCCAAGGCCCCCCATGCATAACTATTTTCCAATCTCCTAATCAGAACATCCGGAAGATGAACAAATTCTCCCTGCTTCATGGAACTTTAGAGCATGGGCAAAAACCAAAACAAACTTCCTTGTCAAAAAATGCCGACGAACTAAAGGATCTGGTCGTATTGACCTTGTTGGTCTCCTTCCATCTTGTCCCCTCTTTCCCAATAACCACGTCATCGAGCTCGCCATCTTGTAGTTCAATGTTCTTTAACATCTCGTCTAAATCAATCTTAGTACTGATGTCTACTACGCAACCTTTTTCTTTTAGACGTTGTTGGGCCTCCAAGTGCATAGGTTTGTAGGACAGTAGCAAATTTCCCTCAAGTGGATGACCTAAGGTTTATCAATCTGTGGGAGGCGTAGGATGAAGATTGTCTCCCCCAAACAACCCTGCAACCAAATAGCAAAGAGTCTCTTGTGTCCCCAACACACCCAATACAATGGTAAATTGTATAGGTGCACTAGTTCGGCTAAGAGATGGTGATACAAGTGCAATATGGATGGTAGATATAGGTTTTTGTAATAAGAAAATATAAAAACAGCAAGGTAGCAAGTGGTAAAAGTGAGCATAAACGGTATTGCAATGATAGGAAACAAGGCCTAGGGTTCATGCTTTCACTAGTGCAAGTTCTCTCAACAAGGATAACATAACTAGATCATATTACTAGCCCTCAATATGCAACAAAGAGTCACTCCAAAGTCACTAATACCGGAGAACAAACGAAGAGAATATGGTAGGGTACGAAACCACCTCAAAGTTATTCTTTCTGATCGATCTATTCAAGAGTCCGTAGTAACGTTCAATATATCATAGAGTTCGTACTAGAATAACACCTTAAGACACAATTCAACCAAAACCCTAATGTCACCTAGATACTCCATTGTCACCTCAAGTATCCGTGGGCATGATTATACGATATGCATCACACAATCTCATATTCATCTATTCAACCAACACAAAGTACTTCAAAGAGTGCCCCAAAGTTTCTACCGGAGAGTCAAGACGAAAACGTGTGCCAACCCCTATGCATAGATTCCCAAGGTCACGGAACCCGCAAGTTGATCACCAAAACATACATCAAGTAGATCACATGATATCCCATTGTCACCATAGATAAGCACGTGCAAGACATACATCAAGTGTTCTCGAATCCTTAAAGACTCAATCCGATAAGATAAGTTCAAAGGGAAAACTCAATCCATTAAAAGAGAGTGGAGGGGGAGAAACATCATAAGATCCAACTATAGTAGCAAAGCTCGCGATACATCAAGATCGTGCCATCTCAAGAACACGAGAGAGAGAGAGATCAAACACATAGCTACTGGCACATACCCTCAGCCCCGAGGGTGGACTACTCCCTCCACATCATGGAGAGCGCCGGGATGATGAAGATAGCCACTGGAGAGGGATTCCCCCCTCTGACAGGCTGCCAGAACGGGTCTAGATTGGTTTTCGGTGGCAACAGAGGCTTTTGGCGGCGGAACTCCCGATCTAGGTTAATTTTCGAAGGTTTCAGTATTTATAGAATTTTTGGCTAGGGCACAACTCAGGGGGCCCTCCGGGCCATCCACGAGATAGGGCGACGCCACCACCTGCCCAGGGCGCGCCCCCCACCCTCATGGGCAGCCCGTGGCTCTCCTGGCCCAACTCTTTTACTTCGGGGGCTTCTTTTGGTCCAGAAAAAATCATCAAAAATTGGAACGTCAATTGGACTCCGTTTGATATTCCTTTTCTGTAAAACTCAAAAACAAGGAAAAACAGAAACTGTCACTGGGCTCTAGGTTAATAGGTTAGTCCCAAAAATGATATAAAAGTGTATGACAAAGCCCATTAAACATTCAAGACATCATAAATAATAGCATGGAACAATCAAAAATTATAGGTACCTTGGAGACGTATCAAGTACCATTCCCTGCCCAATGCAGAACATGATTACGCCGTCATAGCTAGGTTTTAGTTACCCCCGCCTTCCGTGTAAACCAACACATATTCCTCAACACCCGTGAGGAAGGTGTCGACTCGATATAGTTTGATTCCCTGAAGCACTCTCAGTCATCGGTGGTGAAGTCACCGTTGAAATAATAAACCCTAAGGGAGAGGGTGAATTTTGCTAGTTTTTCATAGAGGGCACATGTTGCGCAGAGGAGACCGTTACGAGAGACACTAGCTTACTATACCCCGAACAAAACACCCCCTCCTCTTTTTTTGAAATGAGAACCTTTGCCCCTTTGCTTTCCTAGGTATTTGAAATGAAATTGACTAAAAACAGGGCACACATATACCTTGCTCGATGCGAGTTCGATGGTAGCCTCGCCTGTAGTGCACCACATTGGGCCGGCCCACGCACGCAGGAGTCCACTGCCTCCTTTTTTCCCTGTTTTTCCACTTTTGTTCCATTTTGATTTCTTTTTTTTTGTATTTCTAAATATATATATTACAAAAATATATTGTACGTCCATTTTTTAAATATTAATCATGCATTTGAAAAATGTTAATGTCTATAGAAAAATATATTCAATGTAACGAAAAATTTATACAAAAATGTACACTCAGTATGGAAAAAGGTAGACATAAAAATAAGTTGCTGAAGATGCTAATGATTTATTTAGAAATTTTCAACCATGTATATAGAAAAATGATCCTGATGTATACAAAACTTGTATAATGCTTACGGAAAAGAGTAGACACCAAAAAATATGTTTAAAAATTTGATAATAATTTTCTAAAAATATTAAACATGTAAAAATATATTCCTAGTGTATACCGAAAACGTAGAACATGTAATAAAATATCGGACATAAAAACATTAATTTCTAAAAATGTTGATCTTGCATCAAGAAAATATTAATTATATATTTTATGAAGTTAAACGTGCATGAAAATATGTTCCTGGCGTATATACAAGATGTACAATGTATACAAAAAAATTACTCATCAAACACAAATATTTGTAAAGATATTAATCATCTATTTCAAAAACGTTAAACGTGTACAAAAAAGTATTCCAGATGTTTACGAGAATTTTTAAACATGTATTAAAAATATGAACGTAAAACCTAAATTTAGAACAATGGTGATCATGAATAAAATATGAAACATGTATTAAGAAATGTTTCTGATATATACCAAAAATATACAACGTGTATGAAAAAAGTAGTCATCCAACATTATTTGAAAAAATATTAATTATGCATTTAAAAATGTTAAACATGTAAAAAATGTTGTTGTTGTATATGTAAAATATACAAATATGTATGGAAATGTAGCCATGTGTTTTTAAAAACAAAAGAAAGAAAGAAATGAAACACCTAAGAAACGAAAATAATAGAAAATCCGAAGATAACCATGAAAACCCATAAGGGAACAAAGAAAAATAAAAAAACAAAACAGAACCGAAGACAGATGGAGAGAGCAGACGAAAACTAAGAAAGAAGGGAAAACCCAAAATAATAAAAAGAAAATATAATGAAAAGGGAAAACCCCAAAAAGAAACAGAAGAAAATCGAACAGATAAAAACATGAAAACCGGGGAAAACAGCGCAAAAAAACCCAAGAAAAATATAAGTAAAACAAAAAAGATAATGAGAAAACTCGATGAAACATAAAAAAACAAAGAAAACACAATGCCAAAACTGGAGAAGAAACCCACATAAAACTAACAAAAGAAAACCTCGAACGAAACTTAGCGCTCCCGAATAAAACACGGGGGATCTATACCTACTAATAAGGAGATTATTGCTTATGCTCATTTGTAGTGCCTTTTACAAAAAAATGTGTTTTATGTGTATTAACCCTAGTCCAACTAAAGTCACACACGAACTGTATTTTGCAGTTTTCCAGAAAAACCCTAACTTTTGAGGTAATTAATCAACCGTTCATATTTAAGTCAAACGAATTGTTTTTTATGTCTTAACCGATTTCTTCGTTAATCAATCCATACTCCATGTAAAACAAATGATTTTCTAAATTATCCATATATTTTAAACTGTACCTATGATTTTGACATGTTTTATACGAAATTTGATTAGAAAAACAAGCATAATCTGAATATACCCGTTAAATACTTTTTTGAGTGCAAACTTAATCTATAGCACATGGTCCGTTTTTCTTTCATATCGGCGGTGATTCGGTTTGCAAATAAATGTCCACTAAAAACAGACTGGGACGAAAGAAAGCATCAATAACCACACATGCATACCTCTGAAAATGCTCGCGGGGAAAACAATATATTTCTAATCTTATTCCGAGCAGGTGTGTGTGTGTGTGTGTGTGTGTGTGTGTGTGTGTGTGTGTGTGTGTGTGTGTGTGTGTGTTAGAGAGAAAGAGATAGACGCCTTAGGATTGATCACATTCAAACACTTTATGGCTGTCTGAGCACTGAGCCACCGCCAACAAAGATGAGGAGGATAAATGGCAACACAAATGTGATGCCTTCTTAAAATAAAAGGCGTGGACCTATTGAGGTTTTGAGTCATTATTATTGGATTAAATGTGTGTGTTGTCTTGTTTTTTCCATTGCAACGCACATGTTTTTAGGTGAACTAAGGATTTTATTCATCAATCAAGTCTGAAGGAATACAAATGATGTCTGGTTAAGTTCCCTTGCCACACATGTTGACCAATAGGGAGTGTTGAGGCTGCCTTTACGAAGGCATGAGCCTCAAAGTTTGCCTCCCTATTTTGAAAATGAAAGCTAACTTTAACAAAATCTAAAGTTTTATCTCTGATCTCATTTAGAACAAAAAGCATAAGAAGATGATTGCGCAGCTCCATTAATGCGTGAGATGACTTGCTAGCAGTCCGAAGCTATTATCACATGTGATAGCAGGAGATCTTGAGCAAGAGCTAAAGCCTCATTGCATGCTTGAACTTCCACACTTGTGGCGTCGACTAGGCCTTCAAAAACCACCGCAAATGAGCCAGTGTAGCTTCCATTCTTGTCCCTACAGATAGCAGTGCATGCCCCAGTTCTTCCCGTGCGGGAAACAGCGCCATCGACATTAATCTATGCCGCATATTCTCCTGGTGGAATCCACCGCCAGCCTCTTGGCTTTGCTTCACGCATATGTCATGTATAATCCCACCTTGAGGCAATCTCCAAGTCCTATAGGTACCGATTAACAAAAGACATTGTACATAATGGGCTATGGAATTCATCATCATGGATCACCCTTCTCCGTGCCCACCATATCACCCACATAGTAATAAGAACCCTAGCAAGGTCATGTTGATTCAAAAAGCTAGAAAATCCATAGTCATGCATCATCACTCGTATTTGAAATCAAATGTTCCAGGATTTTCTTGTCACCCATCGCCCATATGCAACGTGCCATCCGGCACTCAAATAGAGAATGGTGCCACGAATCATATTCCTCTTCGCATAAACCACACACAGGGGATGTGGCCATGTTAAGCTCACGACAGATTGATCCAGTTGGCAGGGACATTTGTGCTAATCTCCAAACAAAACCTTGACCTACGACAAAACTTTCACTTTCCAAAGTTGAGCCAGGACTTCCTTTGAGCTTCAGTGTTCGTGTGGCTCGGCCTATGCTCTAGCCAATCTTCCCATTGATGCTTGATCTCACTGATCATCCTATATGCTAATTTCATCGTGAAAACTCCCCTTCTATCATAATGCCACTCCCAAAAATCTGGCTGCACCCGAGAGCTTAAAGGGATGTTCAGAATAACATCCACATCCGTTTCAACGAAGTGCTTGGCCAGCACTTGTCTATTCCATGATCAAGTTATTGTATCAATGAGCTCTGACACTAACTGTGGCGGCTCGACAGAGATAGAGCATATAGGTTTTAACTTGTAATCCTGCGGCAGCCGGTTATCTTCCCAAATGTGTGGCTCCGACCCAGATCTAATTCTCCTAAGTAGGCCCAAAGCAAGCACCGCTTTTCCTTCCATCAGCGAGCGCTAAACCTGTGAAGGTTGTGCGCCAAGAGTTGCATCGAGTATGTTACTTTGAGGGTAATATCTAGCTCGCAAAACTCATGCACTTAAGGACTCCAGGTCTTAAAGTTGGCACCAAACTTGACGTCCTATTAAAGCTAGGTTAAAGAGATCAATGTCCCGGAATCCAATTCCTCTCATGTTCTTTGGTTTGCACATAGTTTTCCAAGAAACCAATGTCGGTTTTCTCTGGCCTTGTTTACTCCCCCACCAAAACTTCCTGGGAAGACTATTTATGTGTTCAGTTAGGCCTCGACAAATCTTAAAACATGACATTGAATATGTCGGGATGGATTGTGCAACTGATTTGATCAACACTTCTTTCCTACCTGTTGACAAACATTTCTCCATCCATCCTTGAATATGTTTCCAAATTTTGTCCTTCAGATATATGAAGCTTCCTTCCTTGTTCTTTCCTACATCCCTAGGCAGACCCAAGTACTTCTCTGATAAAGATTCGTTCTGCACATCCAAGGGATTCTTTATCTCATTCTGTTTTCCTCTGGTACACCATTGCTAAAGTAAATCGAAGACTTTTCTACATTGACACGTTGGCTAGAAGCATCACAGTACATCCTCAGAATGTCCCAGACTCGTACTGCACTCTCATGATTAGCTTCAAAAAACAGAAGACCGTCGTTTGCAAAGAGTAAATGATTAACTTCTGGAGCTGAGTTTGCCACTAACGGTCCTTGGATACCACCACCTTATGTCTTTAAGAGACATGAAAGACCTTCAGTTGCTAGTAAGAATAGATACGGGGAGATATGACCCCCTTGTCGCATGCCCTCGTTGGCATGAAATCATGCAGACTTCCACCATTAAACATAATTAAAAATGTGACTAATGAAACACATCTCATTCTCGACTCCGTAAACCGTGGACTAATGGCCAACTTTAGCATAAACACCTTTAAATAAGGCCACTCCATTCGATCATATGATTTCATCATATCCAGCTTTAGGGCGACAAAATGATTACTTTTGACTCTCCTTGAGTTCATGTAATGCAAGCACTCATAAGATGTTATGAAATTATTCGACATAAGGCATCCGGGCACAAAAGCCGACCGCTCCTTAGAAATTACATCGGGGAGAATGATCTTCGGCCTATTGGCTAATACCTTTGACGCAATCTTATAAACCATGTTGCAAAGACTTATAGGCCAAAAGTGTCCTAGAATTTTTGGACTAGTGATCTTGGGAATAAGAACGATGAACACGCGGTAGATATCCTCCGGTGAGTCCTCTCCATTGAGCAGTATAATAATCATATCAGTAACTGATAACCTAGAAGTGTAGGGGATCATTTGTATCCTTTTTTGATAAGTAAGAGTGTCGAACCCAACAAGGAGCTAAAGGTAGAACAAATATTCTCTCAAGTTCTATCGACCACCGATACAACTTTACGCACACTTAATGTTTGCTTTACGTAGAACAAAAAAACTATAAATAATTTGCGAGAATAAAACTACGAATAATTTACAAGATAATAAACTTAGTAGTGTAGTAGAAAGCTTTTTATAACACAGGAGAAAGATTTGACCCTAGGCAATCGATAACTAGGCTGGTAATCATTATTACAATTTTATACGAGGGAGAGGCATGAGCTAACATACTTTTCGTACTTGGATCATATGCACTTATGATTGGAATTCTAGAAAGCCTCCACAACTACTAAAGATCACTAAGGTAAAACCCAACCATAGCCTTAAGTATCAAGTCATCTTTACTCCCAGACGCAACAACCCCCTTACTCGGGTATGTGTTCCGGTCACTCACGCCACCCACTATAAGAGAATCATGAATGTTTTGCAACACCCTATAGCGGGGATCCCTCATGTTTGCGCGACATGGAGGGCACCATAGGACAACACCAAAATAAAATATACAGCTCAAACCAATCACGATCGTAGATTAACCCATAGAACAAAATAGATCTACTCAAACATCGTAGGATAGCCACATATCATTAGACAATAATATATTGTGTTGAGCACCATGTTTAAGTAGAGAATTACAGCGGGAATAGAGAGGTTACACTGCTGCATAGAGGGGGAGAAAGTTGGTGTTGACGGTCAAGATTGTTGATGTAGATATTCATCTTGATCCTTGCCCTGGCGGCACTACGGCGCCACCGGGAGAGACGAGAAGAGAGTCCCACTCTTCTTCTTCTTTCTTAGCCTCCTCCCTAGATGGGAGGAGGGTTTCCCCTCTGGTCCTTGACCTCCATGGTGGAGGAGGGACGAGAGCCCCTCCTAGATTGGATATATCTCTCTATTTCTCTTCTATTTTGCGGCCTGGTTTTCTAGCCCTTCACCGTTTCTTAAATATCCAGAGATCCGTAACTCCGATCACGCTAAAATTTTAACACGATTTTTTTCGAATATAAGCTTCCTTGCGCCAGAAGAAAAGCCCCAACCGACTTACGTGTGCCCACTAGGCACCACCGCGCACCGGGGGCAGACGCGCCTTGGTGGTTCCACCTCCCAAAAATCACATATATTCCAAAATAATTCTTCGTAAATTTTTATCACATTTGGACTTTGTTTGATATGGATATTCTACGAAACAAAAACATGCAACAAACAGGAACTGGCACTAGGCACTAGATCAATATGTTAGTCCCAAAAATAATATAAAATGTTGACAAAAATATATGAAAGTTGCATAATATTGGCATGGAACAATAAAAAAATATAGTTATGACAGAGTCGTATCAGCATCCCCAAGCTTAATTCATGTTCGTCCTCAAGTAGGTAAATGATATAAAAAATTGATGTGGAATGCTACCTAACATAATCTTGATCATATAATATAATCATGGCATGAATATTAATACACGAGTGATTCAAAGCAATAGTCTATGATCTGACATAAAGACATTAATACTCAGGCATCCCAACAAAGAATCATGTCTTCCAAAATATCACGGCTAAAGAATGCTATCCCTACAAAATTGTATAGTCTTGTCATGCTCTATCTTATCAACACAAAGTATAAATCATTCACTACCCCGGTGTCAGCCAAGCAATTGGTTCATACTTTTTAACGTGCTTCAGCATTTTCACCTCTCACACAATACATGAGCGCAAGCCATGGATATAGCACTATGGGTGGAATAGAATGCGGTGGTAGAGATTAAGATGGAGAAGACAAAAAGAAAGATATTCTCACATATACGCGGCTAATCAACGGGTTATGGAGATACACATTAATTGACATCAATGCGAGGAGTAGGGATTGCCATGCAACAGATGCACTATGAGTTATAAGTGTATGGAAGCTCAAACTGAAAACTAAGTGGGTATGCATACAACTCTATATGAAAAATTCCCACTAGTATATGAAAGTAAAAGCATAGGAGACTCTCTATATGAAAAACAAGTTGCTATTTTGAAGCACAAGTGTGGTAAAGGATAATAGCAATGCCCCTTTCTCTCTTTTTCTCTCATTTTGTTTCTATTTTTCGTTGGGATCATTTTGGCCTCACATTTTTTCCTTTTATTTTCTTTTCATTTTTGTCCGGAGTCTCATCCCGATTTGTGGGGGAATCATAGTCTCCATCATCCTTTCCTCACTGAGACATGCTCTAATAATGAATAATGATGATCATCACACTTCTTACAACTCAAAATTACAACTCGATACCTAGAACAATATGACTCTATATGAATGCCTCTCATGGTGTACCATGATGTGCAATGATATAGTGTAGCAAAGAAATCAAAAAACATACAAGCCATGAAAATATCAAGATACCTATCTTACGATCATGCAAGGCAATATGAAAATGAATGTTCAAGTCATGTATATGATGATGATGGAAGTTGCATGGCAATATATCTCAGAATGGCTATGGAAATGCCATAATAGGTAGGCCTAGTGGATGTTTTGAGGAAGATATAAGGAGGCTTATGTGTGATAGAGTGTATCATATCACGAAGTTTGGATGCACCGGTGAAGTTTGCACCACATCTCGAGGTGAGAAAGGGCAATGCATGGTACCGTAGAGGCTAGCAAATTGCGGAAAGGTAAGAGTGTGTATATTACATGGACTCACGTTAGTCATAAAGAACTCACATACTTATTGAAAGGTAAGATTGTTGATGCAGATCGTCGTCACGATCCTTGCCCCGGCGGCACTCCGGCGCCACCGGGAGAGAGGGGGAAAGATCCCCCCTCCTTATTCTTCTTGGCCTCCTCCCTAGATGGGAGGAGGGTTTTCCCTCTGGTCCTTGACCTCCATGGCGGCGGAGGGGCGAAAGCCCCTCCTAGATTGGTGAAGGAAATATGCCCTAGAGGCAATAATAAAGTTATTATTTATTTCCTTATATCATGATAAATGTTTATTATTCATGCTAGAATTGTATTAACCTGAAACTTAGTACATGTGTGAATACATAGACAAACAGCGTGTCACTAGTAGGCCTCTACTTGACTAGCTCATTAATCAAAGATGCTTAAGGTTCCTAGCCATAGACATGAGTTGTCATTTGATGAACAGGATCACATCATTAGAGAATGATGTGATTGACTTGACGCATTCTGTTAGCTTAGCACTTGATCGTTTAGTATCTTGCTATTGCTTTCTTCATGACTTATACATGTTCCTATGACTATGAGATTATGCAACTCCCGAATACCGGAGGAACACTTTGTGTGCTATCAAACGTCACAACGTAACTGGGTGATTATAAAGATGCTCTATAGGTGTCTCCGATGGTGTTTGTTGAGTTGGCATAGACCGAGACTAGGATTTGTCACTTCGATTATCGGATAGGTATCTCTGGGCCCTCTCGATAATGCACATCACTATAAGCCTTGCAAGCAACGTGACTAATGAGATAGTTGCAGGATGATGCATTATGGAATGAGTAAAGAGACTTGCCGGTAACGATATTGAACTAGGTATGATGATACCGACGATTGTATCTCGGGCAAGTAACATACCGATAACAAAGGGAACAACGTATGTTGCTATGCGGTTTGACCGATAAAGATCTTCGTAGAATATGTAGGAGTCAATATGAGCATCCAAGTTTCGCTATTGGTTATTGACTGGAGATGTGTCTCCGTCATGTCTACATAGTTCTCGAACCCGTAGGGTCCGCACGCTTAACGTTCGATGACGATTTGTATTATGAGTTATGTGATTTGATGACCGACGTTTGTTCGGAGTCCTGGATGAGATCACAGACATGACAAACAGTCTCGAAATGGTCGAGATGTAAACATCGATATATTGGAAGGCTATATTCGGACATCGGAAAGGTTCCGAGTGATTCAGGTATTTTTCGGAGTACCAGAGAGTTACGGGAATTCGTATTGGGTCTTAATGGGCCATACGGGAAAGGAGAGAAAGGCCTCAAGGGTGGCCGCACCCCTTCCCCATGGACTGGTCTGAATTGGACTAGGGAAAGGGGGCGCCCCCTTCCTTCCTTCTCCTTCTCCCTTCCCCTTTTCCTATTTCATGTGGGAGGTGGAATCCTACTAGGACTAGGGAGTCCTAGTAGGACTCCACACTTTGGCGCGCCCTATGAGGGCCGGCCTCCTCCTCCCTCCATCTTTTATATACGTGGCCAGGGGGAACCCCATGCACGCACAAGTTGATTTTAGCCGTGTGCGGTGCCCCTCTCCACAGATACACACCTCGATCATATCGTTGCAGTGCTTAGGCGAAGCCCTGCGGTGGTAACTTCATCATCACCGTCACCATGCCGTCATGCTGATGAAATTCTCCCGTGAAGCTCAACTGGATCAAGAGCGCGTGGGACGTCATCGAGCTGAACGTGTGCTGAACACGGAGGTGTCGTACGTTCGGTGCTTGGATCGATTGGATCGCGAAGAAGTTCGACTACATCAACCGCATCACTAGACGCTTCCGCTTTCGGTCTACGAGGGTACGTAGACACACTCTCCCCGCTCGTTGCTATGCTTCTCCTAGATAAATCTTGCGTGATCGTAGGAAATTCTTTGAAATACTACATTCCCCAACAATTGGATCTATCAATCTATTTCTCTTCTGTTTTGTGACCCAGATTTCTAGCCCTTCGCCGCTTCTTAAATATCTAGATATCCGTAACTCCGATTGCACTAAAATTTTAACACGTTTTTTTCTGGATATATGCTTCTTTGCGCCCAAAGAAGACCCCCAACCGACTTATAGTGTGCCCACTAGGCACCACCATGCGCCCGGGGGGCAAGCGCGCCTTAGTGGTTAGTGGAGGTCTTGGGCCTCTGTTTGCATTGACTCCACCTCCCAAAAATCACATACATTCCAAAATAATTCTCTGTAAATTTTTACCGTGTTTGGACTTTGTTTGATAGGGATATTCTGCGAAATAAAAACATGCAACAAACATGAACTGGCACTCAGCACTGGATCAATATGCTAGCCCCAAAAATAATATAAAATTTTGCCAAAATATGTGAAAGTTGTATAATATTGGCATGGAACAATCAAATATTATAGATACGTCTCCGTCCATGTTGAAAGAGTGCCGCTAAAAATCAGTAACCTCTTCACCGAATAGCTCCCAGTGCCTCTAAAAAGTCGTGTAGGAAAACCAACAGGACCCGATGCTTTTGTTGGGAACATCTAAAAGAGTGCATACTTGAATTCCTCTTTAGAGTATGGTGCATTTTTCTTAACATTCATGTATCCATCCATGCTGATCGGAATATGAGACAAAACCTCCTCCGTCCCAATACATCCATCAGACATGTACAAATTTTCATAGAACTGATTGGTCATCTCTGCCATCTGCTTAGCATCCGAAGTGACCATCCCATCTGGTTTCTCGAGTAGAGAAATATTGTTTCTTGCCCTCCTTTCACGTGCCTTTTTTAGAAATACTGAGTATTACTATTGCCTGTAGAGAGCCAGTTTATGTGTGACCACTATCTAATCATTATATCCTCCCGATATGACATCTCAACAATACGGTCCTGAACCCTCTACTCCTCTTCTCTGGTCCAATGCACGCCAGGTTTGATCGTCGCTCTGCTAGCTGCTGGCGCAATCTTCTCAGCTCTAGCCGAACTAATCCAAAGTCGCACGGCTCCAATGCTTAAGTGAAGAACTAACTGAGGTCAGTTTTGATGCTAGTTCTGACATGTTGGTAGACGGTTCATTTTGCTCCCACGCGTGCTTCAATGTTGCGGCAAATCTGTCACCAGTCTCCCAACAACACTCATACCAAAACGGGTTCTTCAGTGCAATCCTTAGGTTATTTGCCTCAAGTTCATTCAACAATGGTATGGGGCTGAGATATGATTTTTCCGCTATAAGGTGCTCGACAGAAACAAAAGGAAACATAGTTCACTAGTTGGCGCTAGCTAAAGCTCAATCGAGCCGGACCCTACAGAATTCTCCTCCAACAACTCTCTTCTCAAAGGTCCAGTCCAAACCCTTGTATCCGAGGTCAACTAGTTCACATACATTGAACGCTTCTCTGAAGCCTTCAATTTGAGCGTTATGTCTCTCATTAGGGCCCATTTGCTCCTCTCTCCAAAGTTTTCGGTGGCAATTTTAGAGACGCGAGAATGACAAGTTTAGACGACACACACGACAATTTCCTAGTAAAAAATACACCAGGCACGGATTTGCCAGGCTTGGCAACTAAACTTCCCATCATCGCGTCACTAAAACTGTCATAAAAAACATTAGATTAGCCATGGTCAATTCCTGAATATTCGGGTGTTTTCATGGTCCTTGATTGTTACCGAACGTCTTTTGTTTATGTTGATGCAATACTTGTTATATTTACTCATTTAAGTATAGAACAATAAATCAACACCCGCTCTGTCATTGATGCACGAGTGATGGCATGTTCTAAATTCAAAAAATATTCGTGAATTCATAAATATGTTCACGAATCACGAATTAGAAAAATGTTCGCTATTTTGAAAAAAGTTCATAGTTTTGAAAATGTTCACGAATTCAAAAAATATTCATGACTTTGAATGTCCATGAAATACAAAAGGTGTTCATGAATTCAAAAAATATTCATGAATTTGGAAATTGATTCCGTATTTCAAAAGGTGTTCATGTATTTCAAAAAGTGTTCACGAAGTTGAAAAAATGCGCATGACTAATAAAGTCATGAATCAAAAAAATCACGAATATGAAAATGTTCACGAGTTTAGAAAAAAGTTCACGGATTTGAAAAATAAAGAAAAGAAAAAAATAAAAAGAAAGAGAAAACAAAAATGAAGAGCAGAAAGAAAACCCAGAAGAAAAGGCAAAGGAAAAAGAACCACCTTTCCAAAACCGATGGGGAGAAAAAACGACAATGGGCCGGCCCATACAGAGGACGAGGCGCGTGGGAGGGTACGTCGATAAAACGGAACGTTGCCGCCTCCTTTAGAGCATCTCTGTCAGACCCCTTATATCGCGGACCCTTATAACGCATTTACAGTTCGTAGAAAACGTGTTTTGCAGGCTCACACAGGCTTTGGCCAAACAGACCCGGCTCGAATATTCTCTTTTATAGTTCTGCTATGCGGGGTCTGTCCTACTAAACATGTTTTCTGAATTTGACACATAACTCACATATTACACAAAAGTATGAATTCACATAACATAAAATGTGAATATTATGAATTCAAATTACAATAATGATTTTAATCACCAAATTAAACTAATAATTCAAGACAGCAATTGTCCCAAATACAATAATGATACCGATCACACATGAATTAAGTGAAATGAATGTAAAATTGGCCGGTGCCTTTGCCAATGGTGCTCAAGGAGATCTTCCTGAAGCTGATTGTGGGTGTTTGCATCCTCAATCTGCCAGTATGTTTGAAGTAATGCTTGTATGCGGTCAGGGTCTAGCTGGCTTTACACGACTACTAACATAATGCAGAAGAACTCCAAGTTCGTGTCCCTCTCATCTTCATTGATCATCTTGTGAAGAATCACACAACATGTCATTATGTTGTTCACGGTTTTCTTGTCCCAAAAACGAGCAGGATCACAAACAATGGCAAATCTAGATTGCAAAAACCCAAAGGCTCTTTAAATATCTGTAGCGACCTGACCCAAATGGATCAAGTCTCTGTGCTTAAGCATCATCCGTGGATCGGTATGCTGACACACACAGTACTCAAGGATTTATAATAGAGATAAATCACATGTATAAAGTAACGTAAATACTATTACCTCAATCAACATAGCGGAAGTAACAACAACGTTGTGGAGTGCCAACAACACCAATGGCAAAGTTGAGTGTAGACATCGCAACCCTAACGTATCACTTACTCGTCGAATAATTCCTGCAACATGAGACATTGTAGCCATGTAGGTCAGTACATTGAATGTACTGGCAAATCCACACCATAAAATAATGATGAACAATATCTATCACTACATGCATATTTGGCTGGTGGAGGCTGTAAGGTTATTTTTTTGCATAAAGCTGATTTTTTCCTACAACAAAGGAATACATTTTATTTACTACTCAGTTGAATTAAGCAATATTGAGAAGGTTCCTCCAACTCAAACCCAAAGTCACCAATGTCATTAGTAACCCAACAAAATTAATTAAATAGAGTGTTGAGATCAACAAATAATCCACTTCTAGATACTCAAAGATGTCCATAACCATGGACACGGCTAATCATGATTAGTGTGTACACTCTGTAGAGGTTTGTGCACTTTACCCCACAAGACTCGATCGCCTCCGTTGAAGTCCTCGCACTGCCTGATGTTTGAGAAACGGATGAACGAGACACAGTCTTTCAGAATCATTCACTCTTTACCCTGGATAGACCGATACACCTACGTTCCCCCTACATCTGCTAGTCCACCACTGAAAGAGCTCACACAACATACTCAACTATGCCAGAGCCCATAATGGCTTGTGGCTGCACATGGAAGTTTCTAGGCATGAAAATATCATCTGATCCCTTTGAGTCTTGGTGGCATTCCAATAGGGTGATCGCACGGGTCCTCCGGGATCCCCTTGGGCAAGCACTAGGTTCTCCAGGTGCCCGGGCAAACCACTGGGTGCTCCAGGGTGCCCCAACCAATCCACCCAGATGTGTATTAAAGTAGCCACCTTAAGTTTCCCTTAGATAATATCACTCTCGCATCCATCATAAATCTCACATACCAATCCACGTCTACGCACGGCTAAGCAATACATAACAAAGTGTATATTTCTGGGGTTGATCTCAAGTCATTGAGTTCCTATCTCATGAACTACATAGCATCACCACATGTTTTCCAAACCCTACTAATGCAATCTTTGAGGATATAACTAATGCAAGTAAAACTGGGTATTGAAGAGTATGGTCAAAGTGTGAACTTGCCTTGTACTGTTGATGAAGATTCTTCGCACTCATAAAGTGTGATAGATCTACTCGTCATACTCCGTTCAATCTATCATAAGCAAACAATTGTAACCACACATAAGCAATCATTCAAAAGGTTGAACAGAACAAAGAAAACACTTTGGAAAACTTCAAAATCAAGCAAATGACTCTTGCAAGAAAAAACAATTTCTAACAGTACCAAAATTTAGTGAATTTGGCCTTATCAGAAAGTTTAGGTCAAGTGCTTCGATTTGCAAAAAGAATCAACTAAATCGGAGTTATAAAACTCAAGTTATGATGAAAACAAGATTAAATTCAAATATGTTTGAATTCAAATTTTAAAACTTTCAAAAATATTTTTAGTTTGGTTCTATGGATAGAAGAAACAATTCTGAAACTGTTGGCGTTGGTTTCGTTGGATTTGTACAAACGAGTAAAAAGGTACGAAGGTTTAAAGGTGAGGGGCTAAATTGTAAATAAACTAATTACATCTAGGTCCCTGGACGAAAATAAAACAGAAAAAGAAAAACTTATCTAACGAACGCTCGTTTTCTAACCCTAACCAGCGAACGTTCTCTAAATAAGTAGATTAAATAAGAAAAACTGGGTTTTAACGAAAAACAGAGAAAACCGAAAAACAGATCAAGGGTTCGGTTTATACCGGTTCGCGACGGTTTGAAGAAAACCAGCGGGTCGTGGAGCGGGTCGGGTCCGATGGATCGGATGGGGCTCCGACGGCGGCGGGTCGGGTGGACTCCGGCGAGTCCGGTGAGCGGCGGCGGTGGCGCGGGGCGCTGCGGCGGCGTGGGCGGTGGCTAAGGCGGCAGTGGAACGCGTGCGCTGCGGCGGCGTGGATGTGGGAGGCAGCAGCGGCGAGGCGGGCGGCGTGCAGTAGCAACCAGCGGCGAGGTGGGAGGCGTGCATCAGCAAGCAGCGGCGGCGGCGACGACGATGGCGACGGCGAGTGCGAGACGGGGAGGAGGAAAGAAACGAGGCCCGGGGCTCCGGTATATTGTGACGCCCCCGATTTGTCCGTACACTAATCATGCACGCAAATGTGTACGGCCAAGATCAAGGACTCACTGGAAGATATCACAACACAACTCTAGACACAAATTAAAATAATACAAGCTTTATATTACAAGCCAGGGGCCTCGAGGGCTCGAATACAAAAGCTCGAAAACACAAGAGTCAGCGGAAGCAATAATATCTGGGTACAGACATAAGTTAAACAAGTTTGCCTTAAGAAGGCTAGCACAAAAGTAACAATGATCGAAAAGGCAAGGCCTCCTGCCTGGGACCTCCTAACTAATCCTCGAAGCCGAACTCCACGTAGAAACATCCTCGGGATCCTCTGGCTCCTGGACTCCACCATCTGGTTGCGTCATCCGAGAAGAAGGGAGAAAAAGAGGAAAAGGAGGAGAAAAGCAACCGTGAGTACTCATCCAAAGTACTCGCAAGCAAGGATCTATACTACATATGCAAAGGTATATGTATAAAGGGGTAATATTTGTGGACTGAACTGCAGAATGCCAGAATAAGAGGGGGGTAACTAATCCAATCAAAGACTATGCTTCTCGTAACCTCCATCTTGCAGCAGAAGATGAGGGTAGCTGGAAAGTAACAAGTATCCTCGCTTCTCGTAGCCTCCGTCTTGTAGCAGTAGAAGGGAAAAGATGGTAAGTTCACCAAGTAATCATTGTATAGCATAAACCTACTCGGCGATCCTCCCGCACATCACCCTGTGAGAGAGCAACCACCGAGTTATCTCTGGCACTTGTAAGGGTGTGTTTTATTAAGTATCCGGTTCTAGTTTTCATGAGGTCGGAATACAACTCCGGGTCGTCCTTTTACCGAGGGACATGGCTATTCGAATAGATTAACTTCCCTGCAGGGGTGCACCACATAACCCAGCACGCTTGATCCCATTTGGCCGGACACACTTTCCAGGGTCATGCCCGGCCTCAGAAGATCAACACGTCGCAGCCCTACCTAAGCACGGCCGAGAGGTCAGCACGCCGGTCTAAGTCCTAGGCGCGCAGGGGTCCGGGCCCATCGCCCAACGCACACCTGCACGTTGCGTACGCGGCCGGTGAGCAGACCTAGCAACCTCCATTACTAAGGAAGTTGCGTTACGCGGTCCAACCCGGCGCGCGCCGCTAAGTCGCTGACGTCAAGAAGGCTTCGGCTGATATCACGACGTCGAGTACCCATAACTATTCCCACGTAGCTGGTTAGTGCATATAGACCAAATGGCCAGACTCAGATCAAATATCCAAACTCGTTAAGCGTGTTATTATGAAATAACCGCGGACAACGACCAGGGCCAGGCCACCTCTCGACTGGGTGTCACAACCTGCCCCTGTCGCTCCGCCACAACGATCCACTTGGGGGCTGTCAGGAACTCAGGCCCACCACTACCTGGATGGAGCCACCTGTCCTTTCAGCCCCCACATCAAATCACTTGCGGGTACTCAATGAGCCGACCCGACTTTAGTCACATCAAGTATCATGTAAAGTATGTATATAGTATATACTCGTGATCACCACCCGAGGTGATCACGGCCCGATAGTATAGCATGGCAGACGGACAAGGATGTGGGGCCACTGATGGAATACTAGCATCCTACACTAAGCATTAGGATGGCAGGTACATGTATCAACAGTTGTAACAGCAATGACAGGCTATGCAACAGAATAGGAGCAACCGAACAGTAACATGCTACACTACTCTAATGCAAGCAGTAGAGAGAAGAATAGGCGATATCTGATGATCAAAGGGGGGGCTTGCCTGGAATCCCTGCAGACGAAAGGAATCTTCGGAAGCGTAGCCGTAGTCGAACACCGAAGCATCAATGGTCTCGGGGTCTATCACAATATCGGAGTCTACTGAAAATAAGCAACGAAGGGGAAACAAATAAATAACAGAGCAAACAATAGCATCACAATGCATAACATGGCAAAAGGCGGTGCTACGTGTGATCTAACGCAGTAGGAGGTGATACTGGCAAGGATGAAAAACATCCAGGAAAGTATTCCCGGTGTTTCGCGTTTTCGGGCAGATGAAACGGAGGGGGAATGTTGCACGTTCGGTATGATAGAGAGGTGTGGCGGATGAACGGACCGCGTATCCGGATTCGTCTCGTCGTTCTGAGCAACTTTCATATATAAATTATTTTTATCCGAGTTACGGTTATTTCTCTATGAATTTTCAAAGTTTTACCATTATTTAGGAATTTCTGGATTTATATTAATTCGAACTAAAAGCAAAATATAATTTTGTCACCTAGTGCTACTCCAACACGTGTGTATGACAGTGGGGACGGTGGGGTTGGGTTGACCCAGTCAAATTTCACTAGTCAACATAGGAATAGTGTAAGCGGGCCCGTGTGTCATAGACTGGGGCACATTTTAATTTAGTTTGTTACTTTAATTTACAGTAGGGTCCATATGTCATAGGCATTACACCTAGCCATTATTTATCCTAACTAGTACTACTAATCAGCTAACTAAACTAAACAGGGCCGCCCTCATCCAGAGAGCCAGCCGGCCATGCACGTGCACACACACCCCACACACACACACACACACACACACACACACACACACGAGCCATGGCTAGAAGCAGCAAAGCAGAGCAGCAACTTGCAGTGGCAGAAACTAAGCTATAGCAGCGGCAGCGGCTAGAGCAGCTGCGGCATAGAGCAGCAGCAAGCACGGCTAGCAGAAGGAGCAGCTAGCAAGCGGAGCAGAGCAGAGCAGCGGCAGGAGCAGCGTACACGGGCAGTAGGGGAGCGCGGGACATGGCCGGGGCGGTCGGGCGAGGCAGGCGGTGAGCAGTGCCGGGCGCGGCTGGGGCAGCCTGTAGCTTGCGACGAGCGCGGCCAGGCGAGGCGGAGGCGCAGCAGTGGGCATGGGTGACTGCAGTGGTAACAGGAAGCAGCGGCAGCAGGTGCGTGACAGCGGCGACGGTGTCGGCGTTGGGGACTGCAGCCAGCAGTGTGCCGGGCGGCATCCAGCGAGCGACGAGGAGCAACGGGCAACTGGGGACGCGGCCTCGCGCGCGCGTCGGCGTGCAACACACGTAGACGGGCGTGGCCGGCGGCCTGCGGTGTGAAGAAAAAAATGTGTATGGGCGCGCGTAGCTTCGGAACCAATGGAGACAACGTCCTACGGCATCGAATCGAAGGGGAAAATTCCGGGAATCAAAGGAGGAGCTCACCACGACGACGATGGTGAGGTCGGGGAGGCCGGGGCGGTGCCGGAGAAGCGGATCGAGGCGACGGGGTTGGCGGCCATGGTGGAGAGGAGACGCCCGATCTGGTGATGTGGACCCCCGCGGCTCGAGCTGGTGGACGGGGACGGCGTGGATGAGCGCATGGAAGCTCCTGGACGTCAACTCTGGGAGCGGGGAGGTCAGTGGCCGCGACGGTGACGATGGCCATGGCGGCAGTAGCGCTCGGCGTCGAACAAATCGAGATAACGAGCAAGAGGGGGAGTGATTGGGGGCTAGGGTTCCTTCAGGGGGACGGGCTCGTCCAGGTATAACCCTAGGCGAGTTCCTGTAGTGCCAGGTGTTGGCCATCGAGCCATGGCGAGCACGGATGCTCGCCACGCCATGCCTCTGCTTCCTCTGTACGTGAGGGAGGGGATGGATGGTTAGGTGGGCTGGGCCTCTTTTTCTTTTTCTTTTTTTTTCCTGTAGCAGTAGGCCTTAGTGCACAGTGTACTAGTTTTCTTTTCCTTTTCTTTTCTGTTTTTCTTATTTTCTTTATTGTTTTTATTTATTCTTCATAGCAATTGATTTTGTTGTTTATGAAACTTCGCAAAAAAACAATACTTTGAAGCTGCTCACAAATTCTCGCGACATCTGGAAATGCTTAAATTGCACTTAGAATTTAAATGGCTTCATCCATTTATTTTGGTCGACAAAAATTATTGCTAGGTACAAAATGTTAGCCCAAATAATGTTGGTTTCAACATGAAAAATGCTAAGGGATTATTTAGAATCATGCCAACATTTTTGGTTGGATTGTTCGCAGAAATAATAATTTAAATTGTATTTTAAATTTGAATTTCGATTCGGATTTGAATCAGAGTGAGTTTAGTAACAGTAACAGAGTGACATGGCATCATTAACATGGGATTACTATAGCGTAATCACCCGGGTGTCACAATTCTCCTTCACTACAAGAAATCTCGTCCCGAGATTTAAGAGGTGGAGTAAGGGGGAAGTTCTGGTTGCGAAATTCTAACGGGTCTTCTTGGTCTTGGTTGCCCTTCTCGAAGAGGTTGACTCCTTGCGTTGATGTCTTTATTTCTCCGCTTCAAGTCATCGTGGTCAAGTCGTCAACCTTTCTACGGAATCTCCATCGTCGTACGAACGCGACCAGGGGGGAAACTCCGGAAGAACGCATCTCCACAAAGTCGGGCATCTGACGGTGAGCTCCATGGGAAAAACTCGAGGTACCCAACGAGTTGTATTTCAGTGAATTTGTTGAGTGCAATATACGATGGTACCAAAGTTTCAAACGGGTAGACAATCATTCGATGTCTAGACAGAAGCTGGAATGGGGGCAATGCACAACGAGAATAACATGGTGTTTGATTCCAAGATGAATAATGGTATAGAATTTAGCTCACGAATCACATACGAAGCCAGGTGCAAAGGATACATTAGAATCCGGGTTGTAAAGAAGAGTCAGGTTTCGATCCTGGGACCTGTGGGTTATGGGCCCACCATGGGGGTTGAAAATAGGAAGGGTGGTGACATCTTGCACAGCAGCGACAGGGAGGCATGTCAGCGGATAGCTTGTCAGCTATGTCGGCTACAATGTCGGTACCAAGGACGGGGAACGAAGAGGACCATTTTCCCATTTGTTGTAATGAGGCGGACCAACAGGCAAAGTTCTCGCCGATCGGTAGTTGCCGGAATGTTATCAACGTTAGTAACAGGGTCTTACTCACAGAGTTGTACACCAAGGTGTTTACATAAGCAGAAAATTATTACTGCTTAGATTATATGTAGATCAAGGAAAGGTTAAACAAACAAATGGAAAGGAAAATTGTGATTACACACAATTAATAGGAGTATATGCTTCCCATGGGCAAGCAGAACATGACATACAGGGTAGGAGAGCAAGGACCCAACCATTCAGATAAAGTGGCAAGGATTAATCAAGATGTTAACCATACAACGGTGTTCAGATAACTGACCAAGAAACATTTAGCATTGGGCTTCAAATGCTCTTGCTGAATATTGGAGTACCGCATGCATGCTTCGAGATAGCATTGGCATGGTCTTGAAGCAAAGGTCGGACTTAGATATACAAAGGATTCATCAGGAACAACTTATAGAATAAGTCTTACAATTTCCTCCTGGAAGAATGGCTATCCTTGCAAAAGAAATTATAATGATTGGTCCTCCAGCTAGGGGTGCTAGGCATGTCATCGGATTACCGGGTCATCAAAAGGACCAACATTATAACTACTGGAAAGTTGTCCCAACCATCATATCTGACCGAGATTCAGATCCGATTGGTGTCATGATACCTCAAACTCATTATGTTTGAGAAGAAATGGTGCAACATTAATCGATGAAATGACATTGCAAGATTCTCGGGAAATGAACTCATGGGAACGGGTTCCCGAAACAATAGTTCATCACTAAACCAAGGAGAAGATGAGGAGGTGGCTGATGGGCTCAGCGACAATTCATCGAGAATTCCAAACAGATGGTATTCCACAATAATATGATCAAGAGGATGACACTTATCAATTCAAATGATATAACGTTGTATGCTCGAGAAAAACATACACCATTAATCATTAGGTGAAAGGTGTGCCCGAAATATGACCTTAGGCAGCAAGATCAATGTTAGAGTGACGATTCAATAACCAACAGTCTAAGAACGAACTGTCGATCGTTAACTTCAAAGCAATAGGGTTGCTAGAAGTGCAGAACTCAAGTAGCATCTTTAGCATATTGGTATCCCAGTTGAAAACAACACGGGGACCAAGGAAGAATGGTGATGGGGAGTAGTATCACTATACCAAGAATTCTGATGAGGTGGAGCAGTCTCGCAACATTCTTGACATAAAAGATGGTAATACTCCAAGATAGAACATATTACAAGTTGGAGAGTAAGTTTTAATCATAACGTGGACAAGCTCGCGATGAAAGGAAGTCAAGGGTGTTGTCGATGATAATAAAAATCATCGAGGACAAGGAGGGTATTTCTCATCATAAACTCCGTTGACGTCTCAGAAGAAGTCAAAGTGTTGAAGGTGATCTAACACATTTGCCGGGAGGTTTCAAGAGGATGCAATCAAACAACAACGGCAACAAGCAAGGGAATGACAAAGTGGCAAGTTATAGGATCATTATATAAGATGCAAGCTCGGGACCAAAGTTGCCTTTCAAGACAAGCAACATGATGTTGAAAGCTCGACGTAAGTGGTGCTCACACACTGAAGAATTCGTGCACCAGAGAAGGACGAGGTAGCACAGTCAAAGATAGCTAGACAAGGGATGTACCCGATAGTCTAGGAATAAACCAGCTTGAGTTTAAAAATTTCCCAGTAACATCTACTAGGGGTGTTGAATTTTTAGAGCAAATTTGATTTACTAAACGGTGTCCTCGGTTGACGGCAACCTAGAACCCGTAGAGTGATTACGACAAGCAAAGGTATTACTTCATCAAAAGTTCAAAAGGTGTAGTGCAAAGGCATGATATCCTCGAGATATCAGAGGGTAAAACTCGAAGGTAGAACACGATAGAAGTTGAACTAGGTCATTGACCTATGATAGTAGATGCTTTAACCTTGTCAAAAATTGACGAGGCCTGGAATGGATTTATTCCAGATATATTGAATAAGGACAGCATGGTTGGAACCATAACTGCAAGGTATCAAATTTATTGACACCGAAAGAATTATACAGTTGGATAATTATTTTGCAAGAAGCTTCCGAGATGGTCTACATCATTTTCATGGGCATGAACACAAAGTTCAAGGTCGACTCCCACTTATTTAATGCATATCATTTCATTCACCTCTCGCTTTGACAAAACTGTAGTGTTGAAATTTTATCAGGTAGAACACCAAAAGAGTATGACTTGTGAAAACTTTTGGGTTCTCACGGGTTAGGGGAAGGCATAAGTTCAACCCATCGGGCATCTTAGTAACATATACC
The DNA here is from genome assembly GCA_902687465.1 of Secale cereale. Classification (NCBI taxonomy): domain Eukaryota; kingdom Viridiplantae; phylum Streptophyta; class Magnoliopsida; order Poales; family Poaceae; genus Secale; species Secale cereale. The sequence goes on along the minus strand of LR738709.1, from coordinate 440,339,900 downwards.
ACAAGTTTCAAAAGTAAAAACACGAGCTCAAAAGCAGAGCATGGTTGGTCAAGCAGATGATATAATTTACCAAAGGCATTATGTATCATGGGAAGAACTCACAAGGTGATTGAATATGAAGGACATTGTTGGATAACAATCCAACAATAGATCGGGCAATCCACAACGGAGCTGATGTGAGTATCGATACTCACTCAGAGGAAGGAAGAATGCAGAGGCATCAGATTCAAGAATCACCTTATTAGTATGATGCTTGAAATAGAAATAAATTATGGTTTCCAAAAGGAAGGATCAAAAGCAGATGCTCTGATCAAGGATGGATAAGTTGAAAACACTTAGTTGGACAATCAATAAAGGTTTGAATTTCCGAGAACCAACTCATGTCCGGAATGACGTCTGAGTCGGAAAGATAATTTTATAAAGGATAACCTGATGACTGCGTGCATACACACACATTGAATCAATAGGCTCAAAATGGCTAAGACAAGGGATGTTAACGAAGACTACTAGTCATATGGAATTAACCATAATGCAAGCAGGAAAGAATTACAGGAGTAACAGGCTGCAGAGGATTTGCGAAAGATCAAAAGGTATCCCAATGAACTTTGTGAGACACATGAACAATCGAGAAGAACGGGTCCTCAATAATTGTGAGGAAATAACCGTAAGGGTTTTCATGTGACATAAAGCAGCAAGACAGTAAACTCAAAGGATTCTCGGACAACGGAGAATATTTCGAGGCATCTTGTAACGACAAGAGCGACGAGGAATGATCATGAGAATGATGAGTACAAGACGATATCCATAGGGATATATCATTGGCAGTGAACTGCAAAGGCGATGAGCACAAGGGTCTCGGGAAAATATCGAGAGATATCCTTAGAATATTCTGACGAAGCAGGCGACCTTCCGTAATGAGGGCTCTCCGGGAGAAATAGTTGCGAGAACCTAGAGTCAGAGTTAATAAAAGCTTTTAACCCGAATAGAGGAGAGATCAGAGTCCCAGAGTATAGACGAGGAATAAAAGATCCCAAGACCATCCATTGGTATTGCGGGCCCGTAAGCCACACAACAAGTTAGTAAATTTGTTTTTTCAAAAACTAGACTCAACTTCGGCCAAGGAGTTGGAAAGGGGGATTCCTACAGGCAGTCGGCTCTGATACCAACTTGTGACGCCCCCGATTTGTCCGTACACTAATCATGCACGCAAATGTGTACGGCCAAGATCAAGGACTCACTGGAAGATATCACAACACAACTCTAGACACAAATTAAAATAATACAAGCTTTATATTACAAGCCAGGGGCCTCGAGGGCTCGAATACAAAAGCTCGAAAACACAAGAGTCAGCGGAAGCAATAATATCTGGGTACAGACATAAGTTAAACAAGTTTGCCTTAAGAAGGCTAGCACAAAAGTAACAACGATCGAAAAGGCAAGGCCTCCTGCCTGGGACCTCCTAACTACTCCTCGAAGCCGAACTCCACGTAGAAACATCCTCGGGATCCTCTGGCTCCTGGACTCCACCATCTGGTTGCGTCATCCGAGAAGAAGGGAGAAAAAGGGGAAAAGGGGGAGAAAAGCAACCGTGAGTACTCATCCAAAGTACTCGCAAGCAAGGATCTATACTACATATGCAAAGGTATATGTATAAAGGGGTAATATTTGTGGACTGAACTGCAGAATGCCAGAATAAGAGGGGGGTAACTAATCCAATCGAAGACTACGCTTCTCGTAACCTCCATCTTGCAACAGAAGATGAGGGTAGCTGGAAAGTAACAAGTATCCTCGCTTCTCGTAGCCTCCGTCTTGCAGCAGTAGAAGGGAAAAGATGGTAAGTTCACCAAGTAATCATTGTATAGCATAAACCTACTCGGCGATCCTCCCGCACATCACCCTGTGAGAGAGCAACCACCGAGTTATCTCTGGCACTTGTAAGGGTGTGTTTTATTAAGTATCCGGTTCTAGTTGTCATGAGGTCGGAATACAACTCCGGGTCGTCCTTTTACCGAGGGACACGGCTATTCGAATAGATTAACTTCCCTGCAGGGGTGCACCACATAACCCAGCATGCTTGATCCCATTTGGCCGGACACACTTTCCAGGGTCATGCCCGGCCTCGGAAGATCAACACGTCGCAGCCCTACCTAAGCACAGCCGAGAGGTCAGCACGCCGGTCTAAGTCCTAGGCGCGCAGGGGTCCGGGCCCATCGCCCAACGCACACCTGCACGTTGCATACGCGGCCATGAGCAGACCTAGCAACCTCCATTACTAAGGAAGTTGCGTTACGCGGTCCAACCCGGCGCGCGCCGCTAAGTCGCTGACGTCAAGAAGGCTTCGGCTGATACCACGACGTCGAGTACCCATAACTATTCCCACGTAGCTGGTTAGTGCGTATAGACCAAATGGCCAGACTCAGATCAAATATCCAAACTCGTTAAGCGTGTTATTATGAAATAACCGCGGACAACGACCAGGGCCAGGCCACGTCTCGACTGGGTGTCACAACCTGCCCCTGTCGCTCCGCCACAACGATCCACTTGGGGGCCGTCAGGAACTCAGGCCCACCACTACCTGGATGGAGCCACCTGTCCTTTCAGCCCCCACATCAAATCACTTGCGGGTACTCAATGAGCCGACCCGACTTTAGTCACATCAAGTATCATGTAAAGTATGTATATAGTATATACCCGTGATCACCACCCGAGGTGATCACGGCCCGATAGTATAGCATGGCAGACGGACAAGGATGTGGGGCCACTGATGGAATACTAGCATCCTACACTAAGCATTAGGATGGCAGGTACATGTATCAACAGTTGTAGCAGCAATGACAGGCTATGCAACAGAATAGGAGCAACCGAACAGTAACATGCTACACTACTCTAATGCAAGCAGTAGAGAGAAGAATAGGCGATATCTGATGATCAAATGGGGGCTTGCCTGGAATCCCTGCAGACGAAAGGAATCTTCGGAAGCATAGCCGTAGTCGAACACCGAAGCATCAATGGTCTCGGGGTCTATCACAATATCGGAGTCTACCGAAAATAAGCAACGAAGGGGAAACAAATAAATAACAGAGCAAACAATAGCATCACAATGCATAACATGGCAAAAGGCGGTGCTACGTGTGATCTAACGCAGTAGGAGGTGATACTGGCAAGGATGAAAAACATCCAGGAAAGTATTCCCGGTGTTTCGCGTTTTCGGGCAGATGAAACGGAGGGGGAATGTTGCACGTTCGGTATGATAGAGAGGTGTGGCGGACGAACGGACCGCGTATCCGGATTCGTCTCGTCGTTCTGAGCAACTTTCATATATAAATTATTTTCATCCGAGTTACGGTTATTTCTCTATGAATTTTCAAAGTTTTACCATTATTTAGGAATTTCTGGATTTATATTAATTCGAACTAAAAGCAAAATATAATTTTGTCACCTAGTGCTACTCCAACACGTGTGTATGACAGTGGGGACGGTGGGGTTGGGTTGACCCAGTCAAATTTCACTAGTCAACATAGGAATAGTGTAAGCGGGCCCGTGTGTCATAGACTGGGGCACATTTTAATTTAGTTTGTTACATTAATTTACAGTAGGGTCCATATGTCATAGGCATTACACCTAGCCATTATTTATCCTAACTAGTACTACTAATCAGCTAACTAAACTAAACAGGGCCGCCCTCATCCAGAGAGCCAGCCGGCCATGCACGTGCACACACCC
>LR738709.1:440163575-440336097 GCA_902687465.1 Secale cereale | reverse complement strand
ACACACACACACACACACACACACACGAGCCATGGCTAGAAGCAGCAAAGCAGAGTAGCAACTTGCAGTGGCAGAAACTAAGCTATAGCAGCGGCAGCGGCTAGAGCAGCTGCGGCATAGAGCAGCAGCAAGCACGGCTAGCAGAAGGAGCAGCTAGCAAGCGGAGCAGAGCAGAGCAGCGGCAGGAGTAGCGTACACGGGCAGTAGGGGAGCGCGGGACATGGCCGGGGCGGTCGGGCGAGGCAGGCGGTGAGCAGTGTCGGGCGCAGCTGGGGCAGCCTGTAGCTTGCGACGAGCGCGGCCAGGCGAAGCGGAGGCGCAGCAGTGGGCATGGGTGACTGTAGTGGTAACAGGAAGCAGCGGCAGCAGGTGCGTGACAGCGGCGACGGCGTCGGCGTTGGGGACTGCAGCCAGCAGTGTGCCGGGCGGCATCCAGCGAGCGACGAGGAGCAACGGGCAACTGGGGACGCGGCCTCGCGCGCGCGTGGGCGTGCAACACACGTAGACGGGCGTGGCCGGCGGCCTGCGGTGCGAAGAAAAAAAAGTGTATGGGCGCGCGTAGCTTCGGAACCAATGGAGACAACGTCCTACGGCATCGAATCGAAGGGGAAAATTCCGGGAATCGAAGGAGGAGCTCACCACGACGACGATGGTGAGGTCGGGGAGGCCGGGGCGGTGCCGGAGAAGCGGATCGAGGCGACGGGGGTGGCGGCCATGGTGGAGAGGAGACGCCCGATCTGGTGATGTGGACCCCCGCGGCTCGAGCTGGTGGACGGGGACGGCATGGACGAGCGCATGGAAGCTCCTGGACATCAACTCTGGGAGCGGGGAGGTCAGTGGCCGCGACGGTGACGATGGCCATGGCGGCAGTAGCGCTCGGCGTCGAACAAATCGAGATAACGAGCAAGAGGGGGAGTGATTGGTGGCTAGGGTTCCTTCAGGGGGACGGGCTCGTCCAGGTATAACCCTAGGCGAGTTCCTGTAGTGCCAGGTGTTGGCCATCGAGCCATGGCGAGCACGGATGCTCGCCACGCCATGCCTCTGCTTCCTCTGTACGTGAGGGAGGGGATGGATGGTTAGGTGGGCTGGGCCTCTTTTTCTTTTTCTTTTTTTTCCTGTAGCAGTAGGCCTTAGTGCACAGTGTACTAGTTTTCTTTTCCATTTCTTTTCTGTTTTTCTTATTTTCTTTATTGTTTTTATTTATTCTTCATAGCAATTGACTTTGTTGTTTATGAAACTTCGCAAAAACCAATACTTTGAAGCTGCTCACAAATTCTCGCGACATCTGGAAATGCTTAAATTGCACTTAGAATTTAAATGGCTTCATCCATTTATTTTGGTCGACAAAAAATGTTGCTAGGTACAAAATGTTAGCCCAAATAATGTTGGTTTCAACATGAAAAATGCTAAGGGATTATTTAGAATCATGCCAACATTTTTGGTTGGATTGTTCGCAGAAATAATAATTTAAATTGTATTTTAAATTTGAATTTCAATTCGGATTTGAATCAGAGTGAGTTTAGTAACAGTAACAGAGTGACATGGCATCACGAACATGGGATTACTGTAGCGTAATCACCCGGGTGTCACATATATAAAGGCGGAGGGGGTGGCGGCTTCTTGGGGGATGGGCAAGGAAGGCGTACCCGTCCGGGACCCGGACGGCGGCGGCGGCGATGCCGTGCAGCGGCTGGAGTCCGAGCGAAGCTCGGGGACGAGCAGGATGGGCCGCGGCCTGGCTCGGGCGCAGGGCCGGCCCAGTTCGGTCGGCCCGCAATTTTTTCAGAAAAAGATTTCCTACAACATGAACATTTTTCTAGAGTCAAATAAAATCCACACCAATTAAGAAAATAAACAGTGTTTCTGGTTTATTTAAAAATCAAAATAAATATTTTAAAATACCCAAATTATTTCAAACTCATTTTTCTATTGTAGGGAATCATTTTACCTATTTACCATATATTTTATTTTTGGAGAAATTAATTTGAATAAAAACCAAATACCTCAAATTTGAAAAAAAAGAGTTTCAAAAATACTTCAAAAGAACTTCCAACTCATATTTCTTATAACTTGCAGTAGTCATTTTATCTTCTCTCATGAAAATCATTGAGTTGCATAAAGTTTCTGAATTTGAAATATTTTCAAATGGAATTCAAACCTTTTCTAAACCCTTTTCATTTATTAAATGGAAGAATTCATGCTCATACGTCTCCAACGTATCTTTAATTTTTTATTATTCCATGCTATTATTTATGAAGTCTTCGATGTTTAATGGGCTTTATCATTCACTTTTATATCATTTTTGGGACTAACCTACTAACCAAAAGGCCTAGTCCAGATTGTTGTTTTTTGCCTATTTCAGGGTTTTGCAGAAAAAGAATATCAAACGGAGTCCAAACGGAATGAAACCTTCGCGAGAGATATTTTTGGAGAAAATCAAGCCAGTGGAACTTGAGAACCACGTGAGGGGAGCATCGAGTGGCCCTCGAGGGTGGGGGCGCACCCCCCTTCCCAGGGCGCGCCCCCCTGCCTCGAGGCCCACTCGAGCGTCCCCCGGTGCCCTCCTTCTTCCTATATAAGTCCACGTACCCCAGAAACTCCGTGAACAGAGAGAAAACCCTAATTCCACCGCCGTAGCTTCCGTTCCCGTGGAGATCCCATCTTGGAGCATGTTTCGGAGCTCCACCGGAGGGGGATCCTGTTGGGGAACGTAGTATTTTAAATTTTCCTACGATCACGCAAGATCTATCTACTAGATGCATAGCAACGAGAGGGGAGAGTGTGTCAACGTACCCTCGTAGACCGGGAGCGGAAGCGTCAAGTGACGCGGTTGATGTAGTCGAACTTCTTCGCGATCTAACCGATCAAGCACCGAACGTACGACACCTCCGCGTTCAGCACACGTTCAGCTTGATGACGTCCCACGAGCTCTTGATCCAGTTGAGCTTCACGGGAGAGTTTCGTTAGCACGACGGCATGGTGACGGATATGATGTATCTACCGGCGCAGGGCTTCGCCTAAGCACTGCAACGGGATGACCAAGGTGTGTTTCTATGGAGGGGGGCACCGCACACGGCTAAAACAATTCAACTTGTGTGTCTTTGGGTGCCCCCCTGCCCCCGTATATATAGGTGCAAGGGGGAGGCCGGCCGGCCCTCTATGGTGCGGCTAGAGAGGCAATCCTACTAGGAATAGGATTGCAATCCTATTCCTAGTAGGAGTCCACCAAGAAGGAGAGGGGGAAGGAAGGAGAGGGAGAGGGAGAGGGAAAGAGGGGTCGCGCCCCCTTCCCCTAGTCCTATTCGAACTGCCCCTAGGGAGGGGGCGCGCCACCTCCTGGCTGCTGCCCTCTCTCTCCCCTATGGCCCACCAGGGCCCATCATTCCCCCGGGGAGTTCCGGTAACCCCCCCGGCACTCCGGTAAATTCCGAAACTTTCCAGAACACTTCCGGTGTGTGAATATAGTCGTCCAATATATCAATCTTTACGTCTCGGACATTCCGAGACTCCTCGTCATTTCCGTGATCTCATCCGGGACTCCGAACTACCTACGGTACATCAAAACTCATAAACTCATAATACCGATCGTCATCAAACATTAAGCGTGCGGACCCTATGGGTTCGTGAACTATGTAGACATGACCGAGACTCATCTCCGGTCAATAAGCAATAGCAGAACCTGGATGCTCATATTGGCTCCTACATATTCTACGAAGATCTTTATCGGTCAAACCGCATAACAACATATGTTGTTCCTTTAGTCATCGGTATGTTACTTGCCCGAAATTCGATCGTCGGTATCTCTATACCTAGTTCAATCTCGTTACCGGCAAGTCTCTTTACTCGTTCCGTAATACATCATCTCGTGACTAACTCATTAGTCTTTTGCTTGCAAGGCTTATTATGATGTGTGTTACCGAGAGGGCCTAGAGATACCTCTCCGACACTCGGAGTGACAAATCCTAGTCTTGATCTATGCCAACACCACGAATACTTTCGGAGACACCTGTAGAGCATCTTTATGATCACCCAGTTACGTTGTGACGTTTGATAGCACACAAAGTGTTCCTACGGTATTCGGGAGTTGCATAATCTCATAGTCATAGGAACATGTATAAGTCATGAAGAAAGCAATAGCAGTAAAACTAAACGATCATAGTGCTATGCTAACGGATGGGTCTAGTCCATCACATCATTCTCCTAATGATGTGATCCCGTTGATCAAATGACAACTCATGTCTATGGTTAGGAAACATAACCATCTTTGATAAATGAGCTAGTCTAGTAGAGGCAGACTAGGGACACTCTGTTTTGTCTATGTATTCACACATGTACTAAGTTTCCGGTTAATACAATTCTAGCATGAATAATAAACATTTATCATGATATAAGGAAATATAAGTAACAACTTTATTATTGCCCCTAGGGCATATTTCCTTCAGTCTCCCACTTGCACTAGAGTCAATAATCTAGCTCACATCGCCATGTGATTTAATACCGATAGTTCACATCGTTATGTGAATAACACCCATAGTTCGCATCGCCATGTGACCAACACCCAAAGGGTTTACTAGAGTCAATAATCTAGTTCACATCGCTATGTGATTAACACCCAAAGAGTACTAAGGTGTGATCATGTTTTGCTTCGTGAGAGAAGTTTAGTCAACGGGTCTGTCACATTCAGATCCGTATGTATTTCGCAAATTTCTATGTGTCTACAATGCTCTGCATGGAGCTACTCTAGCTAATTGCTCCCACTTGCAATATGCATCCAGATTGATACTTAGAGTCATCTGGATTTAGTGTCAAAGCTTGCATCGGCGTAACCCTTTATGACGAACTCTTTATCACCTCCATAATCGAGAAACATTTCCTTAGTCATCCAGTTACTAAGGATAATTTTGACCGCTGTACAGTGATCTACTCCTGGATCACTATTGTACCTCCTTGTCAAACTCATGGCAAGGTACACAACATGTTTGGTACACAGCATGGCATACTTTATAGAACCTATGGCTGAGGCATAGGGAATGACTTTCATTCTCTCTATATTTTTCTGTCGTGGTCTGGCTCTGAGTCTTACTCAACTTCACACCTTACAAGTCAGGCAAGAACTCCTTCTTTGACTGATCCATTTTGAACTACTTCAAAAATCTTATCAAGGTATGTACTCATCGAAACTCTTATCAAGCATCTTGATATATCTCTATAGATCTTGATGCTCAATATGTAAGCAGCTTCAACAAGGTCTTTCTTTGAAAAACTCCTTTCAAACACTCCTTTATGCTTTCCAAAAAATTCTACATCATTTCCGACTCACTTTCTTGTAAATACTCCTTTCCACAATATGTCATTCACATATACTTATCAGAAAGGTTGTAGTGCTCCCACTCACTTTCTTGTAAATACAGGCTTCACCGCAAGTCTGTATAAATCTATATGCTTTGATCAACTTATCAAAGCGTATATTCCAACTCCGAGATGCTTACACCAGTCCATAGATGGATCGCTGGAGCTTGCATATTTTGTTAGCACCTTTAGGATTGACAAAACCTTCTGGTTGCATCATATACAATTCTTCTTTAATAAATCCATTAAAGAATACAGTTTTGTTATCCATTTGCCAGATTTCATAAAATAAGGCAATTGCTAACATGATTCGGACAGACTTAAGCATCGCTACAGGTGAGAAAGTCTCATCGTAGTCAACTCCTTGACCTTGTCGAAAACTTTTCACAACAAGTCGAGCTTTGTAAACAGTAACATTACTGTCAGCGTCAGTCTTCCTCTTGAAGATCCATTTATTTTCAATGGCTTGCCGATCATCGGGCAAGTCAACCAAAGTCCACACTTTGTTCTCATACATGGATCCCATCTCAGATTTCATGGCCTCAAGCCATTTTGCGGAATCTGGGCTCATCATCGCTTCCTCATAGTTTGCAGGTTCATCATGTTCTAGTAACATGACTTCCAGAACTGGGTTGCCGTACCATTCTGGTGCGGAACGTACTCTGGTTGATCTACGACGTTCAGCAGAAACTTGATCTGAAGTTTCATGATCATCATCATTAGCTTCCTCACTAATTGTTGTAGGAATCACTGGAACTAGTTTCTGTGATGTTCCACTTTCCAATTCGGGAGAAGCTACAATTACCTCATCAAGTTCTACTTTCCTCCCACTCACTTCTTTCGAGAGAAACTCCTTCTCTAGAAAGGATCCACTCTTAGCAACAAAGACCTTGCCTTCGGATCTGTGATAGAAGGTGTACCCAACAGTTTCTTTTGGGTATCCTATGAAGATTTACTTCTCCGATTTGGGTTCGAGCTTATCATGTTGAAACTTTTTCACATAAGCATCGCAGTCCCAAACTTAAAGAAATGACAGCTTAGGTTTCTAGTCAAACCACAGTTCATACGGTGTCATTTCCACGGATTTAGATGGTGCCCTATTTAATGTGAATGTAGCTGTCTCTAATGCATAACCCCTAAAGCGATAATGGTAGATCGGTAAGAGACATCATCGATCGCACCATATCTAATAAAGTATGGTTATGACGTTCGGACACACCATTACACTATGGTGTTCCAGGTGGCGTGAGTAGTGAAACTATTTCACATTGTTTTTACTGAAGGCCAAACTCGCTAACTCAAATATTTTACCTCTATGATCATATCGTAGAAACTTTTATTTTCTTGTTACGATGATTCTCCACTTCACTCTGAAATTCTTTGAACTTTTCAAATGTTTCAGATTTGTGCTTCATTAAGTAGATATACCCATATCTACTCAAATTATCAGTGAAGGTCAGAAAATAACGATACCCGCCGCGAGTTTCAACACTCATTGGTCCGCATACATCAGTATGTATGATTTCCAACATCTCTGTTGCTCGCTCCACAGTTCCGGAGAACGGAGTTTTTAGTCATCTTGCCCATGAGGCATGGTTCGCAAGCACCAAGTGATTCATAATCAAGTGATTCCAAAAGTCCATCACTATGGAGTTTCTTCATGCGCTTTACACCAATATGACCTAAACGGCAGTGCCACAAATAAGTTGCACTATCATTATTAACCTTATATCTTTTGGCTTCAATATTATGAATATGTGTATCACACGATCGAGATCCAACAAACCATTTTCATTGGGTGTATGATCATAGAAGGTTTTATTCATGTAAACAGAACAACAATTATTCTCTAACTTACATGAATAACCATATTGCAATAAACATGATCAAATCATATTCATGCTCAACACAAACACCAAATAACACTTATTTAGTTTCAACACAAATCCCGAAAGTATAGGGAGTGTGCGATGATGATCATATCAATCTTGGAACTACTTCCAATACACATCGTCACTTCACCTTTAACTAGTCTCTGTTCATTCTGCAATTCTCGTTTCGAGTTACTAATTTTAGCAACTGAACTGGTATGAAATACCCAAGGCTTGCTATGAACACTAGTAAAGTACACATCAATAATCTGTATATCACATATACCTTTGTTCACTTTGCCATCCTTCTTATCCGCCAAGTATCTAGGGCAGTTCCACTTCCAGTGACCAATTCCTTTGCAGTAGAAGCACTTAGTTTCAGGTTTGAGTTTAGATTTGGGTTTCTTCACGGGAGTGACAACTTTCTTGTCATTCTTCTTGAAGTTCCCCTTCTATCCCTTTGCCCTTTACTTGAAACAAGTGGTCTTGTTAACCATCAACACTTGATGCTCTTTCTTGATTTCTACCTTCGCCGATTTCAGCATCGCGAAGAGCTCGGGAATTACTTTCGTCATCCCTTGCATATTATAGTTCATCACGAAGTTCTACTAATTTGGTGATAGTGACTAGAGAACTTTGTCAATTACTATCTTATCTAGAAGATTAACTCCCACTTGATTCAAGTAATTGTAGTACCCAGACAATCTGAGCACATGCTCACTGGTTGAGCTATTCTCCTCCATCTTGTAGGCAAAGTACTGTCAAAGGTCTTATACCTCTCGACACGGGCATGAGTATGAAATACTAATTTCAACTCTTGGAACATCTTATATGCTCTATGGCTTTCAAAACGTTTTTTGAAGTCCCGGTTCTAAGCCGTAAAGCATGGTGCACTTAAACTATCAAGTAGTCATCATACCGAGCTTTTGTCAAAACGTTCATAACGTCTATATCTGCTCCTGCAATAGGTCTGTCACCTAGCGGTGCATCAAGGACATAATTCTTCTGTGCAGCAATGAGGATAATCCTCAGATCACGGAATAGTTCCGCATCATTGCTACTAACATCTTTCAACATAGTTTTCTCTAGGAACATATAAAAAAATAAACGTGGAGCAACATCGCGAGCTATTGATCTACAACATAGATATGCTAATACTACCAGGACTAAGTTCATGATAAATTAAAGTTCAATTTAATCATATTACTTAAGAACTCCCACTTAGATAGACATCCCTCTAGTCATCTAAATGATCACGTGATCCAAATCAACTAAACCATGTCCGATCATCACGTGAGATGGAGTAGTTTCAATGGTGAACATCTTTATGTTGATCATATCTACTATATGATTCACGCTCGACCTTTCGGTCTCCAGTGTTCCGAGGCCATATCTGCATATGCTAGGCTCGTCAAGTTTAACCCGAGTATTCTGCGTGTGCAAAACTGTCTTACACCCATTGTATTTGAACGTAGAGCTTATCACACCCGATCATCACGTGGTGTCTCGGCACGAAGAACTTTCGCAACGGTGCATACTCAGGGAGAACACTTGTACCTTGAAATTTTGTAAGGGATCATCTTATAATGCTACCGTCGTACTAAGCAAAATAAGAAGCATAATAAGATAAACAACACATGCAAATCAAAATATGTGACATGATATGGCCATCATCATCTTGTGCTTTTGATCTCCATCTCCAAAGCACCGTCATGATCACCTTCGTCACCGGCGCGACACCTTGATCTCCATCGTAGCATCGTTGTCGTCTCGCCAACTATTGCTTCTACGACTATCGCTACCGCTTAGTGATAAAGTAAAGAAATCACATGGCGATTGCATTTCATACAATAAAGCGACAACCATATGGCTCCTGCCAGTTGCCGATAACTTTACAAAACATGATCATCTCATACAAAAACGTATAACTCATCATGTCTTGACCATATCACATCACAACATGCCCTGCAAAAACAAGTTAGACGTCCTCTACTTTGTTGTTGCAAGTTTTACGTGGCTGCTATGGGCTTTAGCAAGAACCGTTCTTACCTACGCATACAAAACCACAACGATGTTTCGTCAAGTATGTGCTGTTTTAACCTTCACAAGGACCGGGCGTAGCCACACTTGATTCAGCTAAAGTGAGAGAGACAGACACCCGCCAGTTACCTTTAAGCAACGAGTGCTCATAACGGTGAAACCAGTCTCGCGTAAGCGTACGGATAATGTCGGTCCGGTCCGCTTCATCTAACAATACCGCCGAAGCAAAATATGACATGCTGGTAAGCAGTATGACTAGTATCGCTCACAACTCATTGTGTTCTACTCGTGCATATCATCTACGCATAGACCTGGCTCCGATACCACTGTTGGGGAACGTAGTATTTTAAATTTTCCTATGATCACGCAAGATCTATCTACTAGATGCATAGCAACGAGAGGGGAGAGTGTGTCTATGTACCCTCGTAGACCGGGAGCGGAAGCGTCAAGTGACGCGGTTGATATAGTCGAACTTCTTTGCGATCCAACCGATCAAGCACCGAACGTACGGCACCTCCGCGTTCAGCACACGTTCAGCTTGATGACGTCCCACGAGCTCTTGATCCAGTTGAGCTTCACGGGAGAGTTTCGTCAGCACGACGGTGTGGTGACGGATATGATGTATCTACCGGCGCAGGGCTTCGCCTAAGCACGGCAACGGTATGACCGAGGTGTGTTTCTGTGGAGGGGGGCACCGCACACGGCTAAAACAATTCAACTTGTGTGTCTTTGGGTGCCCCCCTGCCCCCATATATAAAGGAGCAAGGGGGGAGGCCGGCCGGCCCTCTATGGTGCGGCTAGAGAGCCAATCCAACTAGGAATAGGATTGCAATCCTATTCCTAGTAGGAGTCCACCAAGAAGGAGAGGGGGAAGGAAGGAGAGGGAGAGGGAGAGGGAAACAGGGGCCGCGCCCCCTTCCCCTAGTCCTATTAGGACTGCCCCTAGGGAAGGGGCGCGCCACCTCCTGGCTGCTGCCCTCTCTCTCCCCTATGGCCCACCAGGGCCCATCATTCCCCCGGGGGGTTCCGGTAACCCCCCCCCTGCACTCTGGTAAATTCCGAAACTTTCCAGAACACTTCTGGTGTCCGAATATAGTCGTCCAATATATCAATCTTTACGTCTCGGACATTCCGAGACTCCTCGTCATGTCCATGATCTCATCCGGGACTCCGAACTACCTTCGGTACATCAAAACTCATAAACTCATAATACCGATCGTCATCAAACGTTAAGCGTGCGGACCCTACGGGTTCGAGAACTATGTAGACATGACCGAGAATCATCTCCGGTCAATAACCAATAGCGGAACCTGGATGCTCATATTGGCTCCTACATATTCTACGAAGATCTTTATCGGTCAAACCGCATAACAACATACGTTGTTCCTTTTGTCATCGGTATGTTACTTGCCCGAGATTCGATCGTCGGTATCTCTATACCTAGTTCAATCTCGTTACGAGCAAGTCTCTTTACTCATTCCGTAATACATCATCTCGTGACTAACTCATTAGTCTTTTGCTTGCAAGGCTTATTATGATGTGTGTTACCGAGAGGGCCCAGAGATGCCTCTCCGACACTCGGAGTGACAAATCCTAGTCTTGATCTATGCCAACACCACGAATACTTTCGGAGACACCTGTAGAGCATCTTTATGATCAACCAGTTATGCTGTGATGTTTGATAGCACACAAAGTGTTCCTACGGTATTCGGGAGTTGCATAATCTCATAGTCATAGGAACATGTATAAGTCATGAAGAAAGCAATAGCAGTAAAACTAAACGATCATAGTGCTATGCTAACGGATGGGTCTAGTCCATCACATCATTCTCCTAATGATGTGATCCCGTTGATCAAATGACAACTCATGTCTATGGTTAGGAAACATAACCATCTTTGATCAATGAGCTAGTCTAGTAGAGGCATACTAGGGACACTCTATTTTGTCTCTGTATTCACACATGTACTAAGTTTCTGGTTAATACAATTCTAGCATGAATAACAAACATTTATCATGATATAAGGAAATATAAATAACAACTTTATTATTGCCTCTAGGGCATATTTCCTTCAGATCCATCACGGAGGCCTTCATCATCATCATCGCCCTCACCATGAGTTGTGAGTAGTTTACCTCAGACCTTCGGGTCCATAGCTAGTATCTAGATGGCTTCTTCTCTCTCTCCGGATCTCAATACAAAGTTCTCATCGGTCTTCGAGGAAATCTATTCGATGTAATCTCTTTTTGTGGTGTGTTTGTCGAGATTCGATGAATTGTGAGTTTATGATCAAGGTTATCTATGAAAGATATTTGGTTCTTCTCTGAACTTTTTATGTGTGCTCATAATATCCTTGCAAGTCTCTTCGAATTATTGGTTTAGTTTGGCCTACTAGATTTATAGTTCTTGCAATGGGAGAAGTGCTTGGCTTTGGGTTCAATCTTGCGGTGTCCTTTCCCAGTGACAGTAGGGGCAGCAAGGCACGTATTGTATTGTTGCCATCAAGGATAAAAAGATGGGGTTTACATCATATTGCTTGAGTTTATCCCTCTACATCATGTCATCTTGCTTAAGACGTTACTCTGTTCGTATGAACTCAATACACTAGATGCATGCTGGATAGCGGTCGATGTGTGGAGTAATAGTAGTAGATGCATGTAGGAGTCGGTCTACTTGTCTCGGACGTGATGCCTATATACAATGATCATGCCTAGATAGTCTCATAATTATTCGCTTTTCTATCAATTGCTCGACAGTAATTAGTTTACCCGACGTAGAATATTTCTATCATGAGAGAAGCCACTAAAGAAAACTATTGCCCCCGGGTCTATTCTCAACATATCAATCTACATCTACTTTACTTTTACCGCTTTTTATTTGTTGTTTTATTAAACCAAAAATACCAAAAATATAAACTATCATCTCTATCAGATCTCACTCTCGTAAGTGACCGTAAAGAGATTGAAAACCCCTTATCGCGTTGGCTGCGAAGTTCTTATTGGTTTGTGCAGGTGCGAGGGACTCGCGCGTGGTATCCTACTGGATTGATACCTTGGTTCTCAAAAACTGAGGGAAATACTTACTCTACTGTGTTGCATCTCCCTTTCCTCTTCGAAGGAATACAACGCAAGCTCAAGAGGTAGCAAGAAGAATTTATGGCGCCATTGCCGGGGAGGCTTACGCAAAAGTCATATACCAAGTACCTATCACAAACCATTATCCTTCGCATAACATTTTTTGCCTCTCGTTTTCCTCTCCCCCACTTCACCCTTGCCGTTTTATTTGCCCTTCTTTCGTCGTGTGTTTATCGTTCGCTTGCTTCTTGTTTGCTGGTGTTTGTTGGATTGCTTGCTTGTCACTATGGCTCAGAACAATACCAAATTGTGTGACTTCTCCAATACCAACAACAATGACTTTATTAGCACTCTGATTGCTCCTATTACCGATGCTGAATCTTGTGAGATCAATGCTGCTTTGTTGAATCTTGTCATGAAAGATCAATTCTCCGGCCTTCCTAGTGAAGATGCCGCTACCAATCTAAACAACTTTGTTGATTTGTGTGATATGCAAAACAAAAGGTATACGGATAACGATATTGTTAAATTGAAGTTATTTCCGTTTTCACTTAGAGATCCTGCTAAAACTTGGTTCGTGGAATAAGTGCAAAGATGCTTTTATCTCTAAGTATTTCCCTCCTGCTAAGATCATCTCTCTTAGAAACGATATTATGAATTTTAAGCAACTAGATCATGAGTATGTTGCACAAGCTTGGGAGAGAATGAAATTGATGATACGTAATTGCCCTACACATGGTTTGAATCTATGGATGATTATTCAGAACTTTTATGCTGGCTTGAATTTTGCTTCTAGAAACCTTTTAGATTCGGCCGCCGGAGGCACTTTCATGGAAACCACCTTAGGAGAAGCTACCAAACTCCTAGATAATATTATGGTTAATTATTCTCAATGGCACACCGAAAGATCTACTAGTAAAAAAGTGCATGCTATCGAAGAAATTAGTGTTTTGAGTGGAAAGATGGATGAACTTATGAAATTGTTCGCTGCTAAGACTGTTTCCTCTGATCCTAATGATATGCCTTTGTCCACTTTGATTGAGAATAACAATGAATCTTTGGATGTGAATTTTGTTGGTAGGAATAATTTTGGTAACAATGCTTATAGAGGTAATTTTAATCCTAGGCATTTACCTAGTAATTCCTCTAATAATTATGGTAATTCCTACAACAACTCCTATGGAAAGATGCCTTTTGAATTTGAAACTAGTGTTAAGGAGTTTATGATCTTGCAAAAGAATTTCAATGCTTTGCTTGAAGAGAAATTGCTTAAGGTTGATGAATTGGCTAGAAGTGTGGATAGAATTATTCTTGATGTTGATTCTTTGAAACTTAGATCTATCCCACCTAAGCATGATATCAATGAGTCTCTCAAAGCTATGAGAATTTCCATTGATGAATGCAAAGAAAGAACCGCTAGAATGCGTGTTAAATGAGAAGATTATATTAAATCGTGTTCTTCTAGTTATCATGAAAATAAAGATGAAGATTTGAAAGTTATTGATGCGTCTCCTACTAGATCCTTGTTTTCTAGTATTAATCTTGATGAAGATAGGATTGGAGATAATTCTGCTTTAAGGTGTCCCAATGATTCGGAGTTTTTAGATCTTGATGCTAAAATTGCTAAAACTGGGAGTGAAGAGATTAAAACTTTGCATAGTGATGAACCCACTACTTTGGATTTCACGGGATTCAATTATGATAATTGCTCTTTGATTGATTGTATTTCCTTGTTGCAATCCGTGCTAAATTCTCTGCTTGCTTATAGTCAAAATAAAGCTTTCACTAAACACATAGTTGATGCTTTGATGCAATCTTATGAAGAAAAACTTGAGTTGGAATTTCTATCCCTAGAAAGCTTTACGATGAATGGGAACCTACTATCAAAATAAAAATAAAAGATCATGAATGCTATGCTTTGTGTGATTTGGGTGCAAGTGTCTCCACTATCCCAAAAACTTTGTGTGATTTGCTAGGGTTCCATGATGATACAGGGTGGAACCCTAATCAGCGGATCTTTCACGTTTGGAGGTTGGCACACGATGAACACGGGGAATCACAAGGGAAAGATGGGGAAAACACAAGAGGAAAACACTCAATCAACACGAAGATAATCACACAAGCACTAGATTCGCGATACAAGGTTGAGATACATGATCCAAAGTCAACACCGGTGATACAAAGATAGTCTTCTCCGTGAGGAGGTCTTGGAATCCCGTGGGATCTTCCCGTTAGGGGTCTTGAATCCGGAGGTGGATCTTCTCCGTAGAGGCGCACCGTCTCGTGGGAGAAATCCACACAAGTATCAAATGAGCTAAACCAAAGCTGAGTCTAAAGGAAGGAGGTCCACAGTATTTATATTACACACGCGGTCGCCGTCGTAGCGGACGTCCGTGGGTTACCGGACGTCCGGTGGTTCCGGAGGGACCGGACGTCCGGTAATCCTCGGATTTCCGCTATTTAGCTTCTGTAGTCGTTGTCACGGACGTCCGGTGGCTTCCGGTCGTCCGGTCGTCTGGGGGAGGCCGGACGTCCGGTGTTTTCCGGTCGTCCGGTGCCTGGGAGTCGCCGGTCGTCCGGTGCGGGCCGGACGTCCGGTGCCTGTAGCATCTTCAGCATCCCTTCTTGTCTCGTGCGCTCGTCGGGCTCGCCGTCTTGACCATTGTGCTGAGCTGTCCCGTGGCCTTCACCCAAGTACCTGAGTATGCATAGGGTTCCAGATGAGGGTAGCAGCCATGTCTCATGCATATCGGAAGGTTTTAGAGAAAGGAATGAAGTCACCTTGGTCTCGAGAGCTCTATTCATTGGTCCTTTGGGCACATGATGAGGCGATGAAGGGTCCATGGGGATGACCCTAGGATACACCGTATCATCTCCCCTCCCTTGGGAAAGATCCGACCTCGGATCGAAATCTTCATCACCATGGAGCACCTTGAATGGTCCGCCGGCGTGAGGTAGAAGCTTGGACTTGCGCTCTTGTGCGAAGTGGTCCTTGTGAAGATGTAGCCAACTAAGATCTTCCGGGTGAAACGCCATTGTTGCCTTGTTGACGTTGATCTTGGTGGTGAAGCGATGTACTTGTCGCTCGATTGTTGCCCGTGTTTGTTCGTGCACCTTTTTGAGTATTTCACTACAAAAGAAAGTGGCAACATGTGAAGCATCGTCGATCTTGTTATCGAGAATGAAATGAGCCATTTTAGAGAATGTGTCGACCATGACAAGCACGGAATCATGTCCATTTTCAGTCGTAGACAAGCCAAGTATGAAATTCATGCTTATGTCTTCCCATGGATGATATGGAGTAGGAAGATGCATGTCAAGACCATGAGATTGAGCTTTGGACTTAGCTTTGCGGCAGGTCGACCATCGGTTGATTAGGCGGGAGACGTCACGAAGCATCTTGGGCCAAAAATAGTTCTTAGAGAGGGTAGCAAACGCCGTGTCGCTTCCAAAGTGTCCCATGAGTCCTTCTTCACGAGATTCCTGCAAAAGGAACAATCGAAGCGAAGACTCGGGGATGCAAAGTTTGTTAGCTCTCATAAGATATCCATCCTTGATGTAATAATGTTCCCAAGAAGTGTGAGTCAAGCACGTAGCATAGGGATTTGCAAAGACAGTATCATGCTCATATAAATCTTTTAGGTGGTCAAAGCCTATCACATGCAACTCAAATTGTGTAACAAGTAAGCGCTTGCGTAACAAGCATGCATTTGCGTGAAAACTTCCATGTTTTGTAGGCAATAGAATAACCGGAGCGGCACAAGTGCTAAAGCTGTCACGTACATGACTTTTGTCGATGAGTTTGGGCACTTGCCGTTGTGTCTCGTGGTTGACACGGTAGAGAGCTTTGTTGGGAAATGGCGCACCGGGTACAAGTTCGATGCGGTGTTCTATCCCGTGAAGAGGAGGTAGAACCGGTGGTATCTCATCGGGAAAGGCGTCCGAGAATTCCTGCAACAATTGAGACAACACAAAAGGTGGAGGTTGTGAAGTGTTAGTAGTTTTGTCTTCCCCTTTGCATAAGAGCACAAGGTGAACGACGTTCGATGGGTTCTCACACACTTCCCTCATCTCACTTTTGGTGGCAAATAGCACTAGCTTCTTCGTGTAGCTCATCGTGGAGTCGCTCATATTTGGCTTGTGGCTCTCACTCTCTTTTTGGTGGCTCGCTCTCTCACCATTCTCTCCACGATGGGTTGTAGGTAAAAGCTTGTCGGCGGCAACTTGACTTGGAGTCATCGGTCGGAGCACGAATTCCTTGCCCTTTATCTTGAAGTGATAGTGATTCGTCCGTCCATTGTGTTTGACTCCACGATCATATTGCCATGGTCGTCCAAGAATAAGGTGGCACACGGACATGGGTATCACATCACACTCAAGAGTGTCCTCGTAAGCGCCGATCTGGAAAGAGACTTGCACGATGTGCTCGACTCGAAGAATTCCGGCGTCGTTGAGCCATTGGACCTTGTAGGGGTGCGGATGCTTCGTCTTGACCAAATGAAGCTTGTCGCATAGCTCTTCACTTGCCAAGTTGTGGAAACTTCCTCCATCGATGATAACCTTGACGGAGCGTCCAATGATGGCGGCCTTCGTATGGAAAATATGACATCGTTGGTCGTCATCTTGTTGATGTTGTAGTGTCAAGACTTTGGAAACAACCAGGTTGGGGCTTGAGTCATTGTCGCAAAACACTTGACGATCTTCTTCTTCATTGTTACGCCGGTGGATGGCCAAGTGCTTGATGGCGTCCACTTCGTCTTCGCTCATTGAGTCATATGTGCCATCGTCGTGGAAGATCATGGTTCTCTTGTTTCTGCACTCGAATGACTTGTGACCACGACCACCACATGTGAAACATTTGATGGAGCTTGTCTTGGGGTTCTCTTCGTTTGGAGTTGTAGATGATGTAGCTCTTGGCTTGAAGTTGTTGGTAGAATGTGGATGACTCGATGTAGTCTCATTCTTGTAGCTTGGCTTGTCGCCTAAGTTTGTAGATGGCTTGGTAGAGGTAGGAGGAGTAGCCGAAGTCGTTGAAGCTTGGTCGTAGGAGCCGAAGTTCTTGGAGTTGAACTTGGAGTACTTGTAGTCCTCTTGAACTTGTCGCTCCGCTTTGGTTGCTTGGTGTACTAGCTCGAGGAGATTGTTGTATGGTTGGAAGTCCGCAATCTTCTTGATATGATAGTTTAGTCCATTCAAGAATCTCGCCATTGTTTGCTCTTCATCTTCCTTGATGTTTGCTCTTATCATAGCAATCTCCATCTCCTTGTAGTACTCTTCAACGGACTTGGTTCCTTGCTTGAGGAGTTGTAGCTTCTTGAACAAGTCACGGTTGTAGTGTGTAGGCACGAAGCGTGCTCTCATCACTTCCTTCATTTGAGCCCAAGTGGTGATAGGAGGTTCGTCTTGTGATTCTCTTCTCTCCATGATTTGCTCCCACCAAATGAGAACATAGTCTTGGAACTCAAGTGATGCCATTGCGATCTTCTTCTCTTCATCGAAATTGTGAAGGCGAAAGATCTTGTCAACTTTCAATGCCCATGAGAGGTAGTCTTCGGGATCAATGCTTCCAGAAAACTTTGGCATGGTGAACTTGAGCTTGCCATAGCGATGCTCGTCATTGTTGCCTTGCCTATTGGGAGGGCGATCTCGATGTTGGCGGTTGGCCATATCTTGTTGCTCTTGTTGATGTAGACGTTCTTGTTGGAGTTGTTGCTCATGTCGCGCTTGAGGAGGAGCTTCTTCTTGCATTCTTGCTTGATGGCGCCGTTCTTGCATCTCATCGCGAAGGAAATCCTCTTCTTGACGATTGTGTCGAGTGCGGGCTGCCACATTGCGATGTGCATCTTGTAGAGCACGTTGCGCCTCCATAGCTTGAGCTTCTCGACGTTGTTGTGCTTGGCGGTTAGCCTCGGCATCTTGTTCTTCTTGGTATTGACGAGCTCGCTCTTGTTGTTGTTGGCGTAGTCGTTGCCGTTCCTGTGCTTGCTCAAGTGTAGGTTGGTTTTGACGACGTCGACCTTCTTGCTCGTCGAATAGCTCTTGAGAACTCTTGTCATGTAGAGGTTGCCGATGTTCATGTCGAGCTTGACGTGCGGCTTGACGAAGAGTGTTTGACGTAGGTGTACTTGAGTCTTGCGTTGAGTCGGTGTGTCGACTTGAGCGGCTTCTTCGATGAGACGATGTTGAGGAAGAACGTCGGTTGATGATCAATGTCCAGAGCTCATTGTATTGAGTAGACATGTTGGTGTTGATGAGGTCGATTTGTTCCTTGGTACTTTGTTGGAATTGTCGCGCGTCCTCGGCAACTTGACCAATGTACTCTCGCATAGCTTCACTCTCTTGATGTAGAGATCGTTGGACACCGAATAGATGTAGTTTGGTGACGTAGTTGTTCGCTTCTTGAGGATCGTCGAAGATCGGGTTGGTAGATGAACTTGGCCTATCCATCATCACAAGCAAGTATGTGAGTGGAGAAAGGAGAAGACAATATCAATGTACCTTAACCGAGGTTGAAAATGGATCAATGATCACTCAACAATGTAACCCGGAAATAGCACTATTGGTATCACTTCGTGTCGATTCTCACACCTACACAAGTAAAGCTTTGAGAGGAGCTTGGTTAGGATGTGGCACAAATTCAATGCAATCGTCAAAATGACTCAAATATGTTGAAAATGGTTCACAAATTTGCTCATGCAACAAGTAGATCACTAGCAAAGGTAGCACACGGAACACACGCACGGATAGACAAATGTGGTCGTGCAACCAAGGGTGAGCGAAAATGTGGTAAACCACGGAAAATGCTCGTGTTGCACAACACTAGAGAGACGCTAACCGATTGCTTAATAGGCGGATACACACTTGTGCACGACCTATAATAGGCAAAACGTAACGACTAACTATCACAAGTATGCTATGAGTGTATGATGTGCCGATGCTTTAGCACAAGATGATGTTGCTATGTATGATCTCTTTGGATGCAAGGCGTATGATGCTATTGTTTCTTTGCTTTTGTGGCTCTTTTGCTTAAAAGCTTTTGAGCTCTTTCTTTGGACACATATGTATGCTTCTCGGATCGAGGTAGCTATTGTGTATGCGGAGCACTCTTGTGGCACACGGGGATATGCAAGATACCGAGATGATGTGATGTTACTCACAATGATGTAGTATGCAATATCTATGAGTATCACTAATGTGCACAAGTGTCGTGGCCCGGCAATACTCAAATGGCTAGTCTCAATGGGAAAGCTACGCAAAGATGGTTCATAGGGTGACAATGCAATCGCAAGGTAGGATGAGCGAAGTGTCGTTGATGTTACCGTCCTTGCCGAAGTTGAGCGGTGGTGTTGTCGAAGTCTTGCCGTCCCAAGGTAGCCTAAACATCCAAGGAAATGGTGAAACCACAACTCAAGTATCCAAGGCGAAAGGAGACAAACTTTTCAAACTCAGAGCGGGAAAACGATGGTGGTTGCGGAAGGTGGATTGTATTTGCGGAAGGTGGTTGGTAGCGGAAGGTGGAACGTAACTGAAGAAAATCAGCTGCGTCAGGAAATGTCGGACGTCCGGCAGGTACCGGTCGTCCGGTCGTTCTGGCTGGGTCGGACGTCCGGTGGAGACCGGAAATCCGGTAAAAGCTTCTGGTGTCGGGGTGCCGGTCGTCCGGTGTTTAGCGGACGTCCGGTGTCTCGAGAGGTGCCGGACGTCCGGTAAACGTCGGTCGTCCGGTAGGTTTTGGACTGGGTTGGTGGGATCCGTGGCGAAAACGGTGAAACGTGGTCGGATTTGCGGTGGAAAAACGGTGAGAAGGTGGGGAAATGCTAGATCGACACGTGGCACAGCAAATCCATGGAACAAATTCAACAAAATCTTGCCAAATCAACAGATGACAAAAAATTTTTGGGGCTCTTTTTGTGGGGAATTTTCGAAATAGGGAAGAACACGACAAAAACAAGCTAGAAAACAAAGTGTGGGGCTCCAAAATCGTGAGAAACCTTTGCTCTAGATACCATATGATACAGGGTGGAACCCTAATCAGCGGATCTTTCACGTTTGGAGGTTGGCACACGATGAACACGGGGAATCACAAGGGAAAGATGGGGAAAACACAAGAGGAAAACACTCAATCAACACGAAGATAATCACACAAGCACTAGATTCGCGATACAAGGTTGAGATACATGATCCAAAGTCAACACCGGTGATACAAAGATAGTCTTCTCCGTGAGGAGGTCTTGGAATCCCGTGGGATCTTCCCGTTAGGGGTCTTGAATCCGGAGGTGGATCTTCTCCGTAGAGGCGCACCGTCTCGTGGGAGAAATCCACACAAGTATCAAATGAGCTAAACCACAACTGAGTCTAAAGGAAGGAGGTCCACAGTATTTATATTACACACGCGGTCGCCGTCGTAGCGGACGTCCGTGGGTTACCGGACGTCCGGTGGTTCCGGAGGGACCGGACGTCCGGTAATCCTCGGATTTCCGCTATTTAGCTTCTGTAGTCGTTGTCACGGACGTCCGGTGGCTTCCGGTCGTCCGGTCGTCTGGGGGAGGCCGGACGTCCGGTGTTTTCCGGTCGTCCGGTGCCTGGGAGTCGCCGGTCGTCCGGTGCGGGCCGGACGTCCGGTGCCTGTAGCATCTTCAGCATCCCTTCTTGTCTCGTGCGCTCGTCGGGCTCGCCGTCTTGACCATTGTGCTGAGCTGTCCCGTGGCCTTCACCCAAGTACCTGAGTATGCATAGGGTTCCAGATGAGGGTAGCAGCCATGTCTCATGCATATCGGAAGGTTTTAGAGAAAGGAATGAAGTCACCTTGGTCTCGAGAGCTCTATTCATTGGTCCTTTGGGCACATGATGAGGCGATGAAGGGTCCATGGGGATGACCCTAGGATACACCGTATCACATGAGCTTGATGTTTGTTCCTTAAATTTGCATCTTGCGGATTCCACTATTAAGAAACATATGGGAAGAATTAATGATGTTATTATTGTTGCCAATAGGAATTATGTGACCGTAGATTTCATTGTTCTAGATATAGATTGCAATCCTTCATGTCATATTATTTTTCGTAGACCTTTCCTTAGAACGATTGGTGCAATTATTGATATGAAGGAAGGAAACATTAGATTCCAATTTCCGTTATGGAAAGGCATGGAACACTTTCCTAGAAATAAATCAAATTACCATATGAATCTATCATGAGAGCCACTTATGGATTGCCTTCCAAAAATGGCAATACCTAGATCTATCTTGTATCGTGCCTAGCTAGGGGCGTAAAACGATAGCGCTTGTTGGGAGGCAACCCAATTTTATGTTTTTTTTTGTTGCTGTTAGGGAATAAATATTCCATCTAGCCTCTGATTGTATGTGTTTTCATGTTTTGTTTAGTGTTTGTGTCAAGTAGAACCTTTGGGAAGACTTGTGTGAAGTTTCTGTGATCTTGCTGTGAAAAACAGAATCGTTAGCGCTCACTAAAGTAGTCGTGGGATTTTACTGGAGCGTGCTTTTTAGTTGATTCTTTTTGCAGCTGATTGGTAGACAAATTGCGCAAATTTAATAATTTAGATTTCATTTTTTGGAGCTCCAGAAGTAGGCGAACCCTGCAGATTACTACAGACCGTTCTGTCTTTGACAGATTCTGTTTTTCGTGTGTTATTTGCTTATTCCGATGCATCTATGAGTAGTATTGGAGGATATGAACCATAGAGAAGTTTGAGTACAGTAGGTTTAACACTAATATAAACAAATAATGAATTAATTGATGTACCTTTGATTAGTGGTTTGCTTTCTTTTACTAACGGAGCTCACGAGAATTTTTGTCTAAGTTTTGTGTTGTGAAGTTTTCAAGTTTTGAGTATTGCTTTGATGGACTATGGAACAAGGAATAGTAAAGGCCTAAGCTTGGGGATGCCCATGTCACCCCAAGGAATTCAAGATAATCAAAAGCCTAAGCTTGGGGATGCCCCGGGAAGGCATCCCCTCTTTCGTCTTCATCCATCAGTAACTATACTTGGAGCTATATTTTTATTCGCAACATGTTATGTGTTTTGCTTGGAGCATCTTGTATAATTTGAGTCTTTGCTTGTTAGTTCGCCACAATCATCCTTGCTGGACACACCTATTTGAGAGAGTTAAATATGGCCTAGAAATTATTAGAACAGTCTATGTGCTTCACTTATATCTTTTGAGTCGAATAGTTCTTGCTCTAGTGCTTCACTTATATCTTTTAGAGCACGGTGGTGGTAATATTTTGTAGAAATTGATGAACTATCATGCTTCACTTATATCTATTTGAGAGTCTATTAAAACAGCATGGTAATGTGTTTAGGCTAAAGAAACTAGTCTTCACATGATAGACATCCAATGTCAATATAGTAAAAAATATCACACTAAGTGCATTGAATAGAATGAGATGTTGGATGCTTGATAATTGTTTTGAGATATGAGGATAGTGATATTAGAGTCATGCTAGTGGAGTTATTATGAAATTGGGAAATACCTGTGTTAAGGTTAGTGATTCCCGTATCATGCACGTATGATGAACCGCTATGTGACGAAGTTAGAGCATGAGGTATTTGTAGAGTGTCAACCTTTGTGTGGAGGTCGGGGGCGCGCGATGGTTAACTCCTACCAACCTCCCCCCTAGGAGCATGCGTTGATTGCTTTGTTTTGATGACTCGTAGATTTTTGCAATAAGTATATGAGTTCTTATGACTAATGTTGAGTCCATTGATTATACGCACTCTCACCCTTCCACCATTGCTTGCCTCTCTTGTACCGCGCAACTTTCGCCGGTGCCATAAACCCACTATATATCCTTCTTCAAAACAACCACCATATTGTTCCTCAAAACAGCCACCATACCTACCTATCATGGCATTTCCATAGCCATTCCGAGATATTTTGCCATGCAACTTTCCACCGTTCCGTTTATATGACACGCATCATATTGTCATATTGCCATGCATGATCATGTAGTTGACATCGTAGTAGTGGCAAAGCCACCGTGCATAACTTTTCATATATGTCACTCTTTGTTCATCGCATATCCCGGTACACCGCCGGAGGCATTCATGTAGAGTCATACTTGTTGTAGTATCGAGTTGTAATAAAAAGTGTGATGATCATCATTACTAGAGCATTGTCCCATGTGAGGAAAGGCCAATAAAAAAAGTGATGGCCCAAAAAAATAGAGAGGGGCTAATAAAAAAAAGAGAAAGCCCCTCCAAAAAAATGAGAGAAAAGAGAGAAGGGACAATTGCTACTATCTTTTTCCACACTTGTGCTTCAAAGTAGCACCATGTTCTTCATTCTAGAGAGTCTCATGCTTAGTCACTTTCATATACTAGTGGGAGCTTTCATTATAGAACTTGGCTTGTATATTCCAATAATGGGCTTCCTCAAATGCCCTAGGTCTTCGTGAGCAAGGAAGTTGGATGCTGATACATCCAAAACGTATCTATAATTTCTGCTTGCTCCATGCCTCTTTTGTGTGATATTGCTATGATATTTATACACTTCCATACACTTTTGATCATATTTGGACTAACCTATTAACTCAGTGCACCACAGTGCCAGTTCCTGTTTTCTGCTGTTTTTCTATTTCAGGTTTCCCCCATATTAAAAGTGCCCTAAAAATTCCGGGAAAATACATGAAAAATCAGCGTATCAGGAGCTTCCAGAAAAACCAAGGCAGGGCCAGAGGGGAGCCTGGGGTGGCCCAGGTGGCCACCCGGCGCGGCCCCACCCCTGGCCGCGCCAGGGGGCGCCTAGGGCCCCACCTCCGCCTCTGGTGACCCCCTTTGGCATATATATTTCTCATGTCCCGAAACCCTCGAGGACGGAACCCTTTTTCGCGATCTCGTCTCTGTTCCGCCGCCGCCGCGCTTCCAAGATCGGGAGCACCAGGAGAACTCTTCCCGGCACCCTACCGGAGGGGAGAACCACCACCGGGAGCTTCTCCACCACCATGGACGCTTCCCGGATGAGTTGTGAGTAGTCTCCCTTGGACCATGGGTCCATGACCAGTAGCTATGTGATGTTCTCCTCCCCTCTTTGTTCTTCATCGATTAGACCTCGTGAGCTGCCCTACATGATCAAGGCACATATGTAATCTTTATGCTGTTGCTCTGTTGAGTTTGCTGGGGTCCGATGGATTATGAGATTATGTTCAGATTGTGTGTGAGTGATATATTTGATTCACCTCTTTTATATTTATGTTCTTGAGTAATTCTTGCATGTTCTCCGTTGCTGTTTATTGCTTTGGCCGAGTAGTAGGTAGTAACTCCAAGAGGGAACGTTATGCTTGATTGTGGGTTCATGCCCCTCGATGACTAGCTTGAGTGACAGAAACATGAGTCTAGGGGATGTGCTGTTGCCACAAGGGGGAAAACAACGGTGCTTGTACTTGCGGGTGCAAGGATTGTTTACTTTACGCAAAGTTCTTTTAATGCAGTTGTCTGTTGCTTTGAGTTTACACTTTGGGTGGGACTCGCAACTTAATACCAGCGAGATGTTCTGGATAGATATCTCAAGGTGGATGATTAGTAGTAGATGCAGATGGATTTCGGTCTACTTGCCTCGGCGTACCGCCCATGCTTTTGAGCCTCTACCTTTCTTTACAGTATAGTTAGCATTGGTTTGCGCACATAATCCTGTCAATTGCCCAGCTGTAATTTGTTTACCTTGCTTAGCTGTTTTATCGTCTTTTGGGAGAGAGACATCACTAGTGAACATCATGGGACCCCGGTCCATATTACCATCACTGATCACACCCGCTATTTACTTCATGTTCTTATTTCCTAGTTGCAGTCATACCTATCACTATTATCTCTTGCGTTTGATCCTTTGTAAACGACAAGGCCGGAGGGATTGACAACCTCTCTGTACTTGTTGGGAGCAAAGTTATTTGTATCTGTGTGCAGGTCCTGTCAAGCAAAAGTTTCTGGAGCTATTGACACCTTCTTGTCGACCCTCGGAGTCTCACGGGATTCGATCCTTGGTATCTTTGCCAAGGGAAATTTGCCGCTACGCTACATCTCAAACCTTCCACTTGGGGTAACCAACGAGGGGCGAGAAGCCATCAGATGCACACCCACTGGTTTCTTTTGTTGAGCTTTCATTCATATTTAGCTCTAGTGCATCCATTGCATGGCAATCCCTACTCGCTCACATTGATATCCATTGATGGGCATCTCCATAGCCCGTTGATACGCCTAGTCGATGTGAGACTATCTCCCTCCTTTTTGTCTTCTCCACAACCACCTCTATTACACCCATAGTGCTATATCCATGGCTCACGCTCATGTATTGCATGAAAGTTGAAAGGTTTGAAAAGATAGAGTATGAAAAAAAATGCTTGGCTGAAATCGGGGTTGTGCATAATATGTATATTTTGTGTGATGAAGAGGGAGCATAGCCACACTATATGATTTTGTAGGGATAACTTTCTTTAGCCATAGTATTTTGAGAAGATGATTGCTTTGTTAGTATTGCTTGAAGTATTGTTATTTCGTATGTCACATCAAAGAAGACATGACCTTGCAATGAATCATCACAAAAGACTTCATAAGGCTTGGACTCATCCGGAGGAGTAAGAACCGGTGCAGAAATGAGCTTCTCTTAGAGTGTCTTGAATGCCACATCACAATCAGGAGTCCACGAGTACTTGACATTCTTCTGTAGCAAGTTGAGAAGACATGATTGCTTTTATCTTGGATCTTTCAGATCTGAACATTCATGCCACAATTAAGAGAATTACATTGAAAAACTATATTGGTTAGCATTCCACATCAAAAATTCTTTCTTTATCATTTACCTACTCGAGGACGAGCAGGAATTAAGCTTGGGGATGCTTGATACGTCTCCAACGTATCTATAATTTTTTATTGTTCCATGCTGATATTTATGAAGTCTTGGATGTTTAATGGGCTTTATCATTCACTTTTATATCATTTTTTGGACTAACCTACTAACCCAAAGGCCTAGTCCAGATTGCTGTTTTTTTGCCTATTTCAGGGTTTTGCAGAAAAAGAATATCAAACGGAGTCCAAACGGAATGAAACCTTCGCGAGAGATATTTTTGGAGCAAATCATGCCAGAGGAACTTGAGAACCATGTCAGGGGAGCATCGAGTGGGCCTCGAGGGTGGGGGGCGCGCCCCCCTTCCCAGGGCGCGCCCCCTACCTCGAGGCCCACTCAAGCGTCACCAGTCGCCCTCCTTCTTCCTATATAAGTCCATGTACCCCACAAACTCTGTGAACAGAGAGAAAACCCTAATTCCACTCCTGTAGCTTCTGTTCCTGTGGAGATCCCATCTTGGAGCCTGTTCCGGAGCTCCACTGGAGGGGGGTCCATCATGGAGGCCTTCATCATCATCATCATCGCCCTCACCATGAGTTGTGAGTAGTTTACCTCAGACCTTCGGGTCCATAGCTAGTATCTAGATGGCTTCTTCTCTCTCTCCGGACCTCAATACAAAGTTCTCCTCGGTCTTCGAGGAGATCTATTCGATGTAATCTCTTTTTGCGGTGTGTTTGTCGAGATCCGATGAATTGTGAGTTTATGATCAAGGTTATCTATGAAAGATATTTGGTTCTTCTCTGAACTTTTTATGTGTGCTCATAATATCCTTGCAAGTCTCTTCGAATTATTGGTTTGGTTTGGCCTACTAGATCTACAGTTCTTGCAATGGGAGAAGTGCTTGGCTTTGGGTTCAATCTTGCGGTGTCCTTTCCCAGTGATAGTAGGGGCAGCAAGGCACGTATTTTATTGTCGCCATCGAGGATAAAAATATGGGGTTTACATCATATTGCTTGACTTTATCCCTCTACATCATGTCATCTTTCTTAATGCGTTACTCTGTTCGTATGGACTCAATACACTAGATGCATGCTCGATAGCGGTCGATGTGTGGAATAATAGTAGTAGATGCAGGCAGGAGTCAGTCTACTTGTCTCGGAAGTGATGCCTATATACAATGATCATGCCTAGATAGTCTCATAATTATTCGCTTTTCTATCAATTGCTCGACAGTAATTTGTTTACCCGCCGTAGAATATCGCTATCATGAGATAAGCCACTAGAGAAAACTATGGCCCCCGGGTCTATTCTCAACATATCAATCTACATCTACTTTACTTTTACCGCTTTTTATTTGCTGTTTTATTAAACCAAAAATACCAAAAATATAAACTATCATCTCTATCAGATCTCACTCTCATAAGTGACCGTAAAGGGATTTACAACCCCTTATCGCGTTGGCTGCGAAGTTCTTATTGGTCTCCTACTGGATTGATACCTTGGTTCTCAAAAACTGAGGGAAATACTTACGCTACTTTGTTGCGTCTCCCTTTCCTCTTCGCGGGAATACAACGTAAGCTCAAGAGGTAGCACATGCCATCTTCACTCTAGGGTTTTGTGGTGAAATGAATTTGAATTCATGGAGATGATAAATGCAAAGTGAAAGTTTGGGAAAGTCATTTCATTCCCTCTCATTTAACTTTCAAAAGTTTCAAATTTCACTCAAATTCACACAAGCAACCACACCACTATCAAACAAACAATCTAAACTATTTATTGAATATCCAAAATTGAGAATTTTGGGATGTTACAAACCTACCACACTTAAAATGAATCTCGTCCTCGAGATTTGAAGAAGCTAGCAAGAAATAGGTTGGGGTTCGGGGTCTCCTAACAAATCCATTGATCGGTGTGGTCTAGTGTGCTACCACACTTAGAAGCATGGTTATGGTTCCATCAAAACTCAAGTACTCCATCCCTTGTTGTTGGCAGTGTTGATCTTCCTAGATCTTTAGGGTAATTCCTTCTCTGGGCTCTTCTGGTAGCGATTTAACCTTTTTACCCAATTCTTGTGTCCTTTCATCTTGGTAAGGTTCTTTCGGGATTGGTTCTTCTTAGCTGATAGATCTGGCGCCAATACTAAACTACTATCGATATCTCATGGTGGTCATCAAACAAATTAACTGGGTCCCTGCAGAAAACGGGTCTGGGCTTCATTCTCACTGTATGACCTAAGGTTGGCAATAGTTGCCTTGTACAAGGGAAAATTATCATACCCTTCTAAGGTTTAAACAAGGTTTTGATATCGTCATCCCTCTACTATGGGTAACTCACTGAGATTTACCATCCCATATAACATAGGCGAATAATAAGAGTAAGTTGGTATGGTGATCAATCCATTCTGCACCCAAATCATTACCTTGTATATGGTTTAGTGAATCTCGCATTCTAACACTCGGTCATCCTCACAAGCATTGTAGAATTTCTCTTGTCGACGAACTAAGTTCGGATATATCCATTACTTCTGCAAGCTGAACAAAACATCTATCATTCTTCACAACTCTCAGGTTTTGCGTAAAATCCTATAAGATCGTCTGCTGACAAAGTCGTAACTTCTTCCAGGGGGTTTCCTTCAGCAAGAGTGTGCTTGCTTCCTGACAGGTCATGGGCCTGTGGGTTATGGCTCTTCTCATCACTAGTAACACTTGGTCTCATCTTCAGGTTGC
Source organism: Secale cereale (assembly GCA_902687465.1). Lineage (NCBI taxonomy): Eukaryota > Viridiplantae > Streptophyta > Magnoliopsida > Poales > Poaceae > Secale > Secale cereale. The sequence continues at coordinate 440,307,244 of LR738709.1, read as the reverse complement.
AACTGGTCATTCTTCCAACACCAACTTCCTTAGCATTCTTAAATCCATCCAATTGTATGGTTTCACTTCCTTCTATTGGTACAAATTACGATGTAATTACTCTGACTCGTCATTGAGTGGTCCATTCCAAGGTCTGACGTAACTAGCTCTTGTATTCAGGTAACGGTGCTGGGTTCTACCACCCTTAAAATGAAAAACACTAGTTTCCTCAAAATCTTATTCCATGTATCATGATTTCACTCATTACCTATATAGTAACAACTCATAAAAATCCAAAATCAATACCCTGATGCTAGCTTTATTAATTACAATCTACTGCATTTCCATTTCATGCCTCAACTCAACTACTTAGCACAAGTCTCCTTCTCCTTGGGACAATCTCTAGCATAGTGCCCTCCTTTAATACAGCAGAAACATATTACTTCTGACAAGTCTCGTGGTTCCCCTTTGATTACGTAGCCTCCTTGGGTCCTCGGCTTATGGGTCCACTTCAGAACTTGTATATCCTTAACTCGTCCTTGGAGTCATTATTGCTCCACACTCCAGCATTACACCCTCTTTAAATCCAATTGTACTATTTCCTTCATACCCTTGGGGTAAGCATCATATCAAGAATAAACTCCAACTTATCTTGTGCAAACTCCACTCTTTGGAGCAACATTTTCCTTTCCATTGGTCCAGTGTTCACACAAAAAAGTATTGCCCACTGGTTCGTCCGTAATTCATATTCTCCTCATATCAAATCTTTTATTACATCTTGAACCACTATTCAACACTCCAATTTCAAGGGTGCTTCACTACAAATGTTGCCGTCCACATAGTTTGGTAGGGTCAAGCATTCCTTCCATACTTATTCATTTCTCCTTGCTTAGGATGCTTCAGTCCCACTAGAAATTGTGCAATGTGATTCTTGAAATCATCGATTTTTTGCTTTATCATAGTGGCCATGTGCTTCATATCCATCATCTCTGCATGCACCCCACTCAGGCATTCTTGAGTGTGACGAAGTCTTGCTTCAAGTATTTCTCCCATCTGACATATGGCCTCCATAGTAGCTTCACGAACAGAGTCGAAGAATGTTGTTCGTGCTACTCGAGAGATGAAAAAGTGTTGACCCATAGTTTTTGGGCAGACTCCTTTCACATGGTGGAGGTGTACCTCCAGGTACCAAAGTTCAACTCCATTCTCCATGAAGGGATAACCCTTGTAAATTGCCTCTCCTTCAAGGTGAATATGCTTCATCATGTCCTTCAGGATCTTTGGGTAATCCTGATTGCTAGTCAGGGTCATGATCGTTTCCGGGCCTTTGAGAAAAGACTTATAAAGGGTTGTCATCTGTAGGTATAAGATGGAAGGTGTACTCAGGATAATGTATGCATTTCCTTGGGTGAAATGTGGTTGCTTGTCCTAGAAAGGATTGGGGTCAGCTTGTCCATGGGTTCAAGGTTTTAGTCTGGGTGAGATAGCAAGAGAGGAACTCACAATCGTCTAACAACTCATAGCATTTCATATGAGATTCCAAATATATCAACTTCTATTACTTCACGAACTATTACAATGTCCTTTCCATAACTCACATCAACATCCCAATGAAAAAGTGTATTCCACATTTATTTACATGCTTTATTCCAATAATCAGGATCTCAACTACTCTGCTTAATCTTTCCTCGGGTCTGAACCTTCTCTCGCAAAATGCATCACTTCCTTGCAGCGTAAACAAACGACATCAGACAAATCTAGGGATTTCATGGTGACTGTCTTGGTTCACTGGGTTCTTGGCTTCCCTGTTGGGCAGTTGCTAGCGTAATGATCTAAATCCTTGCACGTGTAACATGTGATGTAACTCAGGTCCTTCTCCATAGAAATTGGGTTGTTCTGGGGACACATGCTCTTTCTCTTCCTCGACTTCTTCGTTCCTATCAATTCTTCTATCTCCTAGGGATCAAACTCCACCTCTTGTGTCAGGAAGTCTCCCAGATACTCTTGACTTTCATTCATGCAATCCTGTGAAAAATGCTTTCTTCTCCACATGAATAGCAAGCACCGGAGTAAAATCTGTTTAGGCCTTCTCCATTAGGGTCGTCAATACCTTCCTCCATCGTAGATTCCTTTAAAATTTCCTCGAGGGCTTCTTTCATTGCTTCTTTCTTCTGCTGGATAGTTCGTTGTACCATGGGGTAAATTGTAACGCCCCTGATGTAACAATTTCATTTATGGCAATATATGCAACGTTGACTTCATCAATTCCATTCTGGGCTCTTCCTTCATTTCGGGTTTCTTCATTTTTGCCGTGTGGGTGTGTGCATATCATCCATGTCATGTCATCATGTGCATTTGATACGTCCAAAACATATCTATAATTTCTTCTTGCTCCATGCCTCTTTTGGGTGATATTGCTATGATATTTATACACTTCCATACACTTTTGATCATATTTGGACTAACCTATTAACTCAGTGCACCCCAATGCCAGTTTTTGTTTTCGGCTGATTTTGTATTTCAGGTTTTCCAATTACGAGAACTGCCAGAAAAATCCCGGAAAAATTATATAAAAAATCAGCATTCCAGAAGCTTCCCGGCACCCGAAGTACAGCCGGAGGGGGGCCACCAGGGCTCCAGGCACCCTGGTGGCGCGGCCCCCCCTGGCCGCGCCGGGGGGGCGCCTGGGCCCCTCGAGCCTCATCTGATGCCCCCCTTTGGCATATATTTATATCGTGTCCCGAAACCCTCGAGATGGGAACCCTTTTTCGCGATCCCATCTCTGTTCTGCCGCCGCCGCGCTTCCAAGATCGGGAGCACCAGGAGAACTCTTCCCGGCACCCTACCGGAGGGGAGGATCACCACCGGGAGCTTCTCCACCACCATGGACGCCTCCCGGATGAGTTGTGAGTAGTCTCCCTTGGACCATGGGTCCATGACCAGTAGCTATGTGATGTTCTCCTCTCGTTCTTGTGCTTCACTAATTAGTCCTCGTGAGCTGCCCTACATGATCGAGGCACATATGTAATCCTTATGCTGTTGCTATGATGAGTTTGCTGGGATCTGATGGATTGTGAGATTATGTTCAGATTGTGTTTGAGTAATATATTTGATCTACCTCTTTTATATTTATGTTCGTAAGTAATTCTTGCATGTTCTCCGTTGTTATTTATTGCTTTGGCCAAGTAGTAGGTAGTGACTCCAAGAGGGAACGTTATGCTTGATTGTGGGTTCATGCCCCTCGATGACTAGCTTGAGTGAGAGAAACATGAGTCTAGGGGATGTGATGTTGCCACAAGGGGGAAAACAACGGTGCTTGTGCCCGCGGGTGCAAGGATTGTTTACTTTACGCAAAGTTCTTTTAATGCAGTTGTCTGTTGCTTTGAGTTTACACTATGGATGGGACTCGCAACTTAATACCAGCGAGATGTTCTGGATAGATATCTCAAGGTGGATGATTAGTAGTAGATGCAGATGGATTTCGGTCTACTTGCCTTGGCGTACCGCCCATGCTTTGAACCTCTACCTTTCTTGCAACATAGTTAGCATTGTTTTGCGCACATAATTCTGTCAATTGCCCAGCTGTAATTCGTTTACCTCACATAGCTGTTTTATCGTCTTTTGGGAGAGAGACATCACTAGTGAACATCATGGGACTCCGGTCCATATTACCATCATTGATCACATCCGCTATTTACTTTCCGCTTTTTACTTACTATTGCAGCAAAACCTATCACTACTATCACTTTTGTTTGATCCTTTGTAAACGACAAGGCCGGAGGGATTGACAACCTCTCTGTACTCGTTGGGAGCAAAGTTATTTGTATCTGTGTGCAGGTCCACGTTGATTGCTAATATCTGGCGCCGTTAGCAGTTGACACCTTCTTGTTGAAACTGGGAGTCTCAGGGAAATCGATCCTTGGTATCTTTGCCAAGGGAAAACTTCCGCTACACTGCATCTCAAACCTTCCACTTGGGGTAACCAACGAGGGGCGAGAAGCCATCAAGCAAAGTTTTCTGGCGCCGTTGCCGGGGACTCCACTCTTCAGGATAGGGGAGTTGCACGCTATCTTTTACCTTTGTTTTTTAGTCTTGTTAGTTTACCTTTCAGTTTTTGCTTTAGTGTCTTTTATCAAAAATCACAAAAATAGTCATCTTGCTTGCTTGCTACTATGGGTTCCACCGAGAACACCAAGTTGTGTGACTTCACTAGTCACAACAACGATGACTTTATCTGCACACCTATCACTACACCTGCCACTTCAGCACCTTCGTATGAAATTAAACCTGCTTTACTGAACCTAGTCATGAAAGATCAATTCTCCGGTGCTGGAGATGATGCTGCTTTACACTTGAACAATTTTGTTGAACTTTGTGATATGCAAAAGTACCAAGAAATAGACGGTGATATTGTTAAGCTTAAGCTTTTTCATTTCTCCTTGAGAGGAGGAGCTAAAATTTGGTTTCAGTCTTTGCCTAGAAATAGCATAGATTCATGGGACAAGTGCAAAGATGCTTTTATTGGAAAATACTATCCACCTGCTAAAATTATCCAACTAAGAAGTAACATAATGAATTTTAAACAATTGGATAATGAAAACGTTGCCCAAGCTTGGGAACGTATGAAATCTCTTATCAAGAACTGCCCTACTCATGGTTTGACTACTTGGATGGTTATCCAAACTTTGTATGTAGGCTTGAACTTTACCTCGCGGAACTTGTTAGATTCGGCCGCGGGAGGAACTTTTATGTAAACTACACTTGGTGCTGCCACGAAGCTTCTTGATGAGATGATGACCAATTATTCCCAATGGCACACCGAACACGCTCCAACAGGTAGGAAGGTAAACTCTGTCGAGGAGATTTCCTCCCTAAATGAAAAAGTTGACTTGATCATGTCTCTACTTTCAAAGCAATCTTCTATTGATCCTCGTGATGTTCCTTTAAATTCTTTGATTGCTCAAGAACAAGTAGATGTGAACTTTATCTCTAGAAACAATTTCAACAACAATGCTTATAGGAGTAACTTTGGTAGCAATCCTAGACCGTTCCCCTCTAATTCTTATGGGAACAACAATGCTTATCCTAGCACCAGGAACTCCACTACCGAACTAGAGATTATGCTTAAAGACTTCATCACTACCCAAAAAGCTTTTAATAATAGTGTAGAAGAAAAACTAAACAAACTAGATGATCTCTCTTCGAAGGTAGACAATTTAGCCAATGAAGTAGAATTGCTTAAAATTAGAACTTCTCCTCTTGAGGAGAGGAAGGTCACTCCTATGAATGCTATTCAAGTGCAAATTAATGAAAACATTAGGATGATGGCTAAACTTAAAGAGAGATGGGCTAGAGAAAGGGAGGAAGAAGATAGAATTAAGAGCCTTCCTACCCACGACACTGTTGCTACTATCCAAGTTGTTGAGGATGTCCAAACTCTTAGCACCCAATGCACTCCTGGTCCCAATGGACCTATTAATGGTGATGCTATGACTATAGAAACTACCAAACAAGTGAACCTAAAGGACACCACTACCACCTTACTTGATAGTAGTGACCTTGATTTTGATAATTGCACTCTTACCGAAGTTATTGATTTCCTTCACAAGATGTCTAGAGATCCCCGCACTAGCACGATTAACCTTGCCTTCACAGAGCATATCACTAATGCTCTTATCAAAGCTAGGGAGGAGAAACTTAGAGTAGAAGCCTCCATACCTAGAAAGCTAGAAGATGGTTGGGATCCTATGATTAAAATTAAGTTGAATAACTTCTCTTGCTATGCTTTATGTGATGTTGGTGCTAGTACCTCTGTTATGCCCAAAAGAATATATGATATGCTTAAATTGAAACCTTTTGATTCTTGTTCTTTTGGTGTTCGTCTCGTTGATTCCTCCATAAAGAAACCTTTGGGGAGGATCGACGATGTTCTTATCATTTTCAATGACAATTATGTTCCCGTTGATTTTACTATTATGGACATTGAATGTGAACCTTCGTGTCCAATTATTTTGGGACGTCCCTTTCTACGCACCGTTGGTGCTATCATTGACATGAAAGAGGGGAATATAAAATTCCAGTTTCCTCTCAAGAAAGGGATGGAACACTTCCCTCGAAAGAAGATTAAGTTACCTTTTGAGTCCGTTGTACGGGCTAGCTATTCTTTTACTCTTGATAAAACTTGATCTCTATGCATTATGCCTAGCTTAAAGGCATAAAAGAAAGCGCTTCTGGGAGGCAGCCCAATGAATAAATTTTATTTTGCTTTTGTTGTGTCTTGATGTTGTTAACTACAGTAGCATCATCATTGTATCTTTGCTTTTCAACTTTGTGCCAAGTGTAGCCTCTGATTGCAAGAAAGTTCAAAAGTTGTGACGTGCTGTCCAGGAAATAGATTCTATCCTTGGATAGAAAAATTCGTATAAAATCACCAGATCATCTTTTTGGTCTGAATTTTTTTCGACAGCGTGCTCTACATAATTGTCTTTCGTGCGTATGTTTTGAGTTTTCTGATTAGAGTTGCAGAAGTACCCCGAAAAAATCATTTACTACCTGTTGTTCTGTTTTTCACAGATTCTGTCATGTTTTGCATTTCCTTCATTTTGCAAACCTAGAGCTTGCTTTTTCTTTGCAAAAACCTTTTGGCAATCTTGAGAAACAGTAGACCTTCAAGAATATCCTTATTTCCAGCAAGGAACAATTATTTTATTAAGGGTACTAACCTCGCTAACCAGATTATGATGAGTTATGTATGAAGGGAGTTTTCAAGTGTGCGAGGGAAGATGATAAAAAGATTCAGGAGTGTCAAACGCTCAAGCTTGGGGATGCCCCCATGCACCCCCAAGAAATATTCAAGGAGACTCAAGCGTCTAAGCTTGGGGATGCCCCCGTGCATCCCCTTCTCCATCAACATTATCAGTTCGTCTTTCGTTCCACTATATTTTTATCACTTCATGTGTTATGTGCTATGCTTGGAGCGTCTTGCTTATAGTTTTCTTTAGCTTTTCATAACGAGTCGGAACTCAGCTTTCTTTATGTGGGAGAGAAACACGCTCCACTTCTACCTAGAACACAACATAGAATTTTCATGTCTATCTTTGCTGTGTGTGTTCTTTGTCTTTCAATAGCCACTATCATGCTTAGCTCTTAGTTTTCATGCTTATCTTTTTAAAGAGCTTTTGTTTAGTTGGTTGCTTGAACTCTCTTTAGTTATCGTGCTTATCTTATTAAGAGAGTTTGCTTCCGTTGCATTGGTTGATATGTCTATGATAAAGATGCTACGTGCATAATGGCGCTTAGTAGCTCATGTTTTCTTATGGTTAGTCTCAAATAGCTGGGGGGTTCCCAATGTGTTATTGGAATACCAACATGATTTGTTTGCCTATGATGTGGTATGGTTTAATAATATCTTCCTTCGAGAATTTATTTTGATTGACTTGGCGTATGCTCACGCATATTTAAGACTGTAAAGAAAGTCTGTCAAGCCTTGATGATCTTTTGTTTCTGGGTAGCGATATAACTTCCATGCCTGATTCAATGTTGCTTTGTCGCTCTGCATGATTATGACCGTCATTGCTCTTTTAGTTGGTCGCTCCCAGTCTTTTGCTAACCTCCACCTGTACTAAGCGGATTGACTGCTTGTGCATCCAAATTATTTTAAACCAGTTATGCCATATGAGTCCACCATACCTTCCTACATGGTATTTACCTGCCATTCCTAACGGAGAATTTCATGTACCATCTCGAAATTATTCAAATAAATGCATTCTTATTTTGTGCCTCTGTTGTAAGTTCATGAGGAAGTAGTAGTTAATTCATGATCTTTTTAAGTTGGACAAGCTTCACCCCGGGATTGCATCTATAATGTGCAAACCCAAAGTACGAGAAGGAACTGGCATTGAGTGCGCCCGGCTCAAAAAGATAATATAACAAACAAACCCTCCTTCACGCTTTGTTCATGAGAAATCAGAAAACTTTGGCAGTGATAAACAAAGGAGATTAAGAGGATGTGATCGTCCTCATTCGGGAGCCGTTCCTCGAAACTTGTCCATCTCAAGAAGTGATTGAGTTGTCTGCTAGCATTCGTTGACGAAACATGCATGATCTAAAAAATATATTATTACTTCTGTTTTTAAAACCAAGAGCTCTGGTACATGTTTTGTCTTTGTTTCCGACTACGGGTTTTCAACCTTGCCAACAAAAGCCACGGTTCGAGAGTCTCCACCTTCTTTTAAAAGCACCAACTACTGAGAGCATGATTGTCATTCTGAGTGTAATGTGCATTGTCCCAAAGTAGCATTGTCTTTTGCATGATTGTGATATCGTTTATTTTGAAATCATTGTATCTAGTCATCACTTAAACCTTGGAGGTGCCCCTGCATTTAAGTTTTGCTTCACTAAAGGGGGCAAGCGAGATATCACTTTATCATATTTGCACACCATGCTCATTGCAAATCTATTTGATGTTTCAGTATCATATTGTAAAACTTTCAGTTCTTTGTGATTTTCTCATGAGGCAACTTAATTACTACAGATTCATTGTCTCAGTAAGCTTTTGTCATATGACTATGAAAATTCCTATATGGTTAATAGCATGTCACCACAGAAATTATTCTTGTTATCATTTACCTACTCGAGGACGAGTAGGAATTAAGCTTGGGGATGTTGATACGTCCAAAACGTATCTATAATTTATGCTTGCTCCATGCCTCTTTTGGGTGATATTGCTATGATATTTATACACTTCCATACACTTTTGATCATATTTGGACTAACCTATTAACTCAGTGCACCCCAGTGCCAGTTTCTGTTCTCGGCTGTTTTTGTATTTCAGGTTTTCCCATTACGAGAACTGCCAGAAAAATCCCGGAATAATTATATAAAAAATCAGCGTTTCGAGAAGCTTCCCGGCACCCGAAGTACAGCCGGAGGGGGGCCACCAGGGCTCCAGGCGCCCTGGTGGCGCCCCCCCCCCCTGGCCGCGCCGGGGGGGGCGCCTGGGCCCCCCGAGCCTCGTCTGATGCCCCCCTTTGGCATATATTTATATCGTGTCCCGAAACCCTCGAGACGGGAACCCTTTTTCGCGATCTCATCTCTGTTCCGCCGCCGCCGCGCTTCCAAGATCGGGAGCACCAGGAGAACTCTTCCGGCACCCTGCCGGAGGGGAGGATCACCACTGGGAGCTTCTCCACCACCATGGACGCCTCCCGGATGAGTTGTGAGTAGTCTCCCTTCGACCATGGGTCCATGACCAGTAGCTATGTGATGTTCTCCTCCCGTGCTTGTGCTACACTAATTAGTCCTCGTGAGCTGCCCTACATGATCGAGGCACATATGTAATCCTTATGCTGTTGCAATGATGAGTTTGTTGGGATCCGATGGATTGTGAGATTATGTTCAGATTGTGTTTGAGTAATATATTTGATCTACCTCTTTTATATTTATGTTCGTAAGTAATTCTTGCATGTTCTCCGTTGTTATTTATTGCTTTGGCCAAGTAGTAGGTAGTGACTCCAAGAGGGAAGTTTATGCTTGATTGTGGGTTCATGCCCCTCGATGACTAGCTTGAGTGACAGAAACATGAGTCTAGGGGATGTGATGTTGCCACAAGGGGGAAAACAACGGTGCTTGTGCCCGCGGGTGCAAGGATTGTTTACTTTATGCAAAGTTCTTTTAATGCAGTTGTCTGTTGCTTTGAGTTTACACTATGGGTGGGACTCGCAACTTAATACCAGCGAGATGTTCTGGATAGATATCTCAAGGTGGATGATTAGTAGTAGATGCAGATGGATTTCGGTCTACTTGCCTTGTCGTACCGCCCATGCTTTGAACCTCTACCTTTCTTGCAACATAGTTAGCATTGGTTTGCGCACATAATTCTGTCAATTGCCCAACTGTAATTCGTTTACCTCACATAGCTGTTTTATCGTCTTTTGGGAGAGCGACATCACTAGTGTACATCATGGGACTCCGGTCCATATTACCATCATTGATCACATCCGCTATTTACTTTCCGCTTTTTACTTACTATTGCAGCAAAACCTATCACTAGTATCACTTGTGTTTGATCCTTTGTAAACGACAAGGCCGGAGGGATTGACAACCTCTCTGTACTCGTTGGGAGCAAAGTTATTTGTATCTGTGTGCAGGTCCACGTTGATTGCTAATATCTGGCGCCGTTAGCAGTTGACACCTTCTTGTTGAAACTGGGAGTCTCAGGGAAATCGATCCTTGGTATCTTTGCCAAGGGAAAACTTCCGCTACACTGCATCTCAAACCTTCCACTTGGGGTAACCAACGAGGGGCGAGAAGCCATTAGCATTGCATTGTATTCGTGTTGTCACTTGCACCCGGTCATGCTCGCCTCTTCTTGTTGACTGTTTCGAGTTCCGACACTCACACAAGTGCCCGTGGCACCTCCGAGTCCTTCTTTCGTATGTGGCCGTGGAACGTTCTCGGAATGAGGTGAGACTTATCGTACGTTGTTGTTTTAGTACGTGGAGACCGCTTGTCAAGTTTCGTCGTGTTTGGAGGTCGTTTGATACTCCAACGGTTAACCTCGTGGGCTAAAAGCTCCTCTTTCTTTTGGCCGAACACCCCTCCACAATAGCCCACTAGCCCAACACAACCACTCCCATCCTCTCGGTCGTCGGATCGTGATCGTGTGGGCGAAAACCGCACCCCATTTGGACAGTCCTAGCTCCCAGAATCTATAAATAGGCCCTCTTCCCCGAAATTTCGGGCAAAACCCTAGCTCTCGTCCTCCTCCCACAGTGGACGTGTCCGTTTGTCGCCGGACACGTCCAGCCACCGCGCCCGGACGAAACAACCGCTGCCACGTGTCCCCGCTGCTGGCCCGCCGGGCCCAAGCGGGGCCCGCCCGGCCCGCGTGCCCTGCGCCTCGCCGCGCCGCGCCTACGGTCTCTTCCGCCGCCCCTCCGGCGCCCGCATCGCCTCCGGCCGCCGCCACAGCATCTCCCCGACGCCGACCACCACCGCCGGCGCTCTCCGCCACGCCCACCGGCCGCCGCCGCCGCCGCGGACCTCCGCCGCAGCCACCACCAGCTCCTCCGCGCCGCCGCCAAGCTCGCCGGCCGGCACCGCCGCTCCCGCCGCACTTCTCTACTGCCGGAGCCGGCCACCCCGTCGTCCTCCTCGCCGTCTCCGGTGAGAACTCCAGCGAGATCCGTCCGGATCTGGATCGGGACCAGATCCACCGGTCCCCGATCCAAACGCCTCGCCCCGTCCCGCACCGACCCGTCCCGGATCTCCTCGTCCCATTGACTTTCACGGGGGTAATTTTCACTAAGTCCTCGGATCTGTTAATTTTATTGCCTCCTTCTTGTGATAACTTTGTGCTTGGTGCTCCATTTTGCGCATATGATATGTCGAAATGTTCATCTCGACATGCTCTACATGTTAGCATCAGTTTCATTCATGTTAGAGTTCATCTAGTTAACTTCATCTTCGTGGAAAGAGTGCTTCGTGATGTAAATGTTTCAGCACTTGTGGTCTGCATAAATTTGTTGGCATGTTCGTGAGCTAGTAACTTTGTGCATGTTGGTCCAAATGGAGTGTATGATATGTCCAGATGTTCGTCTTGTGATGCTCTTCATGATGGATGCATTTTCAAGCATGATATGATGCATTATGCCATGTTTATCTCTGTTGCAAAAGTGCATTTGGCTGATAAGTTTCTGAACTTGTTATGAGATGATGTTTTGTCTTGCTTTTGTATATTAATCCATGTCTCATATGAGCTAGGTGTCAACATGAGTTTCGCTCTTTGGAATGTTCTCTACATGATAGATTCATTTTCATGCCATGATATGTCTTGAGATGAGTGCAACTACCTTGTTAACATGTCATCGTGATGTTAAATTTCTGCTAAGTGTGAATCTGTTAATTTTTATGCCATGTTTCCATGATGCCACCGTCATTGTTGTGCATGGTTAGAGTTGTCAAGTGGTTGATCCTTGATCTATATGTTATGCTCTAGCTATCCATGCTCTTGTTTGAGATGATGCCATGCTGTAGTTTGTTCTTTTGAGGCCCTCAAGTTGCTATAAAATGTTTCTATCAGCATGCCCAGATTTTGTTAAGTCTAGATAAACGTTTACACTTTTGCCATGATGTTTGGGACATGTTCTAGTATGTTGTAGAAGTAGCCATGTGGTTATTCTTGAAGAGCATGTTATGTATGTTATTGCCATGCCTTTTGCTTGCATGATGGCTTGCTGTAGCTTGTTGTTTTCATGCTCTCAAGTGGCTATAAAATGTATCTGTCAGCATGTTATCAACAAGTTCAGTTTTGCCATGTGAATAGCTAGTGTTCTATGCATCCTATGACCATGTTCTTGCCATGAATAGCTTCTCAAATATGTCTACTTGTTGTTGGTTATATTCACATGCCTTGCTATGCTTTGAGTTGAGTTGCACAAACTTGTAAACATGCCTACTTGTTGTAATTTCTGCCATGGCTTGTAATTTTCACTGTCTGAGAAATTTGTAAACTTATTGAATCTTGCCATGCTTGTTTAATTGTGCTCCAGCAAGGTTTTGGGTGTGCTCTAAGTTCATTCTTGTTATGTATCATTTCTATTTCACATCCATGCCTTTTGTCTTCATGTTTGGGTGATGTAGCATATTTATTTCTTGCTCCAAAGATGCCATGTTGATGTTAACTGCAGTTTTGCATTGCATATTGTTTTGCTTGTCATTTGCAAACCGTGCATCCGTTTCCGGTGATCTTTATATCGATTTCGACCAAAATCTTCCAATCTAACCAGTGGCTTACTTGGTTACCCAAGATGAGGCCATTTCCATCACCTTCTCCTTAGGCTCGAGAGCATCCTCATGCATACGCATATCATACTTGCACCCCATGACATGTCTTGCATCATGGTGATTGTGCATTGCACCGTGTTTGATATTGTGTCGTTGTTGTGCTCTTGTGTTGGGTAGAGCCGGGAGCCGATACCGAGTTCGAGGATCTTGTCGAGACTGAGTTCGAGGAGCTGTCTTACGTTCCCACCGACGACTTACCAGGCAAGATGACCATTCCCCGATATCACCTCTATCTTCGCCTATGCTAGATGTCTCGTTCTTTAGATATGTCTCGATGCCTATTCCTGTTTGTCAGCCTCCTATTGTTGCCATGAAACACTCTAACCGCCTTCCTAGCAAACCGGTGTTTGGCTAAGTACGCATCGCTCAGCCCCTCTTATAGCGGTGTTAGTTGCAGGTGAAGTTTTGAAGATTGCTCCATGATGAACTTGTTATTGGGATAACACAATATATTTACCTGTTAAACTAATGCACCTATATTGGCTATGGGTGGAAGGCTTGGCCTTCTGCTTGGTGTTTTGTTCCACTCATGCCACCTTAGGGACCGATAAACCGGTGTTATGTTCCTTGATTTTGCGTTCCTAACACGGTTGGGGTTTATGGGCCCCCCTTGATAATTCGCTCTGTTTAAAGCTTTTCCAGGACGGCCCAACATTAGTTTTACGTTTGCCTAATAACTAAAACTTGCATAGGGTGTTGCAAACCCAAGTTCTTAATTAACAACCCGGGCCAGTGCTCCTCATGAGTGTTGGTCCAAACTGGGCAATCTGCGGGGCCGCCTTGGGCAAACCCGAGGTATCTGGTATACACCCGTAGCTTGTCCCATCTGGTCGTGGCCTGAGACGAGATACACGCGGCTACTATCAGGGTGTCGGCACGCCGGGAGGTCTGGCTGGATTAGTTTTACCTTTGTCGAAATATCTTGAGCACGGGATTCTGAGAATACTCGGGTCTTCCCACTTTGGAGTTCCGACTCCGCAGATCATGAGCTTCTGATGGGTTAAGTTGGGACACCCTTGCAGGGTTTGATCTTTCAAAATTCGTGCTAGCGGTTATGTGGCAGATGGGAATTTGTTAATATCCGGTTGTAGATAACTTGACACCATATCCTGAAGAATACACTACATGTGTGAGTAACCGTGATGGTCTCTTTCTGAAGGGCTTCGGGAAGTGAACACGGTGGGGTTATGTTTGGCCGTGAGTAGTAGGATCACTTAATGATCAACTTGGCGATCGTTGGCACATTTTCTCATCTCGCTCTAAACTCGTAAGTTGGTGCTTAGTGCTTGCTGCAAACACTTGTACAGCCTTTCCACACCTAAGGCTTTGGTAGTTTTGATACCCGGGAATGGGATTGCTATGTCCTTTGTGTCTCACAGATTCAACACGGACCAGATGCAGGTACCGCTGAGAACGATGTAGGAGATGGTTCAGAACTTCAGTGGGAGTTCGATGAAGAGCGTGGTCGTTACTATGTTTCGTATCCCGATGATGAGTAATGGTTCCTACTAGGGGCGATCAGGCCTTGTGTTTTATCGTATCTTTCTCATTTGGATTTTCTTTCATAGTGGGACCTTGTGTTATTTGGATGATGTATGCTATTGTATTCATTGTGTGACGTGGCGAGTGTAAGCCAACTATCTTTTACAATTTCATCCCTGAATTTTACATGAGATGTGCAAAGATACCATACTTGAGATCATTTTAGTATGCGCTTATGTCTTTAAGTCGTGCCTCGACACGTAGGAGACATAGTCGCATACTGGGCATTACAAGTTGGCATCAGAGCCTTCTCCGACCTAGGAGCCCCCTGATTGATCGAACCGCTGACGGTTGACTCTAGGCACACACACAAAATGTTTTGAGTCCTATATGAATATCGAAGAGTAGGATTTCTTTTACTCCCCATCCCCTTCATTGCTCGGGTGAGGACTCCTGACGTTGTTCTATCTCCTCTACTCTCAAAAATTTCACCAATTTTTTTTAGGATCACGCTGGTATTGTTTGGATTGTTCCAATATCTTTGTGACGAGAACATTGTTCTCGATGGCTCCTGTCATTTAGGGATTGTGGCAGTGTCCCATGGAGTTGAGCTCCGAGGTGTTGTCGTCACAAATGTATCGTAGCGGTTCTAGAATACCAGAGGCGGCCGACATCGAAAACTCTTCTATGCATGTCTCGTGGTGAGATAACCCCGACGTCACCCAGTACTGGGGAGATAGTTTGGGAGTATTGCCACAGCTAGTATAGCGGATGCGTTTCGAAGGTCCGAGGTAAACAGTTTCCGAGGATGACTAGTTATGTGTTGACGGATGGATACAGCTGGATGTAGGTTTAGAGTTGAGTGCGCGGTGCTTCCCCTGTATCCCCAACACCATATTGCATAACCGGAAAGCTTCGGGGATTAATAGGTGGGTTTGAAGTAGCTCGTAGGTAATCTTCCTACAGGTGCATGGTATGAGGTTTGGGGTTCAACATCTAGTGAAAAGGTTTCACGGGCGATGTTCCAATTGGGAGTTGCATCTTAAAGGATCCTTGGCTATGCTGATCCGGGGATTGCAAGACCCTTTGTAACACGTGCCATGGAGCATTCAGCACGAACATGTGGGACGAAACTTCTATCATGTATTTGTTCCATCTGTGCCTTGTTGTTTATTTTATCATGTTGTTCTCCCAAGTGGCTTCTCGACAAGATTGTTGTACCATTAAGCTATGGAATTCATTCGTTCATTTTGTTCGAATGTTCATTGTGAAGACTATATGTTGCAAATATCTAACCGTTGATTCAGCTTATCTATTTTGCATCAATGGATAACGGTTGTCATCATATTCAGGATGGCTCCTAAGAAGGTTCCCAACCCTAACCAAGAGGGTGAAGAAGAGTGTCCTCCTGAACGTCCTCCTTGTTGGGGAACGTAGTATTTTAAAATTTTCCTACGATCACGCAAGATCTATCTACCAGATGCATAGCAACGAGAGGGGAGAGTGAGTCTACGTACCCTCGTAGACCGAAAGCGGAAGCGTTAGAACAACGCGGTTGATGTAGTCGTACGTCTTCACGGCCCGACCGATCAAGCACCGAAACTACGGCACCTCCGAGTTCTAGCACACGTTCAGCTCGATGACGTCCCTCGAACTCCGATCCAGCCGAGTGTCGAGGAAGAGTTCCGTCAGCACGACGGCGTGGTGACGATCTTGATGTTCTACCGTCGCAGGGCTTCGCCTAAGCACCGCTACAATATTTATCGAGGAGAACTATGGTGGAGGGGGGCACCGCACACGGCTAAGAGATCAAGAGATCAATTGTTGTGTCTAGAGGTGCCCCCCTGCCCCCGTATATAAAGGAGGGAGGGAGAGGCCGGCCCTAGAGGGGGCGCACCAAGTGTGGGGAGTCCTACTAGGACTCCCAAGTCCTAGTAGGATTCCCCTTTCCTTTCCGGAGTAGGAGAGAAGGAAAGAGGGGGAGAGGGAGAAGGAAAAGGGGGCTGCACCCCTTGTCCAATTCGGACCAGAAGGGGGGTGCACGCCTCCTTCCTTTTGGCCTCTCTCCTCTATTCCCGTAACTCCCCGGTACTCCGAAAATACCCGAATCACTCGGAACCTTTCCGATGTCCGAACATAGTCGTCCAATATATCGATTTTTACGTCTCGACCATTTTGAGACTCCTCGTCATGTCCCCGATCTCATCCGGGACTCCGAACTCCTTCGGTACATCAAAACTCATAAACTCATAATAAAACTATCATCGAAACCTTAAGCGTGCGGACCCTACGGATTCGAGAACTATGTAGACATGACCGAGACACGTCTCCGGTCAATAACCAATAGCGGAACCTGGATGCTCGTATTGGCTCCCACATATTCTACGAAGATCTTTATCGGTCAAACCGCATAACAACATACATTGTTCCCTTTGTCATCGGTATGTTACATGCCCGAGATTCGATCGTCGGTATCTCAATACCTAGTTCAATCTCGTTACCAACAAGTCTCTTTACTCGTTCCGTAATACATCATCCCGCAACTAACTCATTAGCTGCAATGCTTGCAAGCATTATAGTGATGTGCATTACCGAGTGGGCCCAGAGATACCTCTCCGACAATCGGAGTGAAAAATCCTAATCTCGAAATACGCCAACCCAACAAGTACCTTCGGAGACACCTGTAGAGTACCTTTATAATCACCCAATTACGTTGTGACGTTTGGTAGCACACAAAGTGTTCCTCCGGTATTCGGGAGTTGCATAATCTCATAGTCATAGGAACATGTATAAGTCATGAAGAAAGCAATAGCAGTAAAACTTAAACGATCATAGTGCTAAGCTAACGGATGGGTCTTGTCCATCAGATCATTCTCCTAATGATGTGATCCCGTTGATCAAATGACAACTCATGTCTATGGCTAGGAAACATAACCATCTTTGATCAATGAGCTAGTCTAGTAGAGGCATACTAGGGACACTCTGTTTTGTCTATGTATTCACACATGTATTAAGTTTCCGGTTAATACAATTCTAGCATGAATAATAAACATTTATCATGATATAAGGAAATAAATAATAACTTTATTATTGCCTCTAGGGCATATTTCCTTCAGTCTCCCACTTGCACTAGAGTCAATAATCTAGTTCACATCGCCATGTGATTTAACACCGATAGTTCACATCGTCATGTGATTAACACCCAAAGGGTTTACTAGAGTCAATAATCTAGTTCACATCGCTATGTGATTAACACCCAAACAGTACTAAGGTGTGATCATGTTTTGCTTCGTGAGAGAAGTTTAGTCAACGGGTCTGTCACATTCAGATCCGTATGTATTTCGCAAATGTCTATGTGTTGTAGCTATTTCGCGCGCGCCCGTCGCAGCGATCGATTTCCGACAAGGCAGCTACGAAGTAAACTTTCCTTTTCTAATGAAGGTAGCAGGTATAAAAAAGGAAACAACCGGACCCCACGCTTGAATTAGGGGCGGAGAGAACAAAATATATGGAATAACACGCCCGGCACCCCACCAGTTGAATTCACGGGGCGGATATTTTTGTGTTGCAAACACACCTGGTGGGCCCCCTGCCCTGTCCAATAGCGCACAACGCGTGAGGATGATCGCGCGTAGCGACGCGCGGACGCGAAGGAGCCTTTTCCGTGTCTACAATGCTCTGCATGGAGCTACTCTAGCTAATTGCTCCCACTTTCAATACGCATCCAGATTGATACTTAGAGTCAGCTGGATTTAGTGTCAAAGCTTGCATCGGCGTAACCCTTTACGACGAACTCTTCATCACCTCCATAATCGAGAAACATTTCCTTAGTCATCCAGTTACTAAGGATAATTTTGACCGCTGTACAATGATCTACTCCTGGATCACTATTGTACCCTCTTGACAAACTCATGGCAAGGTACACAACATGTTTGGTACACAGCATGGCATACTTTATAGAACCTATGGCTGAGGCATAGGGAATGACTTTCATTCTCTCTATATTTTTCTGCCGTGGTCTGGCTTTGAGTCTTACTCAACTTCACACCTTACAAGTCAGGTAAGAACTCCTTCTTTGACTGATCCATTTTGAACTACTTCAAAATCATATCAAGGTATGTACTCATCAAAAGTCTTATCAAGTGTCTTGATCTATCTCTATAGATCTTGATGCCCAATATGTAAGCAGCTTCACCAAGGTCTTTCTTTGAAAAACTCCTTTCAAACACTCCTTTATGCTTTCCAGAAAATTCTACATCATTTCCGATCGACAATATGTCATTCACATATACTTATCAGAAAGGTTGTAGTGCTCCCACTCACTTCTTGTAAATACAGGCTTCACCGCAAGTCTGTATAAATCTATATGCTTTGATCAACTTATCAAAGCGTATATTCCAACTCCAAGATGCTTGCACCAGTCCATAGATGGATCGCTGGAGCTTGCACATTTTGTTAGCACCTTTAGGATTGACAAAACCTTCTGGTTGCATCATATACAAGTCTTCTTTAATAAATCCATTAAAGAATGCAGTTTGGTTATCCATTTGCCAGATTTCATAAAATGCGGCAATTGCTAACATGATTCGGACAGACTTAAGCATCGCTACGGGTGAGAAAGTCTCATCGTAGTCAACTCCTTGAACTTGTTGAAAAACATGCGCAACAAGTCGAGCTTTGTAAACAGTAACATTACTGTGAGCGTCAGTCTTCCTCTTGAAGATCCATTTATTTTCGATGGCTTGCCGACCATCGGGCAAGTCAACCAAAGTCCACACTTTGTTCTCATACATGGATCCCATCTCAGATTTCATGGTCTCAAGCCATTTTGCGGAATCTGGGCTCATCATCGCTTCCTCATAGTTCGTAGGTTCATCATGATCTAGTAACATGACTTCCAGAACCGGGTTGCCGTACCACTCTGGTGCGGAACGTACTCTGGTTGATCTACGAAGTTCAGCAGTAACTTGATCCGAAGTTTCATGATCATCATCATTAGCTTCCTCACTAATTGGTGTAGGAATCACTGGAACCAGTTTCTGTGATGTACTACTATCCAATTCGGGAGAAGGTACAATTACCTCATCAAGTTCCACTTTTCTCCCACTCACTTCTTTCGAGAGAAACTCCTTCTTTAGAATGGATCCACTCTTAGCAACAAAGACCTTGCCTTCGGATCTGTTATAGAAGGTGTACCCAACAATTTCTTTTGGATATCCTATGAAGATTTACTTCTCCGATTTGGGTTCGAGCTTATCATGTTGAAACTTTTTCACATAAGCATCGCAGTCCCAAACTTAAAGAAATGACAGCTTAGGTTTCTCGTCAAACCACAGTTCATACGGTGTCATCTCCACGGATTTAGATGGTGCCCTATTTAACGTGAATGTATCTGTCTCTAATGCATAACCCCAAAAGCGATAGTGGTAGATCGGTAAGAGACATCATCGATCGCACCATATCTAATAAAGTACGGTTATGACGTTCGGACACACCATTACACTATGGTGTTCCAGGTGGCGTGAGTAGTGAAACTATTTCACATTGTTTTTACTGAAGGCCAAACTCGCTAACTCAAATATTTTACCTCTACGATCATATCGTAGAAACTCTTATTTTCTTGTTACGATGATTCTCCACTTCACTATGAAATTCTTTGAACTTTTCAAATGTTTTAGACTTGTGCTTCATTAAGTAGATATACCCATATCTGCTCAAATCATCAGTGAAGGTCAGAAAATAACGATACCCGCCGCGAGCTTCAACACTCATTGGTCCACATACATCTGTATGTATGATCTCCAACAAATCTGTTGCTCGATCCATTGTTCCGGAGAACGGAGTTTTAGTCATCTTGCCCATGAGGCATGGTTCGCAAGCACCAAGTGATTCATAATCAAGTGATTCCAAAAGTCCATCACTATGGAGTTTCTTCATGCGCTTTACACCATTATGACCTAAACAGCAGTGCCACAAATAAGCTGCACTATCATTATTAACCTTGCATCTTTTGGCTTCAATATTATGAATATGTGTATCACCACGATCGAGATCCAACAAACTATTTTCATTGGGTGTATGACCATCGAAGGTTTTATTCATGTAAACAGAATAACAATTATTCTATGACTTCAAATGAATAACCGTATTGCAACAAATATGATCAAATCATATTCATGCTCAACGCAAATGCCAAATAACATTTATTTAGGTTTTACACTAATCCCGAAAGTATAGGGAGTGTGTGATGATGATCATATCAATCTTGGAACCACTTCCAACACACATCGTCACTTCACCTTTAACTAGTCTCTGTTCATTCTGCAATTCTCGTTTCGAGTTACTAATTTTAGCAAGTGAACCGGTATCAAATACCCAGGGGTTGCTATGAACACTAGTAAAGTACACATCAATAATCTGTATATCAAAATATACCTTTGTTCACTTTGCCATCCTTCTTATCCGCCAAGTATCTAGGGCAGTTCCACTTCCAGTGACCATTTCCTTTGCAGTAGAAGCACTTAGTTTCAGGCTTGAGTTTTAGCTTTGGGTTTCTTCAAGGAAGTGACAACTTGCTTGTCATTCTCCTTGAAGTTCCCCTTCTATCCCTTTGCCCTTTACTTGAAACAAGTGGTCTTGTTAACCATCAACACTTGATGCTTTTTCATGATTTCTACCTTCGCCGACTTCAGCATTGCGAAGAGCTCGGGAATTCCTTTCGTCATCCCTTGCATATTATAGTTCATCACGAAGTTCTACTAACTTGGTGATAGTGACTAGAGAACTTTGTCAATTACTATCTTATCTGGAAGATTAACTCCCACTTGATTCAAGTAATTGTAGTACCCAGACAATCTGAGCACATGCTCACTGGTTGAGCTATTCTCCTCCATCTTGTAGGCAAAGTACTATCAGAAGTCTTATACCTCTCGACACGGGCATGAGTATGAAATACTAATTTCAACTCTTGGAACATCTTATATGCTCCGTGGCGTTCAAAACGTTTTTGAAGTCCCGGTTCTAAGCCATAAAGCATGGTGCACTTAAACTATCAAGTAGTCATCATACCAAGCTTTTGTCAAAACGTTCATAACGTCTACATCTGCTCCTGCAATAGGTATGTCACCTAGCGGTGCATCAAGGACATAATTCTCTGTGCAGCAATGAGGATAATCCTCAGATCACGGAACAATTTCGCATCATTGCTACTAACATCTTTCAACTTAGTTTTCTCTAGGAACATATAAAAAAATAAGCGGGGAGCAACATCGCGAGCTATTCATCTACAACATAGATATGCTAATACTACGAGGACTAAGTTCATGATAAATTAAAGTTCAATTTAATCATATTACTTAAGAACTCCCACTTAGATAGACATCCCTCTAGTCATCTAAATGATCACGTGATCCAAATCAACTAAACCATGTCCGATCATCACGTGAGATGGAGTAGTTTCAATGGTGAACATCTTATGTTGATCATATCTACTATATGATTCACGCTCGACCTTTCGGTCTCCAGTGTTCCGAGGCCATATCTGCATATGCTAGGCTCGTCAAGTTTAACCCGAGTATTCTGCGTGTGCAAAACTGGCTTACGCCCGTTGTATTTGAGCGTAGAGCTTATCACACCCGATCATCACGTGGTGTCTCGGCACGACGAACTTTCGCAACGGTCATACTCAGGGAGAACACTTATACCTTGAAATTTAGTAAGGGATCATCTTATAATGCTACTGTCGAACTAAGCAAAATAAGAAGCATAATAAGATAAACATCACATGCAATCAAAATATGTGACATGATATGGCCATCATCATCTTGTGCTTTTGATCTCCATCTCCAAAGCACCGTCATGATCACCTTCGTCACCGGCGCGACACCTTGATCTCCATCGTAGCATCGTTGTCGTCTCGCCAACTATTGCTTCTACGACTATCGCCATCGCTTAGTGATAAAGTAAAGCAATTACATGGCGATTGCATTTCATACAATAAAGCGACAACCATATGGCTCCTGCCAGTTGCCGATAACTTTACAAAACATGATCATTTCATACAAAACCGTATAACTCATCATGTCTTGACCATATCACATCACAACATGCCCTGCAAAAACAAGTTAGACGTCCTCTACTTTGTTGTTGCAAGTTTTACGTGTCTGCTACGGGCTTAGCAAGAACCGTTCTTACCTACGCATACAAAACCACAACGACATTTCGTCAAGTATGTGCTGTTTTAACCTTCACAAGGACCGGGCGTAGCCACACTTGATTCAAGTAAAGTTGGAGAAACTGACACCCGCCAGCCACCTGTGTGCGAAGCACGTCGGTAGAACCAGTCTCGCGTAAGCGTACGCGTAATGTCGGTCCGGGCCGCTTCATCCAACAATACCGCCGAATGAAAGTATGACATGCTGGTAAGCAGTATGACTAGTATCGTCCACAACTCACTTGTGTTCTACTCGTGCATATCATCGACGCATAGACCTGGCTCATGATGCCACTGTTGGGGAACGTAGTATTTTAAAATTTTCCTACGATCACGCAAGATCTATCTACCAGATGCATAGCAACGAGAGGGGAGAGTGAGTCTATGTACCCTCGTAGACCGAAAGCGGAAGCGTTAGAACAACGCGGTTGATGTAGTCGTACGTCTTCACGGCCCGACCGATCAAGCACCAAAACTACGGCACCTCCGAGTTCTAGCACACGTTCAGCTCGATGACATCCCTCGAACTTCGATCCAGCCGAGTGTCGAGGGAGAGTTCCGTCAGCACGACGGCGTGGTGACGATCTTGATGTTCTACCGTCGCAGGGCTTCGCCTAAGCACCGCTACAATATTTATCGAGTAGAACTATTGTGGAGGGGGGAACCGCACACGGCTAAGAGATCAAGAGATCAATTGTTGTGTCTAGAGGTGCCCCCCTGCCCCCGTATATAAAGGAGGGAGGGAGAGGCCGGCCCTAGAGGGGGCGCACCAAGTGTGGGGAGTCCTACTAGGACTCCCAAGTCCTAGTAGGATTCCCCTTTCCTTTCCGGAGTAGGAGAGAAGGAAAGAGGGGGAGAGGGAGAAGGAAAAGGGGGCTGCACCCCTTGTCCAATTCGGACCAGAAGGGGGGTGCACGCCTCCTTCCTTTTGGCCTCTCTCCTCTATTCCCGTAACTCCCCGGTACTCCGAAAATACCCGAATCACTCGGAACCTTTCCGATGTCCGAACATAGTCGTCCAATATATCGATTTTTACGTCTCGACCATTTTGAGACTCCTCGTCATGTCCCCGATCTCATCCGGGACTCCGAACCCCTTCGGTACATCAAAACTCATAAACTCATAATAAAGCTATCATCGAAACCTTAAGCGTGCGGACCCTACGGGTTCGAGAACTATGTAGACATGACCGAGACACGTCTCCGGTCAATAACCAATAGCGGAACCTGGATGCTCATATTGGCTCCCACATATTCTACGAAGATCTTTATCGGTCAAACCGCATAACAACATACATTCTTCCCTTTGTCATCGGTATGTTACATGCCCGAGATTCGATCGTCGGTATCTCAATACCTAGTTCAATCTCGTTACCAACAAGTCTCTTTACTCGTTCCGTAATACATCATCCCGCAACTAACTCATTAGCTGCAATGCTTGCAAGGCTTATAGTGATGTGCATTACCGAGTGGGCCCAGAGATACCTCTCCGACAATCGGAGTGAAAAATCCTAATCTCGAAATACGCCAACCCAACAAGTACCTTCGGAGACACCTGTAGAGTACCTTTATAATCACCCAGTTACGTTGTGACGTTTGGTAACACACAAAGTGTTCCTCCGGTATTCGGGAGTTGCATAATCTCATAGTCATAGGAACATGTATAAGTCATGAAGAAAGCAATAGCAGTAAAACTTAAACGATCATAGTGCTAAGCTAACGGATGGGTCTTGTCCATCAGATCATTCTCCTAATGGTGTGATCCCGTTGATCAAATGACAACTCATGTCTATGGCTAGGAAACATAACCATCTTTGATCAATGAGCTAGTCTAGTAGAGGCATACTAGGGACACTCTGTTTTGTCTATGTATTCACACATGTATTAAGTTTCCGGTTAATACAATTCTAGCATGAATAATAAACATTTATCATGATATAAGGAAATAAATAATAACTTTATTATTGCCTCTAGGGCATATTTCCTTCACTCCTTCCCCTCCTCCTCTGTCTGAGGCATGGAGAGAGATTATGCAGGCAACCAACCAGAACACTCAGATGCTCATGCAAATGATGCAGAGTTTCCAAGCAAATCAAGGCAATCATGGGAACCAAGGCCAAGGAAATCTGTTCAATCAACCTCACTTTGCGACACTGAACCAATTCCTGGCAAACCAACCAAAATCTTTCAGTTACTGTGTGGACCCGCTAGATGCTGAAGATTGGATCACAGACATCAAAAAGCACTTTGAATGCAGTAACATCAGAACTGAAGATTATGTCAAGTTTGCCACCTTCCAACTCAAAGATCAAGCTGCAGATTGGTGGCAACAGTACAAAGACTCCAGAGGTGGTCGTGAGATCTCGTGGACTGATTTCTGCAGAGATTTCCGTTCTCATCATATTCCAACCAGTGCCTTGAAGGCATGCGTGAGCAATTCCGCAACCTGAAGCAAGGCACCATGTCCATCTATCAATACAATGTCAAGTTCCAGAATCTTGCCCGTTATGTGAAGCAAGACATCCCCGATGCCAAGAGCAATATATACCAGTTCCGAGGTGATCTGAAAGATGAACTCCAACTTGCTCTCACCTTGTTCGAGCCGGATGAATTTGACCAATTCTACAATATGGCTCTCAAGCAAGAGGCAGCTCAGCTCAAGTGTGAAGCTTCCAAAAAGAGGATAAGAGATGTTGTCCACTCTTCCTCTTCCTCTCAAGTGGTTGCCAAGCAGCAGAAGTTCTGGCTACCGCCTCCTCTAGTGCTCCGTCCTCCAAGCAACAACAAGCACTCAGGTGGTCGTGGATTCTCCCACCCACCCAACCTGAGCAACCAGTCCAAGCCTCGGTTCCAAGCTCCAAGACCAAGTGGTCCTTATCATCAACCTCTTTCAGAAGTTACTTGCAACAAGTGTGGTCAGAAAGGTCACTAGGCAAACAAGTGTACTCAAAGGCGCCTTTCGCCTCCTCCACCTGTCAGCAATGCTATTGTCAAGCACAACCCCAAGGCAGCAAGAGTGAATCTGATGAATGCAGCTCAAGCAGAGAATTCTTCAGATGTGATAATTGGTAATCTTCCAGTTAACCTTAAACCTGCCAAAGTCTTGTTTGATTCTGGTGCATCACATTCCTTCATGTCATATCCATTTGCATCTAAGCATAATGTTCGCACCGAAGCTTTACCAACAACTTTGAGTGTTGTTTCTCCTGGTAAGAGATTGAGTTCTAGTATGGTGGCTCCGGGTATATCTATTCACATGGGTGATTACAGTTTTCTGGTTTCCCCGGTTATTCTCGGTAACTCGGACATTGATCTTATTATTGGGATGGATTGGCTCTCCAAAGCATGATGCAAATATTGATTGTGCAAACAAGGAGGTCAAGGTAACTCATCCTGACGAAGACGTGATTATCTTCGCAGCTCGAGATAACACAATCAGGCTATTCTCTCTCAACGACAAGGGCAAGATTAATGCCATTTCTCATATTTTGGTGGTTTGTGAATATGAGGAGCTTCCAGGCATGCCTCCCAACAATCCAGTCGAATTCGTCAATGAACTTGAACCTGGTACTGAGCCAGCATGTCGGCGTCCGTACAAGATTTCTCCTAATGAGTTGAAGGACCTGAAGAAACAACTCGATGAGCAAGAACGTATGGGTCTAATCAGACCAAGTACTTCTTCTTGGGGCTGTGGTGTTCTATTTGTCAAGAAGAAGGATGGCATGGAACACCTTTGCGTTGATTACCGGCCATTGAACAAGAAGACAATAAAGAATAAGTACCTGCTCCCCAATATCAACGAATTGTTCGAGCAGCTCAAAGGAGCCAAGGTTTTCTCGAAGCTCGATCTCCGGATGGGTTACCATCAGATTCGTATCCGTGAAGAGGATATTCCCAAGACCGCATTCAGAACGAGTTATGGCTCCTATGAATACACGATCATGTCTTTCGGCCTTGCAAATGCTCCACCCACTTCCTCTCAGATGATGCACTTCATATTCAACCCCTACACCAATGAATTCGTGCTCGTCTACCTCGATGATATCTTGGTATTCTCCAAGAATAAAGAAGACCATGTCAAGCACCTCCGTTTGGTCCTTGATAGGCTCCGTGAGCACGGTTCTATGCGAAGTTCTCTAAATGTGAATTCTGGCTGGATAAAGTCCTCTATCTTGGCCATATTATCTCTGCCGAGGGCATTTCTGTTAACCCCGAGAAGGTTGAAGCTATTGTCAGCTGGGAACCTCCTCAGAATGTCAAACAACCCCAAAGCTTCCTTGGTCTCGCTAGCTATTGCAGAAGGTTCGTTGAGAACTTCTCCAAGATTGCCAAGCCTCTTTCCAACTTGCTGCAGAAGAATGTCAAGTACTCGTGGACTCCTGATTGTGATGTGGCATTCAAGACACTCAAAGAGAAGCTCATTTCTGCACCGGTTCTTACTCCTCCGGATGAGTCCAAGCCTTATGAAGTCTTTTGTGATGCTTCATTGCAAGGTCTTGGTGGTGTTCTCATGCAAGACAAGAAGATCGTTGCATACACTTCACGTCAGCTGAAACCAAATGAGAAGAATTACCCCAGACATGAACTTGAGCTAGCAGCAGTTGTTCATGCCTTGATCACATGGAGACACCTTCTGTTGGGCAGAAAAGTGGACATCTTCACCGATCACAAGAGCTTGAAGTACATCTTCACTCAGCCAAACCTTAACCTTCGCCAGACTCGTTGGGTTGAAATGATTCAAGAGTACGATCCAAGCATTGAGTATACTCCTGGCAAGGCCAATGTCATTGCATATGCCTTGAGCAAAAAGGCGTATTGCAACAGTCTCCTTCTCAAACCGTTCCAACCTGAACTTTGTGAATCATTCAGGAAGCTCAACCTCCAAGTTGTTCCGCAAGGATTTCTTGCCAACCTTCAAGTTGCTCCTACCTTGGAAGATCAAATCTGTGCGGCCCAACTCAGTGATGCTATGGTGCAGAAAGTGAAACATGGTATTGCTAAGGGTACTCCCAAGTACAAGTGCTATCGCATTGATGACAGAGACACCTTGTTCTTTGAGGACAGACTTGTGGTTACCAAAGGTGATCTCAGGAAGCTCATAATGAACGAAGCACATGACTCACTCCTCTCGATACATCCAGGAAGCTCCAAGATGTACCATGACCTCAAGCAATCATATTGGTGGACTCGCATGAAAAGGGAGATTGCTCAATTCGTGAATGATTGTGATGTCTGCAAAAGAGTGAAGGCAGAGCATCAACGTCCAGCCGAACTCCTTCAACCTCTACATATTCCCGAGTGGAAATTCGATCACATCGAGATGGATTTCGTCACCGGTTTTCCCAAGTCCAAGAAGGGAAATGATGATATCTTTGTGGTGATTGACAAGCTAACAAAAGTAGCTCATTTTCTTCCAGTCAAAGAATCCATCAACGCAGCTCAGCTAGCAGAGTTGTACACCTCCAGAATTGTTTCTTTGAACGACATTCCTCAAGTGATCTCCTCAGACCGTGGAAGCTTGTTCACTTCGAAGTTCTGGGATTCTTTTCATTCAGCCATGGGCACACATATTCGCTTCAGCACTGCGTTTCACCCTCACACTAGTGGTCAAGTCGAAAGAGTGAACCAAATCCTTGAAGATATGCTCAGAGCTTGTGTCATCTCCTTCCGTATGAAATGGGAAGATTGCCTTCCATTTGCCGAATTCTCCTACAATAACAGCTTCCAAGCAAGTGCAAGCAAAGCTCCGTTTGAAATTCTCTATGGCAGAAAGTGTCGTACCCCTCTCAACTGGTCCGAGACTGGTGAATGTCAACTCCTTGGAAATGATTTGACCTGAGAAGCCGAAGAAATGTGCAAAGTCATCCGTGAGAATCTCAAAGTCGCGCAATCGCGTCAAAAGAGCTACTATGACGGCAAGCATAGTGACTTGGCTTTCGACATTGGAGATCATGTATATCTCCGTGTTTCTCCCATGAAGGGCACTGAGAGGTTTGGTATCAAGGGCAAGCTTGCTCCAAGATACGTGGGCCCTTTCAAGATTCTTGGCAAGAGAGGCGATCTAGCCTACCAACTCGAGCTTCCCTCCAACTTTGTAAATGTGCATGATGTGTTTCACATGTCTCAACTCCGCAAGTGCTTCAAGACGCCTGAACACACTATTCCTTTCGAAGAGATAGATCTTCAGCAAGACTTGTGTTATCGTGAGCACCCCGTTGCTATCCTTGAAGAAACTGAGCGCAAGACCCGCAACAAGTCCATCAAATTCTTGAAAGTGAAGTGGTCACACCATACCGACCGAGAAGCTACATGGGAACGAGAAGATCATCTCCGTTGCGAGTATCCCGCCTTCTTTCAGTCCTAGATCTCAGGACGGGATCTTTTTTTAGTGGAGGAGAGTTTGTAACGCCCCGGATGTAACAATTCCATTTATGGCAATATATGCAACGTTGACTTCATCAATTCCATTCTGGGCTCTTCATTCATTTCGGGTTTCTTCATTTTTGCCGTGTGCGTGTGTGCATATAATCCATGTCATGTCATCAGGTGCATTGCATTGTATTCGTGTTGTCACTTGCACCCGGTCATGCTCGCCTCTTCCCGTTGTCCGTTTCGAGTTTCGATACTCACACACGTGCCCGTGGCACCTCCGAGTCCTTCTTTCGTATGTGGTCATGGAACGTTCTCGGAATGAGGTGAGACTTGTCGTACGTTGTTGTTTTAGTACGTCGAGACCGCCTGTCAAGTTTCGTCGCGTTTGGAGGTCGTTTGATACTCCAACGGTTAACCTCGTGGGCTAAAAGCTCATCTTTCTTTTGGCCCAACACCCCTCCACAACAGCCCACTAGCCCAGCACAACCACTCCCATCCTCTTGGTCGTCGGATCATGATCGTGTGGGAGAAAACCGCACCCCATTTGGACACTCCTAGCTCCCAGAATCTATAAATAGGCCCTCTTCCCCGAAATTTCGGGCAAAATCCTAGCTCTCGTCCTCCTCCCGCAGCCGAACGTGTAAGTTCATCGCCGAACACGTCTAGCCGCCGCGCCCGGACGAATCAGCCGAAGCCACGTGTCCCCGCCGCCGCCAGATTCCACCTCCCACGCCGCCGGCCCACCGGGCCCAGGCGGGGCCCACCCGGCCCGCACGCCCCGCGCCTCCGGTCTCCTCCTCCGCCCCTCCGGCACCCGCATTGCCTCCTGCCGCCGCCACGCCATCTCCCCGACGCCGACCACGACCGCCAGCGCTCTCCACCGCGCCCGCCGGCCGCCGCCGCCGCGGACCTGCACCGTCGCCGCCGCTAGCTCCTCCGCGCCGCTGCCAAGCTCGCCGGCCAGCACCGCCGCTCCGGCCGCACTTCTCCACCGCCGGAGCCGGCCACCCCATTGTCCTCCTCGCCGTCTCCGGCGAGAACTCCGGCGAGATCCGCACGGATCTGGATCGGGACCAGATCCACCGGTCCCCGATCCAAACGCCTCGCCCCGTCCGGCATCGACCCGTCCTGGATCTCCTCGTTCCGTTGAGTTTCACGAGGGATAATTTTAATTTTCACCAAGTCCCCGGATCTGTTAATTTTATTGCCTCCTTCTTCTTGTGATAACTTTGTGCTCGATGCTCCGTTTTGCGCATATGATATGTCGAAATGTTCGTCTCGACATGCTCTACATGTTAGCATCAGTTTCATTCATGTTAGAGTTCATCTAGTTAACTTAATCTTCGTGGCAAGAGTGCTTCGTGATGTAACTATTTCAGCACTTCTGGTCTGTGTAAATTTGTTGGCATGTTCGTGAGCTAGTAACTTTGTGCATGTTGGTCCAAATGGAGTGTATGATATGTCCAGATGTTCGTCTTGTGATGCTCTTCATGATGGATGCATTTGCAAGCATGATATGATGCATTATGCCATTTTTATCTCTCTTGCAAAAGTGCATTTGGCTGATAAATTTCTGAACTTGTTATGAGATGATGTTTTGTCTTGCTTGTGTATATTAATCCATGTGTCATATGAGCTAGGTGTAACATGAGTTTTGCTCTTTGGAATGTTCTCTACATGATAGATTCATTTTCATGCCATGATATGTCTTGACATGAGTGCAACAAGCTTGTTAACATGTCATCGTGATGTTAAATTTCTGCTAAGTGTGAATCTATTAATTTTTATGCCATGTTTCCATGATGCCACCGTCATTGTTGTGCATGGTTAGAGTTGTCCAGTGGGTGATCCTTGATGTATATGTTATGCTCTAGCTATTCATGCTCTTGTTTGCCATGATACCATGATGTAGCTTGTTCTTTTGAGGCCCTCATGTTGCTATGAAATGTTTCTGTCAGCATGCCCAGATTTTCCTAAGTCTGGATAAACTTTTACACTTTCGCCATGATGTTTGGGACATGTTCTAGTATGTTGTAGAAGTAGCCATGTGGCTATTCGTGAAGAGAATGTTATGTATGTTATTGTCATGCCTTTTGCTTGCATGATGGCTTGTTGTAGCTTGTTGTTTTCATGCTCTCAAGTGGCTATAAAATGTATCTGTCAGCATGTTATCAACAAGTTCAGTTTTGCCATGTGAATAGCTAGTGTTCTATGCATCCTATGACCATGTTCTTGCCATGAATAGCTTCTCAAATATTTCTTCTTGTTGTTGGTTGTATTCACATGCCTTGCTATGCTTTGAGTTGAGTTGCACAAGCTTGCAAACATGCCTACTTGTTGTAATTTCTGCCATGCTTGTTTAATTGTGTTCAACAAGGTTTTGGGTGTGCTCTAAGTTCATTCTTCTTATGTATCATGTCTATTTCACGTCCATGCCTTTTGTCTTCATGTTTGGGTGTTGTAGCATATTTATTTCTTGCTCCAAAGATGACATGTTGCTTTTAACTGCTGTTTTGCATTGCATATTGTTTTGCTTGTCATTTGCAAACCGTGCATCCGTTTACGGTTATCTTTATATCGATTTCGACCGAAATCTTCTAATCTATCCAGTGGCTTACTTGGTTACCCAGGATGAGGCCATTTCCATCACCTTCTCCTTAGGCTCGAGAGCATCCTCATGCATACGCACATCATACTTGCACCCCATGGCATGTCTTGCATCATGTTGATTGTGCATTGCACCATGTTTGATATTGTGCCGTTGTTGTGCTCTTGTGTTGGGTAGAGCCGGGAGCCGATACCGAGTTCGAGGATCTTGTCGAGACTGAGTTCGAGGAGCCGTCTTACCTTCCCACCGACGACTTACCAGGCAAGATGACCGTTCCCTGATATCAACTCTATCTTTGCCTATACTAGATGTCTCGTTATTTAGATATGCCTCGATGCCTATTCCTGTTTGTCAGCCTCCTATTGTTGCTATGAAGCACTCTAACCGCCTTCCTAGCAAACTGGTGTTTGGCTAAGTATGCATCGCTCAGCCCCTCTTATAGTGTTGTTAGTTGCAGGTTAAGTTTTGAAGATTGCTCCGTGATGAACTTGTTATTGGGATAACACAATATATTTACCTGTTAAACTAATGCACCTATATATTGGCTATGGGTGGAAGGCTTGGCCTTCTGCTTGGTGTTTTGTTCCACTCATGCCACCTTAGGGACCGATAAACCGGTGTTATGTTCCTTGATTTTGCGTTCCTAACACGGTTGGGGTTTATGGCCCCCCCTTGATAATTCACTCTGTTTAAAGCTTTTCCAGCAAGGCCCAACATTGCTTTTACATTTGCCTAATAACTAAAACTTGCATAGGGCGTTGCAAACCCGAGTTCTTAATTAACAACCCGGGCCAGAGCTCCTCATGAGTGTTGGTCCAAACTGGGCAACCTGCGGGGCCGCCTTGGGGAAACCCGAGGTATCTGGTATACACCCGTAGCTTGTCCCATCCGGTCGTGGCTTGAGACGAGATACGCGCGGCTACTATCAGGTTGTCGGCACGCCGGGAGGTCTTGCTGGATTAGTTTTACCATTGTCGAAATATATTGAGCACGGGATTCCGAGAATACTCGGGTCTTCCCACTTTGGAGTTGCGACTCCGCAAATCGTGAGATTGTGATGGGCTAAGTTGGGACACCCCTGCAGGGTTTGATCTTTTGAAAGTTGTGCCCGCGGTTATGTGGTAGATGGGAATTTGTTAATATCCGGTTGTAGATAACTTGACACCATATCATGAAGAATACACTACCTGTGTGAGTAACCGTGATGGTCTCTTTTCGAAGGGCTTCGGGAATTGAACACGGTGGGGTTATGTTTGGCTATGAGTATCTAGGATCACTTCTTGATCAACTTGGCGATCGTTGGCACATTTTCTCATCTCGCTCTAAACTCGTAAGCTGATGCTTAGTGCTTGCTGCAAACACTTGTTCATCCTTGCCGCACCTAAGGCTTTGGTAGTTTTGATACCCATTGTTGAGTGCTTTGTGGCTCACAAATTCAACACACACCAGATGCAGGTACCGCTGAGAACGATGGAGGAGATGGTTCAGAACTTCAGTGGGAGTTCGATGAAGAGCTGGTCGTTACTATGTTTCGTATCCCGACGATCGGTAGTGGTTCCTACTAGGGGCGATCAGGCCTTGTGTTTTATGGTATCTTTCTCATTTGGATTGTCGTCCGTAGTCGAACTTTTGTGTTATTTGGATGATGTATGCTAGTGTATTCATTGTGTGACGTGGCGAGTGTAAGCCAACTATCTTTTACAATTTCATCCCTGAATTTTACATGAGATGTGCAAAGATACCATACTTGAGATCATTCTAGTATGCGCTTATGTCTTTAAGTCGTGCCTCGACACGTAGGAGACATAGTCGCATACTGGGCATTACATAAATGTGACACTGAGCAGGGTAGTGGGTAGTCCCTTCACACAAGAAACAAGTAATCTGCCTAGTTGGGCATTCTTCAGCTGGGTGACTTTCTCTTCACAATGAGGGCATTCATCCTTGTGTTCCTCCTGAGTGTGTCCTATTTCTCCACAAATTTTGCAGGCACAAGGTTTCTTCTTCGGGTTGTCGCCACGCTTTCGGATGAGACGGGATTTTAATAGAGTCTTCTTGAATTCCTCCCAACTTTTTGCTCCATTATATCCTTGTATGGCTCGATGCATTTTCCACCATGTTGAGACACTTTTTGTAAAGTACCGAAGAGCGTATTGGACCTCATACTTACTTGCAATCAAATTTTTCCTAAAGTGATCCTCAATGTTTTGTATCCATAGCTCTACCTCCGGCTGGGTCATCGGTCTAGAGAACACAAGTCTATCTTCATTCATCCTCTATTGGGTCAAAGGGTTTTAGGATGAGATCCGAGAGATGGAGAGATATACACTCAATACAAACAATAGTTTTGAATAGACGGGCTTTATTTTGTTGCCGTCGGAAAAACCTTGAACAGATGACAGCTCACAATCGTCGCATCTAACGTAAGTACATAACAGGGGTTTGGTCTTCTAAAAGGTCAATATCTCTTCAAAGTCGTCAACTCTTCAAATCTTCGGAGTATCCACTATTGTAGCTTCAACACTTCTAATGCATGGTGAAATCCTTTTTTACTCTGAAGTGGTCAAAATGGAAAAGGGTATTGTCTAACTATTTAAGGTAAAAGAGAAGATTTGACAAAGCTCGGAAAAGAAGAGAGGTAAGGAATCTTTTTGAAAGTAAAGTTTTAGAGAAATTATTTCCTATGGGTTTGCCAGTTTCTAGGGTCACGTCCTACAGTCAACTTGGCTCTGATACCATCTTGTAGCGACCCGACCTGAATGTTTCTCTTTGTGCTTAAGTGTCATCCCTGGATCGGTATGCTGACACACACAATACTCGAGGATTTATAACAAAGGTAAATCACATGTATAAAGTAACGTAAATACTATTACCTCAATCAACATAGCGGAAGTAACAACAAGGTTGAGGACTGCCATCAACACCAACGACAAAGTTGAGTCTAGACATCGCAACCCTAACGTATCACTTACTCGTCGAATAATTCCTACAACATGAGACGTTGCAGCCATGTAGGTCAGTACATCGAATGTACTAGCAAATCCACACCATAGAATAATGATGAACAATATCTATCACTACATACATATTTGGCTGGTGGAGGTTGTAAGGTTAATTTTTGCATAAATCCGATTTTTCCCTACAACAAAGGAATACATTTTATTACTTCTCAGTTGAATTAAGCAATATTGAGAAGGTTCCTTTAACTCAAACCCAAAGTCACCAATGTCATTAGTAACCCAACAAAATTAATTAAATAGAGTGTTGAGATCAACAAATAATCCACTTCTAGATACTCAAAGATGTTCATAACCGTGGACACGGCTAATCATGATTAGTTTGTACACTCTGCAGAGGTTTGTGCACTTTTCTCCACAAGACTCAATCGCCTCCGTTGAATTCCTCGCACTGCCTGATGTTTAAGAAACGGATGAACGAGACACGGTCTTTCAGAAGCATTCACTCTTTACCCTGGATAGACCGGTACACCTACATTCCCCCCACATCTGCTAGTCCACCACTTAAAGAGCTCACACAACATACTCAACTATGCCAGAGCCCATAATGGCTTGTGGTTGCACATGGAAATTTTTCTAGGCATGAAAATAGCATATGATCCCTTTGAGCCTGGGTGGCATTCCAATAGGGTGATCACATGGGTCCTCCGGGATCCCCTTGGGCAAGCACTGGGTTCTCCAGGTGCCCGGGCAAACCACTGGGTGCTCCAGGGTGCCCCAACCAATCCACCCAGATGTGTATTAAAGTAGCCACCTTAAGTTTCCCTTAGATAATATGTCTCTCGCATCTTTCATGAATCTCACATACCAATCCACGTCTACGCATGGCTAAGCAATAAGTAACAACGCGTATATTCCCGGGGTTGATCTCAAGTCATTGGGTTCCTACCTCATGAACTACATAGCATCCCCACATGTTTCTAAACCCTACTAATGCAATCTTTGAGGATATAACTAATTCAAGTAAAACTGGGTATTGAAGAGTATGATCAAAGTGTGAACTTGCCTTGTACTATTGATGAAGAGTCTTCGCACATATAACTCGTGATAGATCTACTTGTCATACTTAGCTCAATCTATCGTAAGCAAACAATTGTAACCACACATGAGCAATCATTTAGAAGGTCGGACAGAACAAAGAAAACACTTCGGAAAACTTTAAAATAAAGCAAATGACTCTTGCAACAGATAACAATTTCTAACATTACCAAAATTTAGTGAATTTGGCCTTATTAGAAAGTTTTGGTCAAGAGCTTCGATTTGCAAAAAGAATAAACTAAATCGGAGTTATAAAACTCAAGTTATGATTAAAAAAATTAAATTCAAATATGTTTGAATTCAAATTTTAAAACTTTCAAAAATATTTTTAGTTTGGTTCTCTGGATAGAAGAAACAATTCTGAAACTTTTGGCATTGGTTTCGTTGGATTTGGACAAATGAGTGGGCGGTGGCGCGGGGCGGTGGCTAAGGCGGTGGTGGAGCGCGTGGGCTGCGGCGGCGTGGACGCGGGAGGCAGCGGCGGCGAGGCGGGCGGCGTGCAGCAGCAAGCAGCGGCGGCGGCGATGGCGGCGGCGAGTGCGAGACGGGGAGGAGGAGAGAAACAGGGCCCGAGGCTCCGGTATATAAAGGCGGAGGGGGTGGCGGCTTCTTGGGGGAGGGGCAAGGGAGGTGTGCCCGGCCGGGACTCGGAAGACGGCGGCGGCGATGCCGTACAGCGGCTGGAGTCCGAGCGGAGCTCGGGGACGAGCGGGATGGGCCGCTGGGCCGCGGACTGGCTCGGGCACTGGGCCGGCCTAGTTCGGTCGGCCCGCAAATTTCTTTTTCTTTTTTAAACAGACATTAAAAATAAATAAAACCAAATAAAATAAAAACATAATATAGGCATATTATATATTAAAATTTTCAAAAACTTATTCCCTACAACATGAACATTTTTCTAGAGTCAAAAAAGATCCACATCAATTTAAATAAATCAAACAATGTTTCTGGTTTATTTTAAAAACAAAATAAAATATTTTAAAATACCAAAATTATTTCAAACTCATTTTCTCCATTTTTCTACTGTAGGGAATCATTTTACCCTATTTTCCATATATTTTATTTTTGGAGAAAATAATTTGGATAAAAACCATATACCTCAAATTTGAAAAAAAGAGTTTCAAAAATACTTCCAACTCATATTTCTTATAACTTGAAGAAGTCATTTTATCTTCTCTCATGAAAATCATTGAGTTGCATAAAGTTTCTAAATTTGAAATATTTTCAAATGAAATTCAAATCTTTTCAAAACCCTTTTCATTTATTAAATGGAAGAAGTCATGTCATCTTCACTCTAGGGTTTTGTGGTGAAATGAATTTGAATTCATGGAGATCATAAATGCAAAGTGAAAGTTTGGGAAAGTCATTTCATTCCCTCTCATTTAACTTTCAAAAGTTTCAAATTTCCCTCAAATTCACACAAGCAACCACACCACAATCAAACAAACAATCTAAACTATTTATTTAATATAACATTACAAAATTTAGAATTTTGGGATGTTACAATATATTTCTAGACAACCTCTTGTACTTTTTGTAAATTGAATATGCTTCCTAATTTTGGGCTTTTTGATGTTCTTGGCAAATGTACGCCAAGAATGGTAAATACCATCTGCAAGAGAGTAACCCTTTGTGTACTCATGCCCATTCACCGTGAACTTGCAAGCAGGAGCATCATCACTAGCAAGTATAGCAAACAAATGAGACCATTGCAAGACATTGATATCATTGAGAGTACCCGGCATACGAAAAAAAACAATGCCAAATTCATAAATCCTCAAATGCTACGGCCTTTAGCACAATTGTTGCATCACGAGACTTGCCACAATACTGTTCGTGCAATGCCTTCAGGCAGTTTTTTCAAGTCCAATACATGCATTCAACGCTTCCTAGTATGCCAAGCCAGCCTCGCTTCTCATTTGCTGCCATCAACTTTTTAGTGTCTTCCTTACTGGGTGCACGAAGATAGACATGATCAAATATGTGGATGATCACTTTGACGAACCTATGCACTGACTCAATTGTAGTATCTTCGCCAATGCGAAGATGCTTGTCTGCATAGTCGGCTCGAATGCCATATGCAGGCACCCGCATAGCTACCGTTTTTTTTATAATGCGCTAAAACCCAACAAGCCCGCGGTGTTTCTCCTTTGAATAAAAAAACGACAATTGGCCTCGTAAGCTTGCACAATTTTTACGAAGAGGGATCGGCGCATTCGATACCTTCTTCGGAAGAGGTGCGACGGATAGGTAAGATTGTTTGCGAAGTAGTCTTGCATCAACATCCTATTCTCGAGATGGCGGTTGCGAGGGATGCAAAGACGGCCGGCGGTTGATCATCGACGTCTCTTGCGGTTTCGATCCTCGACCTCCTTCACAGCTAGGACCGCCACCGCCATCTGCTGCCGATTGTGCTTGAGCATCGACTCCATGTCTGATTTGTCGAACGAGGACGAACCCTCGAGCAAAAACTACTCACATGGACTCAAATCCATCTACAAAACTGCATCCGAGCTCGCATCAACGAAATTTCAACACGTCCGATCGAGCTACAGGGGGTAGAAAAGGGGCTCACCGACGACGACTCGACGGATCGGCGAATCCGAGGCGTGCAGCTCGGCGAATCCAGGACCGGCAGCGACTCGGTGGCGGTCGATCTGGGGCGGCGGTGACCCGCGGGCGGCTCAGCTCGGCGGATCCGAGGCGCCGGCTCTTATCCCCGAACCAGTCACGCCCATGTGGTTATGGGCTTAATGGGCTTACGGCCCGCGCCCCCTTTTTTTCTCTGAGATGACGGCCTTTGGCCCTTGCTTTCCTAGGTGTTCTGAAATAAAACGGAACGCCGCCGCCTCGTCACTCATTTTCCAGTGCGCGACATGGCCTCTCAGCAATCCCTGCCGCCGCCGCCGCCGCCGAAGAAGAAGAATCCCCGCCACCTGCTCCCACCACCATATGCGCCCTCGGCGACGACCTTCTGCGCGAGGTATTCCTCTGCCTCCCCTCCCTCCCGAGCCTCGTCCGCGCCTCCCTCACCTGCCGCCCTTTTCTCGGCGCCGTCCGTTCGTCGCCTGCATTCCGCCGCCGGTTCAGCGACCTCCACTCGCCCCCGCTCCTAGGAATCTTCCTCAACATCCACGACCCCGCCTTGCCAGTCTTCGCGCCCACCCGCCGCCGCTCCGACCTGGATCAGGCCGCCGC
Organism: Secale cereale; assembly: GCA_902687465.1. Lineage (NCBI taxonomy): Eukaryota > Viridiplantae > Streptophyta > Magnoliopsida > Poales > Poaceae > Secale > Secale cereale. Next base: position 440,268,493 of record LR738709.1, on the reverse strand, counting down.
CATCCGCGGCGCCGATGTCTTTTTTACCCTGCTCCCTGAAGACGATAACGACCCCGATCTCGAGTGGACAATAGAAGGCTGCCGCGATGGATACGTCATTCTTGTCAACTATCAAACCAAGCAAATGGCCGTCTACGATCCCCTCACACGGGCTCTCGATCTCTTCGCGCTGCCACCGGACGAGGTCTGCAGCGACATGTACGTTGAGTTCCACATGCTCGAATCTGAATGCCACAGGCAGTTCCGCATTGTCGCTGTCGCTCATGATGTGCGGGGGGCGCAAGCTGCCGTATTCTCATCAGATAGCAGGGACTGGCAGGTTTTCCCGTTATCGGAGGATGCCAGGCCGGACGATGGTTTGGGTGGTACAATGGTGAATGGGTCTGTTTATTGGACATTTACAAGCGGATCAAATATCCATGTGCTGAGCACTGCCACACTTCAATTCTCGCAAATCAATCCGCCGCTGCATATGGAAGGGCAAGGGGAACTTAAGCCTGGTGAGACCAAGGATGGGAAACTCTGTTTGGTCTGCGCAGTTAAGCTCACGCTTGTTGTTTGGATCTGGAGACCCGACGATGACGGTGTTGATAGATGGATCCGGGACAAGACATTTCCGCTGCAGTATGGTCTGCATCGTGATGTTGCTCTCAATATCGTGGCGATTATCAGTGGCTTTGTGTATTTTTCTACATTTCTTGAGACGCAACAGGATTCTTGCTTGTTCATGTCCTTCTGCCTTGAAACAGAAAAGCTGAATAAGCTCTGCCCTGTCACTCACTCTTATCATTCCTATCCCTACATCATGGGGTTCCCCCCTTCATTAGTTTGCAATAAGGAAGGTGAAACCCTCAACCCAAAGAGGCTTGACTAGGCCGAAGAAGGTAACTGGACCAGAGAATGTAACTTTCTAGCTATAGAGTAAACCAAGATGCCCCAGTGTTGTTGGGAATTTTCAGTCATTTGTGTAACCTCATCATGTATCAATATCCATTAATAGCTGACATGATAGCGTTTTTGTAATTGGAAAGTGGCTGAAGCTTACTTCTATGTTTGGAAGAAGCATTCTGTGGGGGTTAACAGTATTTCCTAAATGCAATGGGAACTGACATGGTTCTCAATTACTTAATCTTAAGTTCTCTCGCATGGATATACATGAACAAATATCTTCAGTTAGCTCTATGTCCTTCATAGAAAATTGCTAATAGTGTAAATGTTAAGCAACGTGTTGACCTAGCTATGTACTCCCTTTGTAAAGAAATATAAGAGGGAGTATTTGTAACCTTCACTGTATGTACTCCTGCTTTATATTCCTTTACAGAGGGAGTATTTGTAACCTTCACTTTATCAATAGAATTAGGCAAATATACAACTTGCAAAGATCGGTTTATAATTGTCATAAATGAAGCTAAATATTATTATTTTTGCATTATTTTGCTCAAGTATACATAGTTAGATCCCATCAGTGTAACTGGTCATTTGGAAATATTTAGTTGGCCTAGCTATTTGGTCCAGATTTGCAGTTCTGATGATTAAGGGCCAGTTTGAGCGTCTTCTAAGCACGCCATGCTCCACGAGGAATGCTATTGCAGCTTGAAACACACATTTGAAATTTGCTCAAGCTACTGTTGCCCAATCAACCCAAAGGACTCTGCCGCCCACCTCCTGAAGATACCGCTGCCTCCAGACCTTGAATCACTTGGTATGCAACTGCGTTATGCTGTATAGATGGAGTTCATGTAGAATGTTGTGACAGTGGGATTCCTAATTAGAGCGCTAATGCCCCATTTGGCATCCAGTTACATGGAATGCTATGGTTTTCATGCCAACCGCAGTGCCTGCTCTGCTAAGCTGAACGGTTTTGCTGTATGCCAGTTTTATCTTGGCCTAATTTCAAGAACTTAACTCATCGCATGGTCGACCATAGTTGATTGATCTTTCAGGTCAATGGTACGCATCTCTTTGTAATGTTTCCTGTTTGTTGTAGACCATTGATAGACTGCAATCTGAAGGCTGTAATTATCTCAAAATCGAGCTGCTGCTGCACCTCTCGAAACAGGCTTCCGCAGCTGCTGCTGCACCTGGAAGGGTGAGAAGCCCTGTAACGTTTGTGTTTTTCAACTCATGCTTGATGTCAGGGGTTTGGAGACCTGGCGATGATGATTTGTAGAGATGAATGCTGGACAGGACATTTCCACTGCTTTGGGCCAATTAATCATGTGAATATTCAGTGTTCAGTGCTGGTAGTGGATCATTTCGCACTGAAGACTGACAATTATTGATGGATTTGTGCACTAGTCTACTTGCCGTGAGAAGGATCGTTGTTTACCTTCTTTGTTCCTATAACTTTATCCTACGGTTTTTACTGATGCCTTTTGATTCTGTAGATGCATTCCTTGTTAGATTTACTCACTTAGTGTAGAACAATAAATCAACACCCCCTCTGCTGTCAGTGCACGATTGATGGCATGTTCTGATATTTTGGTTTTTGAAACTACCTGCTGTTATGGCACTGCTGACACCCGTATGCTGCATGCGGACTTCGGTTTGCCCAGGCCTCCGGACTTCTGCCTGTGTACTGAAAGTGCTGTACGCAGATCATGTACTAACTGAATTTTCCACACCAAACAGCACTAGGCTTCTGGTCACCGATTCAAAGTTAATGGCAACATTCGCAGATCATTTACTCCCTCTGTAAAGAAATATAAGAGTGTTTAGATCACTAAATAATTTCATCATGCATGTTTTTTGTTTTTTGAAGATCAATCTTGTGGATCGGACACTTGGTCTAAATTTACCATGTTCTATTTGCAAAGCGGAATATTGTGCTTTTAACCCAAAAAGTCAAAACGGATTCTGGATTACGCAGAGCCCTTTTTATTTTAAAAAATACTCCCTCCGTTCCTAAATATAATTCTTTTTAGACATTTCACTAGGTGACTACATACGGATCAAAATGAGTGAATCTAGACTCTAAAGTATGTCTATATACATCCGTATGTAGTTCCCTAGTGAAACCTCTAAGGGCATGTACAATGGTTGCTAAGATAGTCTTATCTTAAGTTTTGCATGTAAATTAGAGATGACAAAAAAACAAGTCTACAATGGGTCATCTCTTAGCCTTATCTTCAATAATTAGTTATTCCTAAAAACATGGTGAGACAAATTGTGCTAAGCTATTATCTCTTGTCTTTGCTTAAATAAGCTAAGACAAGCCTTCTCTTATGATTTCTCTCTCCTCCACCTCATCATTTATCTTACGTGGCATCCTTAAGCTAGAACCATTGTACATGCCCTAAAAAGACTTATATTTAGGAACGGAGGGAGTATGAAATAGTATTTTTGAAACCTTAAAAAAATCTGAAAAATATGCATGCGCATAAAGATGTGTAATATGTACATACAAAATAATTATCTATATTTGTGGATTAAACATACGGTTATCTTTTGCTCTCTTTTTTGAGCCGCAAATTTGACATTTTTGCATAGCTTACAATTTTTGGAATTTTAATATATCTGAAACTTCTAAATATTTTCTTTCCATTTTTTAAATACCGGTCTCTATGGAGCCCGGGAGCTAGATTGATGTTCCCGCATTTAGCCTTCATTCTCTTGATCACATTCCTGCATAACCAAAGATATACACTATGAAAGGTACGGCCAGTTATTTGTCACCACCACAAAGATTGTGGTGTTCCTCTGTTGGTTATTTTCTTCTTTTCAGATTATTAATTCGAAACATAGTCAGGGCAGCCCACGTTGGCTCGTCCCATAAGGCCTTGTTTGGATGTGAGGGCAATTATTTCCATAGAGAAGGGCAGAATATTCTGGGCAAATCAGAAGTCCCGTGGAAAAGCAATATGGCCCTTTGGAAGGTCCACGAGGTTAGCGGACGAGAGAAGTGCTCAAACCTCAAAAGAAGGCGATTGTCGGGGGAATGACCCCTGGTACTGCTGAGTAAACAGACAATTTTTCGATTAATTTAATTCAAGAATTAACTACTAGCATGTCATTGACACAAATAATCGCATACTGATATTCAATCATGCAAGCATATACTACGCTAATTGTAGACAGATCTACGTATAACGCTAGCATGCCTAAAACAGAAAACAATAGGAGCGGGATAAACGAGTTATACCCTTCAGTAGGCCATGCAGAGGCCGCGGCGGCGGTGACGGCAGCAGCGTCCTCGGCTGCCTTCTTGTCGGCTTAGGTCTTCTTGGCGGCGGCACGTTCGGCGTCGGTGGACATGGTGATGACGGGGGCGACGCGGACGTAGAGGAAGTAGACGAACGGCGAGCAGTCGCGTAGTCGCTTCCCAAAAACCTATTCGCCCCTCTCCCGTATAGGATCCGGAGAGGCGGGGTTTCGGAGACCTACTCTCCCGTCGACCGTGTACGCGGCGCACGGGATGGAGTCACCGGCGGCAGCAGCAGCAGAGGAACGACGGCGGGCGTGGAGGCAGATGTGTTTTGTGCAGGCAGCGCCCCACATATATATGTGCGGCCGCGTGTGGAGAAACGTGGGCTGAACCCACGTCCAAGTCGGTAGCCCATGATCCGACGTCTCAGATCGTGGCCCTACCTGTCAAAGACTCTCCGTTCCTAACCGGCAAAAAGAAGCGCATAGGAGTGAGGTCGGCTCGGCTCAATCCCGCAACCCGCGTCGCGTCGTGACGAGGCGAGCGGAGGAGGAGGAGTGCGCGAGGGCCTCATCTCTTCTCAAACTCCAATAGCACGAGGGAGAGAATCCCTTATAAACCACTCCAACTCTCCTTCCACTTCCGGGGTGGGACTAAACTTCCCACCACCTTGTCATGCCACCTACATGGGCCACCTTAGAGATTAAATCTGAAATTGTCATATGGGCTCTACGCCCATCTCATATTTCAACAATCCCCCACCAGATCTCAAGGGCCCACTTTGTCCTTTGTTCCAAACACTGTTTTGATATACCAGCATCTCAGTGGAGACCGATTAAGGTTGAGCTCCACCTAGACCAAGTTGTTACACTCCTTCACAACTGAACAATGGACTATACCTTGAATTGTCAGTTTGGCGTCAAGAAGTTTCACCACAAGTCTCACTGATACGAGGCTGCCGAAGGCCGACCCCTCGGGTGGAGCATATTAGTCACACTCCTAGTCTGTTCATGAGCTTGCTAGAGATCACCCCAATCTCATAGACTGTGACCAGCAGTCGGGCTCATATATGTGTTCCTCCAAAGATCGCTCTGTAGGATAGCATCTTGCTTACACATATAAGCCTTGGGACACATTAAGATAGTAGTCATCCTTCCATACAGTTTCCGAGAGTATTGCATCTCCAACGGAGTGGGTTAGTAAAGTTACTCTCCTCAGTTCACCGCTGGCTTGTCCCAGGTCCTACTTCACGGGATCTCCGATCACATAGGTTGGGTTACCACCATGGAAACTCATGTGGGTCTCATACCCATCTCCCTCGATGCATTATCTATCACAACACGTGATAGCCCTTTTGTAAAGGGATCTGCCAGATTCTTAGCCGTATGGACATATTCCAACGCTATCACTCCGGAGTTTCTCAACTTTCTGATAGCTTTTAATCTCATTCTTATGTGTTTGTTGGATTTCATGTTATATTTTGAACTCTTCACCTTGGTGATGACAGTCTGATTGTCACAGTTCATAAGGATAGCCGAAACCGGTTTATCAACCAATGGCAAGTCCATCAAAAGATCTCGAAGCCATCCTACTTCGACACCAGATGTGTCTAATGCTGTTAATTCTGCTTCCATTGTCGATCTCGTTAAGATCGTTTGCTTGCAAGACTTCCAGGAAATAGCGCCACCTCCAAGAGTAAACATATACCCAGTTCTGGCCTTCATCTCATCAGCATCAGAGATCCAATTCGCATCACTATACCCTTCAAGTACCGACGGGTATCCGGTATAGTGAAGTACATAGTTCATAGTACCCTTCAGATAATGCATAACTCTTTCAACAGCATGCCAATGTACATCACCCGGTTTTGATACAAACCGGCTCAGTTTGCTCACAGCAAAAGCGATGTCAGGCCTCGTAGTGCTAGCTAGGTACATCAGTGAACCAATGATTTGAGAGTATCTCAATTGATCTATAGCCGTGCCTTTGGACTTTTGAATCAACACGCTAGGATCATATGGTGTTTGAGATGGTGTGCAGTCCGAGTATCCAAAACGACTCAACACCTTCTCAACATAATGGGATTGCAAAAGTGTAATCCCACCCTCATTATCTCTCAGTAGCTTGATGTTCAAGATAACATCAGCCACACCAAGGTCTTTCATCTCAAAGTTCTGAGATAGAAACGACTTGACCTCCTCAATGACTTTTAGTTTGGCTCTGAATATCAGTATGTCATCAACATGCAAGCACGGTATAACTCCTTCGCCCCCACCATGGCGATAGTATACACATTTGTCAGCTTCATTAACAACGAAGCCAACAGATGTCAGTGTTGTATTAAACTTATCATGCCATTGCTTAGGTGCTTGTTTCAGGCCATATAAAGATTTTATCAACCTACACACTTTTCCTTCCTGACCATCTATCACAAAGCCATCTGGCTGTTGCATGTAGATTTCTTCGTTTAGCTCTCCATTCAGGAAAGTTGTCTTAACATCCATTTGGTGGATGAGAAGACCATGCGAGGCCGCCAGCGAGAGTAATACTCGAATGGTGGTCAGTCTGGCCACAGGTGAATAAGTGTCAAAGAAATCTTCCTCTTCTTTTTGGTCATAGCCCTTGGCCACAAGCCTAGCCTTGTACTTTTCAATCGTACCATCGGGCCTAAGCTTCTTTTTGAACACCCACTTACATCCCATGGTTTGCAACCATAGGGACGCTCAGTAATCTCCCATGTCCCGTTAGCCATGATGGAATCCATCTCGCTACGGACCGCTTCCTTCCAGTAGTCAGCTTCTGGAGAGGCATATGCTTCTGAAATAGAAGTGGGAGTATCACCCACGAGGTACACGAAGAAATCACCACGAAAGGTCTTTGCAGTCCTTTGTCTCTTCCCCCTACCAAGGGTTTCCTCGTCATCCTCCTCAGGATTTTCATCATGTGTTCGTTCATAGTATTCCATAGGAATGGCAGGCTCAGGAGTCTCCTCGGATTCCTGTCTAGAAGTGCTTTGCATATCTCTCATAGGAAATATATACTCGAAGAATGTAGCATCCTTAGACTCCATAATTGTACCAACCTTTTGGTCAGGTACCTCAGATTTCACTACTAGAAATCTATAGCCAACGCTATTCTTAGCATAGCCCAAATTAACGCAGTCCACGGTCTTTGGTCCCAGCTTGCGCTTTTTGGGGATCGGCACATTGACTTTCGCCAAACAGCCCCTAGTACGCAAGTACGAGAGTGTTGTCCTTCTCTTCGCCCATTTCTCATAGGGAGTGATCTCATTGTCCTTTGTCGGAACTTTATTCAGGACATGACATGCCGTCAATATAGCCTCCCCCCACCATGCCTTGGATAAACCCGACGTATCTAACATGGCGTTAACCAAATTAGTTAGAGTACGATTTTTCCGCTCTGCAACCCCGTTTGACTAGGGTGAATAGGGAGGCATCCTCTCATGAATAATGCCATGTTCCGCACAAAAGGAATCAAACTCACTCGAGAAGTACTCTCCACCACGATCTGACCGGACTCGTTTAATTTGTTTTTCAAGTTGTTTCTCAACTTCTACCTTATAGATTTTAAAGTAGCGTAACGCCTCATCTTTAGTATTTAAAAGATACACATAGCAATATCTAGTGGAATCATCTATCAATGTCATGAATTATTTCTTTCCACCTTTAGTCAACACACCGTTCATCTCACAAAGATCAGAATGTATGAGTTCTAATGGTGCCAAGTGTCTCTCCTCCGCGGTCTTGTGAGGCTTGCGAGGTTGCTTAGCTTGCACACATGGAAGGCACTTAGAACCTTTGGCTAAAGTGAAACTCGGGATTAAATCCAACTTAGCTAGCCGCGTCATAACACCGAAACTAATGTGACAAAGACGTGAATGCCAAACTTCTGATTCATTAACACTCGAACGAATATGGTTCACGACTTTATTACAAAAATCTGCGAGGGAAAGGCGAAACATTCCTCTGCTCTCATAACCTTTTCCAACAAAGAGTCCATATTTCGTAACAACTAATTTATTAGACTCGAAAACCAACTTAAACCCTTCTCTACATAGAAGGGAGCCACTAACGAGGTTCTTCTTGATGGCGGGGACATGCTGCACGTTCTTCAGCTGCACGATCCTTCCCGAAGTAAACTTCAGATCGACCGTGCCAACACCATGAACAGAAGCACTCACACCATTCCCCATCAGTACGGACCCGTGTCCTGGGACCTAGTAAGAAGTGAACAATGAAATGTCAGCACACACATGAACACCTGCACCTGTGTCCACCCACCAATCGTTGGGCTGAAACACTGGAAAAATAGTAAATAAATTACCGTACCTAGATGCACCATTCATTGTTGCCCACAATCATCTTGACAGACTTGGAGTCCTGTCCTGGCTTCTTGTACTTGTTTGGGCACTTGTTGGCCCAATGTTCAACCGAACCACAAGTAAAGCAGCCCTCATCCTTCTTGTTCTTCTTGAAGGTCTTCTTACCCTTCTTCTTAAAGTCGGTATTGTGTTGGACACCGTTCTTTCCCTTGGGCTTGTGGGAGTTGGAGTTCCTCTGGTTCACCATGTTGGCGACATAAGTTCCTTCGACCGCTTTCCGTTGGAGTCCTTTGCCCTTGAGTTCTGCTCAACACTCAGATGGCCAATGACATCCTCCACTGAGAATTCACGCCTCTGATTTTTCAGAGTGGTGGCAAAGTTCCTCCAGGAATTAGGGAGCTTAGCGATTATGCAGCCCGCGACAAACTTGCCCGGTAACTCGCACTTCAGAAGCTCAAGCTCCTTAACGATGCATATTATCTCATGAGCCTGCTCCAGCACAGGACGGTTTTCAACCATCTTGTAATCGTGGAACTTCTCTATAATATACATCTCACTCCCAGCATCGGTGGCCCCGAATTTAGATTCGAGTGCCTCCCACAAGTCCTTGGCGACACGCACATGTAAATATGTGTCGACCAGTTTATCTCCGATCACGCTAAGAAGTGCTCCGAGAAATATGACGGTGGCCTCCCTGAACGCCTTCTCTTGTTCAGGAGCAATCATTCCCGTGGGAACACCGGCAACCCAGAACACGTTCATAGCCGTGAGCCATAAAGTGGTCTTAGTTTGCCAACACTTAAAGTATGTACCTGTAAACTTATCCGGTTTCAGTGCAGCGGCAAAGCCACTTGTCGAAAAATTCCTACACATAATAGGTTTTTGGATTGCTGAGTAAATAAGAATTTTTTTGATTAATTTAATCCAAGAATTAACTACTAGCATGCCATTGACACAAATAATCGCATACTGATATTCAATCATGCAAGCACATACTACGCTAATTGTAGACAGATCTACGTATAACGGTAGCATGCCTAAAACAGAAAACAGTAGGAGCGGGATAAACGAGTTATACCCTCCAGTAGGCCATGTAGAGGCCGCGACGGCGGTGACGGCAGCAGCGTCCTCGGCTGCCTTCTTGTCGGCTTCAGTCTTCTCGGCAGCGGAACGTTCGGCGTCGGTGGACATGGTGATGACGGGGGCGACGCGGACATAGAGGAAGTAGACGAACGACGAGCAGTCGCGTAGTCGCTTCCCAAAAACCTATTCGCCCCTCTCCCGTACAGGATCCGGAGAGGCGGGGTTTCGGCGGCGGCTAGGGTTGGCAGCGCCCCACATATATATGTGCGGCCGCGCATGGAGAAACGTGGGTTGAACCCACGTCCAAGTCGATAGCCCATGATCTGACATCTCAGATCATGGCCCTACCTGTCAAAGACTCTCCGTTCCTGACCGGCAAAAAGAAGCGCATAGGAGTGAGCTCGGCTCGGCTCAATCCCGCAACCCGCGTCGCGTCGCGTCGTGACGAGGCGAGCGGGGGAGGAGGAGTGTGCGAGGGCCTCATGTCTTCTCAAGCTCCAATAGCATGAGGGAGAGAATCCCTTATAAACCACTCCAACTCTCCTTCCACTTCCGGGGTGGGACTAAACTTCCCACCAGCTTGTCATGCCACCTACATGGGCCCTTAGAGATTAAATCTAAAATTGTCATATGGGCTCTAGGCCCATCTCATATTTCAACAGGTACCTCAAAGTTAGCCAAACTGATGCTCGCCTCTCTCTCCTCTGGACGACCTCGTCGTCGTTGGAAGTAAGAGGGAGTCGACGGTCTGGACGGGCGGCCGCTGTCGCATAGTTTATCGGGCTGCTCCTCTGTCTCGTCACCGGTGATGAGGACATCCATGAATAAGGTTTGCTCCAGTCTTTCCCTTGTCGCTTCGCCCTGTTCTTCGTTGACGGAGGTGACAGCGGATGTGGTAAAGCTGGGAGCTTTATGGTGCTCGTTCTTCCTCGGGGGTGACGGGAGCTCTGGTTCGAGGGCTTCGTTGGCGGGGACGGATGCAGCTCCTCATCTCCGATTCCTCCGCGGCGGAGCTTCTGGCGGCGTCATGGAGTTGGGAGATGCGTCTTCCCACTGTCTCCTTGGAGCGACGGGATCGGGTGTGGGTGGGCGAGATTGGCGGGACGATGGCGTCGATTTCGTCGCCTCTTTTTGTTCTCCAGCTTCTTCATCGGCTCGGCGGCGCCTCCTCCAGCGCCTTCGAGAGGCTGCGAGATCTTGTACGTACAGGAGTTTCGTGGTCGGCGGTGGTATCCTTTGTGGCGAGCTCGGAGGCCGGCGAGAGTGTTTGTTCTCCAGTGCGTGGTTGGTGGTTCGAGGCAGCAGCTCCGGCGACTCTCCTTCGACTTCGTCGGATAGAGGATCCGGTGCTAGGGTTGAGGCGCATGGGGATATGCCCCGGTCGACGCGCCACATCGACAGTGCTTCGCCGTTCGCGGCGGGGATCTTCATCGACTCACATAGCCGGATGCGGCGATGGTGCGTTCTCAGTTTCTCGGTTTGTGGAGGCCCCTGTCTTCTTCCGGTGGCTGTTTCAGCGGCGGTGGTGGTCGGCAGCGGGCATCGGTCGGTTTGCAGAGAAGAGTCCCAAGGACTAGTTTGTATTTTCTTCTTTTAGTGGGGACTTTTTGCAATTGTACTGGGACACATGTGCTCTCGCGGGTTCTCTCATAGTTTCTGCGTGTATCCCACGTTTGGCCTAGTTTGTTTTTAAGGAACATGCAGTAAACATCCAAAAAAAAAACGTTTCAAGACATCGGGGTGGCCAACGCTCCCCCGACCGGCTGGCCGAAGTCAAATGCAGTCCTGACCCGACATCGACAAGACCGCCATACCGCGGACGAGATGCCTGTACCCGGGCACTGCTGAGCGATAGTGGCGCACTATAGCCTGCGTCACGGGTCACCTCGCATGACATCTCCAATAGTGTAGTTGGTGGGTGGGCCACCACCCACCATACTCACCACCTAGCTTACATACAAAGCTAGCCAACACTATATAAGCAAGCACACATCCATCCATGCTCATGGACACACACCACCCCATAGATATTCATTTGACCACAAGTGCCACAGCCAGCCATGCCACACTCATTCGGCCGCAAATGTCAGGGCCAGCCACGCCACACACTCGCATATATACGAGATCAGGTGCCCATGGCACTGATCTCAGATATAGCTCCAGGAGCAACTCTGTACCAGATATACCACATATATAAAAACATGCAGGAGTAGAAGTATTATCTCTCCGGAGAGGCCCGAACCTGGGTAAACCACCGCATGCTACTCGCATACCCGTCCCGGATATTCCACCACAGTCTTGCCCTCACCTCAACCCACCCCGTGGCATCTGTCGTCTCGCGGTACCCCCTGGCGACTGGCGCGAGAATACGACAACAAGGTTTCCTACCCAGGGAATCAGGGTGGGTCGGGGACAGAAACACCTCTCCTACTGGGCACCAAACAGGCCTTTGAGAAAACTGGGGTGAAATTTACTCGGGTTGTTCCCACCCAAGGAAAGGACGGGGATCTCAGGAGGATCCCCTGCTACCAAATGAGGCCTAAGTGTGGTTTCCTGTCGCTCCTCCCCCCGGACGGGTCATGTTGCATCGATTGATTGCTGGAGAACACTAGGAGGTCGCAATGTGGAGTGGCTCTCCTTCGGTGACAACCGACGGTGGACATATTGGGCTTGTACATTTTTTGTTTCAAGTTTCCACCGCGAGGCAATGGGGAGTTTGCCCCCTTTGCATCTGGTTTTCCCCACAGTTATAATCGGTGATGGGAAGGAACTCTCTTCTTCTACAATAAAATGTAGGAACTTACAACCTTTTTGAGATTAGGAGCATGTACAACCGGAGTTGGCAAATCCGGCCCCTCAAACGGCCCTGGACGCGCCTAGACGCATCTACAGGAACGACTCGGTCACACCCAAATTTCTTTTTTCACAACCGAACACCCGAATTAGCATATGCTGAAGGAAATATGCCCTAGAGGCAATAATAAAGTTATTATTTATTTCCTTATATCATGAAAAATGTTTATTATTCATGCTAGAATTGTATTAACAGGAAACTTAATACATGTGTGAATACATAGACAAAACAGAGTGTCCCTAGTATGCCTCTACTAGACAAGCTCATTGATCAAAGATGGTTATGTTTCGTAGCCATAGACATGAGTTGTCATTTGACCAACGGGATCACATCATTAGGAGAATGATGTGATGGACTAGACCCATCCGTTAGCTTAGCAGTATGATCATTTAGTTTTACTGCCATTGCTTTCTCCATGACTTATACATGTTCCTATGACTATGAGATTATGCAACTCCCGAATACCGGAGGGACACCTTGTGTGCTATCAAACGTCACAACGTAACTGGGTGATTATAAAGATGCTCTACAGGTGTCTCCGAAGGTATTCGTGGTGTTGGCATAGATCAAGAATAGGATTTGTCACTCCGAATGTCGGAGAGGTATCTCTGGGCCCTCTCGGTAATACACATCATAATAAGTCTTGCAAGCATATGACTTATGAGTTAGTCACGAGATGATGTATTACGGAACGAGTAAAGAGACTTTCCGGTAACGTGGTTGAACTAGGTATTGAGATACCGACGATCGAATCTCGGGCAAGTAACATACCGATGACAAAAGGAACAACCTATGTTGTTATGCGGTTTGATCGATAAAGATCTTCGTAGAATATGTAGGAGCCAATATGAGCATCCAGGTCCTCTATTGGTTATTGAACGGAGATGAGTCTCGGTCATGTCTACATAGTTCTCGAACCCGTAGGGTCCGCACGCTTAATGTTTGATGACGATCGGTATTATGAGTTTATGAGTTTTGATGTACTGAAGGTAGTTCGGAGTCCCGGATGAGATCACGGACATGACGAGGAGTCTCGGAATGTTTGAGACATAAAGATCCATATATTGGATGACTATGTTTGGACACCGGAAAGGTTCCGGGAGGTTTCGGGTATATACCGGAGTACCGGGGGGTTACCGGAACCCCCCGGGGAGCTAAATGGGCCTCATGGGCCCTAGTGGGAGAAGAGGAGAGGCGGCCAGGGCAACCGCGCCCCCTCCCCCTCTAGTACGAATTGGACAAGGAGGGGGTGGCGCCCCCCCTTTCCTTCTCTTCCTCTCTCCCTTTCCTTCTCCCCTCCTACTCCAACTAGGAAAAGAGGGAGTCCTACTCCCTGTGGGAGTAGGATTCCTCCCTTGGCGCACCCTCCTCCTAGGCCGGCCGCCTCCCCCAAGCTCCTTTATATACAGGGGCAGGGGGCACCTCTAGACACACAAGTTGATCAAGTTGATCTCTCCCAACCGTGTGCGGTGCCCCCCTTCACAGAAACACTCCTCGATAATATCGTTGCAGTGCTTAGGCGAAGCCCTGTGACGGTAGCTTCATCATCTCCGTCACCACGCCGTTGTGCTGGCTGTGACGCCCGGATAATTAAGCTACAGTAATCCCTAACTAATGATGCCACGTCACCACGATTACTGTTGTTAATTTCACGATGATTCAAATCTCATTTGAATTCAAATTCAAAACCAAGTCAAACAGTAAAAGTTTTCAAACCTTAAAACTAAAATGTTTTGGATGTGACAATTAAATCATAAGTCAATATGGTGAAGAAACCACATTTTTATAAAATGCCTAAATGAAAAATAAATATATAAAATGGCAGCAAAAACAATTAATTAAACGCCTTTTATAAAGTTATAAAAATATAAACTAACATTTGGAGAGCCCACCTTTTTGTGGCAGTGACCTAAACTAAAATACTAGGTTAGGTAAAAGGAATATGGTCTATAAAATAAAAATATATAAAATGAAAATGAAACAAATATAAAAATAAAAGGTAAAATAGAAAAGGGAAAGGTAGAAAAATTATAATAGGGGAAAAAAAGCCTGGCACTGTGCACTTGAGCCCAAGTGCACAGCACCAGGCCCAACCCACCAACACCATCATCGTCCTCCCTGTTCACCAGGGGAGCGGTGGCCGCCGGTCGCCCGTCGACGCCGCGGATCTCCACGCGTCAGGCATCCAACCCCCTCCCAGTGACCTACTTGACCCCCCTCGACCCCCCGGCGCTAACCCTAGCCCCCTCGCGCACTCCTCTCTCTCACCCTCCTCCAGATCCCCTACCTCCCGACGCGCTCGTCGCCGGCCACTTCACCCCACCGCGGCCACCACCGCCCCCGCACCCCGCCGGCGCATCTACGAGGTCCTACGTCGACCCCAATGCCCTCCCCTACCATGAGCCCGGGCCGGGGAACACTACAGCGCCGCCCCAGGCCCTTCTTCTACCTCCGGCCACCGCCCGTCGCCACGGCGAACCGTCGTTCCCCGACCGCCACCGGCCTCCCCGAGCCTCTCATCGACACCACTGTGAGCACGGCGCCGTAATCCCCCCTCTTCCCCCCTCTCCTTCTGCACCCGTAGCCCTCGCCACCATGGCCATGCTCATCGCCGCCGTTCTGCTCCGCCGTCGCGGCCACCACTTGTGCCACCCTCACCCGAGCAGCGCACCGAGCTCCTGGTGCTCCCAGGAGCACGATGCACCCGCGTACGCCTCACCTCGTGCCCCGTAGCGCCATATCTCCATCCCCCCGAACGCCATCGCCGCTTTCGTCACCGTTCCGGCCAACTCCGACGACGCCACTGGTTCCAGTCGACGCGTCGTCGTCTGGCCGTTCGAACGCGCCCAACGACGCCCGTTTTGGTGGCCTGTAGACGATTTCCGGCGACTTCCCGTGCGTCGCCGCCGTGTTTTGGTCGCCGGCGGCTAAACGTTGGCGCCGCTGACTTGTCCGCTTAGCCCAGCCACTAATAACGTGCAGCGCCACTGACTGCTGGGACCCACTTCCTAATTAACCACAACTTAATTAAACTGGCTAATTAACTAACCTAGTTACTCCCTGACATGTGGGGCCTCCCCTCTAACTAGCCCTGGGTTAAATTTAACCACTGATTAAATGGTTGAGTGAATGACAGGTGGGTTCCACCCACTATTCCAGTGGATAAGGCCGGCCCAGTCAGCTGCTGTGTCAGCCACTTGGCCCACCAGTCAGCCTCTGCTGACTGGGTAGTTGACTCAGTCAACTGACCCCACTGTCAGCCTCTTTGGCGCAATGCTGTGTACACTTTCTGTGTACACTTAGCATTTAACATTAGGGGATTTTCGAATTTATTTAGTTAATAATAATTTCAGCATAATGTTTAAAACTTTGAAAAATCATATAAATTAATCTGTAACTCGGTTGAAAATACTTTATATATGAAAGTTGCTCAGAATTTCGAGACGAATCCGAATACGCTGTCCGTTTGTCAACCACACGTCCCTAGCTTACCGAACCCGCAACTTTCCCCCTCCGTTTCATTCGCCCGAAAACGCGAAACACCGGGAATACTTTCCCGGATGTTTTTCATCCTTGCCAGTATCACCTCCTACTGCGTTAGGTCACACGTAGCACCGCGTATTTCCATGTTATGCTTTGTGATGCTATTGTTTGCTCTATTATTTATTTGTTTCCCCCTTCGTTGCTTATTTTCGGTAGACTTTGATACTGTGATAGACTCCGGGACCATTGATGCTTCGGTGTTCGACTACGACTACGCTTCCGAAGATTCCTTTCGTCTGCAGAGCTTCCAGGCAAGCCCCCCCTTTGATCACCAGATATCGCCTATTCTTCTCTCTACTGCTTGCATTAGAGTAGTGTAGCATGTTACTGCTTTCGATAATCCTATCCTGCTGCATAGCCTGTCATTGTTGCTACCATTGTTGATACTTTACCTGCAATCCTAAATGCTTAGTATAGGATGCTAGTATACCATCAGTGGCCCTACACCCTTGTCCGTCTGCCCTGCTATTCTATCGGGCCGTGATCACTCGGGTGTGATCACGGGTATATACTACATACATTTTACATACACATGATGATGATTCGGATATGGGGGCTGAAGGGGCAGGTGGTTCCACCCAGGTAGTGGTGGGCCTGGGTTCCCGACAGTCCCCTGATGGTTACTTTGTGGCAGAGCGACAGGGCAGGTTGCGGCCACCTAGGAGACAGGTGGGCCTGGCCCTGGTCGTTGTCCGTGGTTATTTCATAATAACACGTTTAACGGGATCTTGGTATTTGATCTGAGTCTGGCCATTTGGTCTATACGCACTAACCAGCTGCGTGGGAACAGTTATGGGCACTCGACGTCGTGGTATCAGCCGAAGCCTTCTTGACGTCAGCGACTTAGCGGCGCGCGCCGGATTGGACTGGAAAGCCTACTCTGGTATTAGGAGAGGCTAGGTCTGCTTACCGGCCGCCCTCGCAACGTGCAGGTGTGCATTGGGCGATGGGCCCAGACCCCCGTGCGCTTAGGGTTTAGACCGGCGTGCTGACCTCTCTGTTGTGCTTAGGTAGGGCTGCGACGTGTTGATCTCCCGAGGCCGGGCATGACCCTGGAAAGTGTGTCTGGACAAATGGGATCAAGCGTGCTGGGTTATGTGGTGCACCCCTACAGGGAAGTTAATCTATTCGAATAGCCGTGTCCCTCGGTAAAAGGACGACCCGGAGTTGTACTCTGACCTCATGACAACTAGAACCGGATACTTAATAAAACACACCCTTACAAGTGCCAGATATAACTCGGTGATTGCTCTCTCACAGGGTGACGAGGGGAGGATCACCAGGTAGGTTTATGCTATACGATGTTACTTGGTGAACTTACCATCTATTCCCTTCTACTGCTTCAAGACGGAGGCTGCCAGAAGCGAGGATACTTGTTACTTCCAGCTACTCTCTTCTTCTGCTGCAAGATGGATGTTGCAAGAAGCGTAGTCTTCGTTTGGATTAGCTATCCCCCTCTTATTCCGGCATTCTGCAGTTTAGCCCACAGATATTACCCCCCTTACACAGATATCATTGCATATGTAGTGTAGATCCTTGCTTGCGAGTACTTTGGATGAGTACTCACGGTTGCTTTGCTTCCCCTTTTTCCCCTTTCTTCCTTTCTTCTCGGTTGATGCAACCAGGTGGTGGAGTCCAGGAGCCAGAGGATCCCGATGATGTTTCTACATGGAGTTCGGCTTCGAGGAGTAGTTAGGAGGTCCCAGGCAGGAGGCCTTGCCCTTTCGATCGTTGATGTTTTGTGCTAGCCTTCTTAAGGCAAACTTGTTTAACTTATGTCTGTACTCAGATATTGTTGCTTCCGCTGACTCTTGTGTTTTCGAGCTTATGTATTCGAGCCCTCGAGGCCCCTGGCTTGTAATATAAAGGTTGTATTATTTTAATTTGTGTCTAGAGTTGTGTTGTGATATCTTTCAGTGAGTCCCTGATCTTGGTCGTACACATTTGCGTGCATGATTAGTGTACGGTCAAATCGGGGGCGTCACAAGTTGGTATCAGAGCCGACTGCCTGTAGGAATCCCCCTTTCCAACTCCTTGGCCGAAGTTGAGTCTAGTCTTTGAAAAACAAATTTACTAACTTGTTGTGTGGCTTACGGGCCCACATCACCAATGGGTGGTATTAGGATCTTTTACTCCTCATCTATACTCTGGGACTCTGATCTCTCTTCTATTCGGGTAAAAAGATTTTACTAACTCTGACTCTAGGTTCTCGTAACTATTTCTCCCGGAGAGTCCCCATTCCAGAAGATCACCTGCTTCGTCAGAAGATTTTGAGGATATCCCTTGATATTTTCCCGAGACCCTTGTGCTCATCGCCTTTGCAATTCACTGCCACCAATATATCCCTATGGATATCTGCATGCACTTGTCATTCTCATGATCATTCCTCGTCGCTCTTGTTGTTACAAGATGCCTCGAAATATTCTCGATTGTCCCGAGAATCCTTTGAGTTTACTATCTTGCAGTTTTATTTCGCATGAAAACCCTTACGGTTATTTCCTCATATTTATCGAGGATCCGTTCTTCTCAACTGATCATCTGTCTCACAAAATTCTTCGGAATACTTTTCGATCTTTCGAAAATCCTCTGCAGCCAGTTACTCTTGAAATTCTTGCCGGCTTGCATTATGGTTAACTCCATGAGACTAGTAGTCTTCGTTAGCATCCCTTGTCTTAGCCATTTTGAGCCTACTGATTCAATGTGTGCATATGCACGAAGTCATCAGGTTATCTTTTTTTATCTTTCCGGCTCAGACGTCATTCCGGACATGAGTTGGTTCTCGGCAATTCAAACCTTTATTGATTGTCCAACTACGTGTTTTCAACTTATCCATCCTTGATCAGAGCGTCTGCTTCTGATCCTTCGTTTTAGAACCATAATTTCTTTCTATTTAAGCATCAGACTAATCTGGTGATTCTTGAATCTGATGCCTCTGCATTCTTTCTTCCTCTGAGTGAGTACCGATACTCACATCAGCTCCGTTGTGGATCGCCCGATCCATTGTTGGATTGTTTTCCGACAGTGTCCATCATATTCGATCACCTTGTGAGTTCTTCCCCTGATACATAATGCCTTTGGTAAATTGTATCCTCTACTTTGCCAACCATGCTCTGCTTTCGAGCTGGTTTATTTACTTTTGAAACTTGTGGTATATGTTACTAAGATGCCCGATGGGTTGAACCTATGCCTTCCCCTAATTCGTGAGAACCCGAAAGTTTTCACAAGTCATACTCTTCCGGTGTTCTACCAGATAAAATTTCAACCCTACATTTTTATCAAAGCGAGAGGTGAATGTAATGATTTGCATTAAGGAAGTGGGAGTCGACCTTGAACTTTGTGTTCATGCCCATGAAAATGATGTAGACCGTCTCGGAAGCTTCTTGCAAAATGATTATCCAGCTGTGTGATTCTATTGATATTCTTGAATTGATTCCTTACAGTTATGGTTCTGACCATGCTATCCTTATTCAATATATCTGGAATAAATCCATTCCAGGCCTCATCAATTTTTGACAAGGTTAAAGCATCTAGTGTCATAGGTCAATGACCTAGTTCAACTTCTATCGTGTTCTACCTTCGAGTTTTACCCTTTGATATCTCGAGGATATCATGCCTTTGCACTACACCTTTTGAACTTTTGATGAAGTAATACCTTTGCTTGTCGTAATCACTCTATGGGTTCTAGGTTGCCGTCAACCGAGGACACCATTTAGTAAATCAAATCTGCTCTAAAAATTCAACACCCCTAGTAGATGTTACTGGAAAATTTTCAAACTCAATCTGGTTTATTCCTAGACTATCGGGTACGTCCCTTGTCTATCTATCTTTGACTGTGCTACCTCGTCCTTCTTTGGTGCACGATTTCTTCAGAGATTGAGCACAACTTACGTCGAGCTTTCAGCATCTGGTTGCTTGTTCAGTAAGGCAACTTTGATTCCGAGCTTGCATCTTATATATTGATCCTATAACTTGCCACTTCGTGATTCCCTTGCTTGTTACTGTTGTTGTTTGATTGCATCCTCTTAAAACCTCCCGGCAAATGTGTCGGATAACCTTCAACACTTTGACTTCTTCCAAGATGCCAATTGTGTTCATGATGGGAAATACTCTCCTTGCCCTCGATTATTTTTATTATCATCGGCAACACCCTTGACTTCCTTTCATCGCGAACTTGTCCACGTTATGATTACAACTTGCCTTCCAGCTAGTGTTGTGTTCTACCTTGAAGTATTACTGTCTTTTATGTCGAGAATGTTGTGGGATTGCTCCACCTCTTAGAAATTCTCGGTATGATGATACTACTCACCATCACCATTCTTCCTTGGTCCCCGTGTTGTTTTTAGCCGGGATACCAATATGCTAGCGATGTTGCTTGAGTTCTGTACTCCTAGCAACCCAATTGCTTTGAAGTTTACGATCGACAGTTCGTTCTTAGGCTGTTGGTTATTGAATCGTCACTCTGACATTGATCTTTCTGCCTAAGGTCATATTCGGGCACACCTTTCAACTAATGGTTAATGGTGTATGTTTTTCCTCGAGCATACAACATTATATCATTTGAGTTGACAAGTGTCACCTTCTTTTTCACATTATTGTGGAAATCCATCCGTTTGGAATTCTCGATGAATTGTTGTTGAGCCCATCAGCCACCTCCTCATCCTCTCCTTTGTTTAATGGTGAACTATTATTTTGGGGACCTGCTCCCATAGTTCATTTTCCGAGAATCTTGCAATGTCATTTCGTAGATTTGTGATGCACCTTTTATTCTTGAACATCTTGAGCCTGTGGTATCATGACACCAATCGGATCTGAATCTCGGTCAGATATGATGGTTGGGACAACTTTCCAGTAGTTATAATGTTGGTCCTTTGATGACCCGGTAATATGATGTCATGCCTAGCACCCCGGGCTAGAGGACCCATCATTATAATTTATTTTGTAAGGATAGCCATTCTTCCAGGAGGAAATTGTAAGACTTATTCTATAAGTTGCTTCTGATGGATCATTCGTGTATCCAAGGCCTGGCCCTTAATTGAAACACCATATCATTGCTACCTCGAAGCATGACTATGATACCCCCGCTCATCAACAAGAACATTGGAGGCACGATGCTAAATGTTTCTTGGTCAGTTATCCAAACACCGTTGTATGGGTAACATCTTGATTAATCCTTGCCTCTTTATCTGAATGGTTGGGTGCTTGCTCTCCTACCCTGTCTGCCATGATTCTTCTTGTCCACGGGATGGATATACTCCTAATAATTGTGTGTAAGCACAATTTTCCTTTCCATTTGTTTGTTTAACCTTTTCTTGATCTACATATAATCTAAGCGTAATAATACTCTGTCGGTAAGACCCTGTTACCATGGTTGGTAACATTCTGGTAACCACCGCTGGAAGAAAACTTTGCCTACCGGTCCGCCTCGTTTCAACGAGCAAGACAGTGGTTCTCTTCGTTCCCCGTCCTTAGTACCGACATTGTTGCCAACTTAGCTGACAGACTATCCTCTGACATGCCTTGCTTCCTGTGCAAGATGTCATCACCCTTCCTACTTTCAACCCACATGGTGGGCCCATAACCCACAGGTCCACTGGATCGAAACCTGACTCTTCTTTACAACCCGGATTCTAATGTGTCCTTTACACCTGGCTTCGTATGTAATTCACGAGCTAAATTCTATCATGTTTCATCATGGTATCAAACACCATATTATTCTTGTTGATCAAGAACCAATTCCAGCTTCTGGTTAGGCATCGAATGACTGCCTACCCGTTTGAAACTTTGGTACCATCGCTTATTGTTCTCAATGCATTCACTGAAATACTACGCGCAGGGTGTTTCGTGTATCACTTTCTGAATTCATTGTCAGATGCACATACTTCGTGGAGATACGTTCCTCCAAAGTTTTTCCCCCTGATCGCGTTCGTAGGACGATGGAGATCCCGAAGAAAGGATGACGTCTTGATCACGATGACTTGAAGCAGAGAAATGAAGACATCAATGAAAGGGATCAACCTCTTCGAAAGGACAATCAAGACCGAGAAGACTCGTTAGGTTTTCGCTACCAACACTTTTCCCCCTTACTCCATTGCTTAAATCTCGGGACGAGATTTCTTGTAGTGGAGGAGAATTGTGACGCCCGGATAATTAAGCTACAGTAA
This sequence comes from Secale cereale, assembly GCA_902687465.1. NCBI lineage: Eukaryota > Viridiplantae > Streptophyta > Magnoliopsida > Poales > Poaceae > Secale > Secale cereale. The sequence continues at coordinate 440,246,366 of LR738709.1, read as the reverse complement.
TCCCTAACTAATGATGCCACGTCACCACGATTACTATTGTTAGTTTCACGATGATTCAAATCTCATTTGAATTCAAATTCAAAACCAAGTCAAACAGTAAAAGTTTTCAAACCTTAAAACTAAAATGTTTTGGATGTGACAATTAAATCATAAGTCAATATGGTGAAGAAACCACATTTTTATAAAATGCCTAAATGAAAAATAAATATATAAAACGGCAGCAAAAACAATTAATTAAACGCCTTTTATAAAGTTATAAAAATACAAACTAACATTTGGAGAGCCCACCTTTTTGTGGCAGTGACCTAAACTAAAATACTAGGTTAGGTAAAAGGAATATGGTCTATAAAATAAAAATATATAAAATGAAAATGAAACAAATATAAAAATAAAAGGTAAAATAGAAAAGGGAAAGGTAGAAAAATTATAATAGGGGAAAAAAAACCTGGCACTGTGCACTTGAGCCCAAGTGCACAGCACCAGGCCCAACCCACCAACACCATCATCGTCCTCCCTGTTCACCAGGGGAGCGGTGGCCGCCGGTCGCCCGTCGACGCCGCGGATCTCCACGCGTCGGGCATCCAGCCCCCTCCCGGTGACCTACTTGACCCCCCTCGACCCCCCGGCGCTAACCCTAGCCCCCTCGCGCACTCCTCTCTCTCACCCTCCTCCAGATCCCCTACCTTCCGACGCGCTCTTCGCCGGCCACTTCACCACACCGCGGCCACCACCTACCCCCCACCCCGCCGGCGCATCTACGAGGTCCTACGTCGACCCCAACGCCCTCCCCTACCACGAGCCCGGGCCGGGGAACACTACAGCGCCGCCCCAGGCCCTTCTTCTACCTCCGGCCACCGCCCGTCGCCACGGCGAACCGTCGTTCCCCGACCGCCACCGGCCTCCCCGAGCCTCTCATCGACACCACTGTGAGCACGGCGCCGTAATCCCCCCTCTTTCCCCCTCTCCTTCTGCACCCGTAGCCCTCGCCACCATGGCCATGCTCATCGCTGCCGTTCTGCTCTGCCGTCGCGGCCACCACTTGTGCCACCCTCACCCGAGCAGCGCGCCGAGCTCCTGGTGCTCCCAGGAGCACGATGCACCCGCGTACGCCTCACCTCGTGCCCCGTAGCGCCATATCTCCATCCCCCTGAACGCCATCGCCGCTTTCGTCACCGTTCCGGCCAGCTCCGGCCAACTCCGACGACGCCACCGGTTCCAGTCGACGCGTCGTCGTCTGGCCGTTCGAACGCGCCCAACGACGCCCGTTTTGGTGGCCTGTAGACGATTTCCGGCGACTTCCCGTGCGTCGCCGCCGTGTTTTGGTCGCCGGCGGCTAAACGTCGGCGCCGCTGACTTGTCCGCTTAGCCCAGCCACTAATAACGTGCAGTGCCACTGACTACTGGGACCCACTTCCTAATTAACCACAACTTAATTAAACTGGCTAATTAACTAACCTAGTTACTCCCTGACATGTGGGGCCTCCCCTCTAACTAGCCCTGGGTTAAATTTAACCACTGATTAAATGGTTGAGTCAATGACAGGTGGGTCCCACCCACTATTCCAGTGGATAAGGCCGGCCCAGTCAGCTGCTGTGTCAGCCACTTGGCCCACCAGTCAACCTCTGCTGACTGGGTAGTTGACTCAGTCAACTGACCCCACTGTCAGCCTCTTTGGCGCAATGCTGTGTACACTTTTTGTGTACACTTAGCATTTAACATTAGGGGATTTTCGAATTTATTTAGTTAATAATAATTTCAGCATAATGTTTAAAACTTTGAAAAATCATATAAATTAATCTGTAACTCGGTTGAAAATACTTTATATATGAAAGTTGCTCAGAATTTCGAGACGAATCCGAATACGCTGTCCGTTTGTCAACCACACGTCCCTAGCTTACCGAACCCGCAACTTTCCCCCTCTGTTTCATTCGCCCGAAAACGCGAAACACCGGGAATACTTTCCCGGATGTTTTTCATCCTTGCCAGTATCACCTCCTACTGCGTTAGGTCACACGTAGCACCGCGTATTTCCATGTTATGCTTTGTGATGCTATTGTTTGCTCTGTTATTTATTTGTTTCCCCCTTCGTTGCTTATTTTCGGTAGACTCCGATACTGTGATAGACTCCGGGACCATTGATGCTTCGGTGTTCGACTACGGCTACGCTTCCGAAGATTCCTTTCGTCTGCAGAGCTTCCAGGCAAGCCCCCCCTTTGATCACCAGATATCGCCTATTCTTCTCTCTACTGCTTGCATTAGAGTAGTGTAGCATGTTACTGCTTTCGATAATCCTATTCTGCTGCATAGCCTGTCATTGTTGCTACCATTGTTGATACTTTACCTGCAATCCTAAATGCTTAGTATAGGATGCTAGTATACCATCAGTGGCCCTACACCCTTGTCCGTCTGCCCTGCTATTCTATCGGGCCGTGATCACTCGGGTGTGATCACGGGTATATACTACATACATTTTACATACACATGATGATGATTCGGATATGGGGGCTGAAGGGGCAGGTGGTTCCACCCAGGTAGTGGTGGGCCTGGGTTCCCGATAGTCCCCTGATGGATACTTTGTGGCGGAGCGACATGGCAGGTTGCGGCCACCTAGGAGACAGGTGGGCCTGGCCCTGGTCGTTGTCCGCGGTTATTTCATAATAACACGTTTAACGGGATCTTGGTATTTGATCTGAGTCTGGCCATTTGGTCTATACGCACTAACCAGCTGCGTGGGAACAGTTATGGGCACTCGACGTCGTGGTATCAGCCGAAGCCTTCTTGACGTCAGCGACTTAGCGGCGCGCGCCGGATTGGACTGGAAAGCCTACTCTGGTATTAGGAGAGGCTAGGTCTGCTTACCGGCCGCCCTCGCAACGTGCAGGTGTGCATTGGGCGATGGGCCCAGACCCCCGTGCGCTTAGGGTTTAGACCGGCGTGCTGACCTCTCTGTTGTGCTTAGGTAGGGCTGCGACGTGTTGATCTCCCGGGGCCGGGCATGACCCTGGAAAGTGTGTCCGGACAAATGGGATCAAGCGTGCTGGGTTATGTGGTGCACCCCTGCAGGGAAGTTAATCTATTCGAATAGCCGTGTCCCTCGGTAAAAGGACGACCCGGAGTTGTACTCTGACCTCATGACAACTAGAACCGGATACTTAATAAAACACACCCTTACAAGTGCCAGATATAACTCGGTGATTGCTCTCTCACAGGGTGACGAGGGGAGGATCACCAGGTAGGTTTATGCTATACGATGTTACTTGGTGAACTTACCATCTATTCCCTTCTACTGCTTCAAGACGGAGGCTGCCAGAAGCGAGGATACTTGTTACTTCCAGCTACTCTCTTCTTCTGCTGCAAGATGGACGTTGCAAGAAGCGTAGTCTTCGTTTGGATTAGCTATCCCCCTCTTATTCCGGCATTCTGTAGTTTAGCCCACAGATATTACCCCCCTTACACAGATATCATTGCATATGTAGTGCAGATCCTTGCTTGCGAGTACTTTGTATGAGTACTCACGGTTGCTTTGCTTCCCCTTTTTCCCCTTTCTTCCTTTCTTCTCGGTTGATGCAACCAGGTGGTGGAGTCCAGGAGCCAGAGGATCCCGATGATGTTTCTACATGGAGTTCGGCTTCGAGGAGTAGTTAGGAGGTCCCAGGCAGGAGGCCTTGCCCTTTCGATCGTTGATGTTTTGTGCTAGCCTTCTTAAGGCAAACTTGTTTAACTTATGTCTGTACTCAGATATTGTTGCTTCCACTGACTCTTGTGTTTTCGAGCTTATGTATTCGAGCCCTCGAGGCCCCTGGCTTGTAATATAAAGCTTGTATTATTTTAATTTGTGTCTAGAGTTGTGTTGTGATATCTTTCAGTGAGTCCCTGATCTTGGTCGTACACATTTGCGTGCATGATTAGTGTACGGTCAAATCGGGGGCGTCACACTGGCGAAACTCTCCCGCGAGGTTCTACTGGATCAAGAGCTCGTGGGACGTCATCAAGCTGAACGTGTGCTGAACGCGGAGTCTCCGTACGTTCGGTGCTTGATCGGTTGGATCGCGAAGAAAGTTCGACTACATCAACTGCGTCACTAGACGCTTCCGCTCCCGGTCTACGAGGGTACGTGGACACACTCTCCCCTCTAGGTGCTATGCATCTAGTAGATAGATCTTGCGTGATTGTAGGATTTTTTTGGAAATACTACGTTTCCCAACAGTGGCATCATGAGCCAGGTCTATGCACGAGTAGAACACAAGTGAGTTGTGGATGAAACTAGTCATACTTCTTACCGGCATGTCATACTTTGATTCGGTGGTATTGTTGGATGAAGCGGCCCGGACCGACATTACGCGTACACTTACACGAGACTGGTTCTACCGACGTGCTTCGCACACAGGTGGCTGGCGGGTGTCAGTTTCTTCAACTGTAGTTGAATCATGTGTGGCTACGCCCGATCCTTGTGAAGGTTAAAACAACACATACTTGACGAAATATCGTTGTGGTCTTGTATGCGTAGGTAAGAATGGTTCTTGCTAAGCCCGTAGCAGCCACGTAAAACTTGCAACAACAAAGTAGAGGACGTCTAACTTGTTTTTGCAGGGCATGTTGTGATGTGATATGGTCAGGACATGATGAGTGATACGTTATTGTATGAGATGATCATGTTTTGTAAAGTTATCGGCAACTGGCAGGAGCCATGTGGTTGTCGCTTTATTGTATGAAATGCAATCGCCATGTATTTTCTTTACTTTATCACTAAGCGGTGGCAATAGTCGTGGAAGCAATAGTTGGCGAGACGACAACGATGCTACGATGGAGATCAAGTTGTCGTGCCGGTGACGATGGTGATCATGACGGTGCTTTGGAGATGGAGATCAAAGGCACAAGATGATGATGGCCATATCTTATCACTTATATTGATTGTATGTGATGTTTATCTTTTATGCATCTTATTTTGCTTAGATCGACGGTAGCACTATAAGACGATCCCTCACAAAATTTCAAGGTATAAGTGTTCTCCCTGAGTATGCACCGTTGCGAAAGTTCGTCGTGCCGAGAGACCACGTGATGATCGGGTGTGATAAGCTCTACGTTCACATACAACGGGTGTAAGCCAGTTTTACACACGCATAATACTCGGGTTAAATTTGTCGAGCCTAGCATATGCAGATATGGCCTCGGAACACTGGAGACCGAAAGGTCGAGCGTGAATCATATAGTAGATATGATCAACATAAGATGTTCACCATTGAAAACTACTCCGTCTCACGTGATGATCGGACATGGCTTAGTTGATTTGGATCACATGATCATTTAGATGACTAGAGGGATGTCTATCTAAGTGGGAGTTCTTTAGTAATTTGATTAATTGAACTTTAATTTATCATGAACTTAGTCCTGATAGTTTTTGCACATCTATGTTGTTGTAGATCAATGGCCCGTGCTACCATTCCTTTGAATTTTAATGCATTCCTAGAGAAAGCTAAGTTCAAAGATGATGGTAGCAATTACACAGACTGGGTCCGTAACTTGAGGATTATCCTCATTGCTGCACAGAAGAATTATGTCCTTGAAGCACCGCTAGGTGACAAGCCCCCTCCCGCTAATGTAGACGCTTTGAACGTCTGGCAGACGCGGTCTGATGACTACACGATAGTTCAGTGTGCCATGCTTTACGGCTTAGAACTGGGACTTCAACGACGTTTTGAACGTCGTGGAGCATATGAGATGTTCCAGGAGTTGAAGTTAATATTTCAAGCAAATGCCCAGATTGAGAAATATGAGATTTCCAATAAGTTCTATAGATTCAAGATGGAGGAGAATAGTTCTATCAATGAACACTTGCTCAGAATGTCTGGGTACTACAATCATATGACTCAACTTGGTTGCAAAGTTGACGAGGATAGTGTTATTGATAGAGTTCTTCAATCACTGCCACCAAGCTATAAAGGCTTCATGATGAACTATAATATGCAAGGGATGCAAAAGACAATTCCTGAGCTCTTCGCTATGCTCAAGGCTGTGGAGGTAGAAATAAAAAAGGAGCATCAAGTGTTGATGGTTAACAAGACCACTAGTTTCAAGAAAAAGAGCAAGGGAAAGAAGGGGAACTTCAAGAAGAATAGCAAGACAATTGCTACTCCCGTGAAGAAACCCAAGTCTGGAGCCAAGCCTGAAACTGAGTGCATCTACTGCAAAGGGAGTGGACACTGGAAGCAGAACTGCCCCAAGTATTTGGCGGAGAAGAAGGATGGCAAGGTGAACAAAGGTATATGTGATATACATGTTATTGATGTGTACCTTACTAATGCTTGTAGTAGTACCTGGGTATTTGATACTGGTTCGGTTGCTAATATTTGTAACTCGAAACAGGGACTACGAATTAAATGAAGATTGGCTAAGGACGAGGTGACGATGCGCGTGGGAAATGGTTCCAAAGTCGATGTGATCGCCATCGGCATGCTACCTCTACATCTACCTTTGGGATTAGTTTCAGACCTGAATAATTTTTATTTGGTGCCAGCGTTAAGCATGAACATTATATCTGGATCTTGTTTATTGCGAGACGGTTATTCATTTAAATCTGAGAATAATGGTTGTTCTATTTATATGAGTAATATCTTTTATGGTCATGCACCCTTGAAGAGTGGTCTGTTCTTGTTGGATCTCGATCGTAGTGATACACATATTCATAATATTGAAGCCAAAAGATGTAAAGTTAATAATGATAGTGCAACTTATTTGTGGCACTGTCGTTTAGGTCATATTGGTGTAAAGCGCATGAAGAAACTCCATAGTGATGGACTTTTGGAATCACTTGATTATGAATCACTTGGTGCTTGCGAACCATGCCTCATGGGCAAGATGACTAAAACTCCATTCTCCAGAACAATGGAGCGAGCAACAGATTTGTTGGAAATCATACATACTGATGTATGTGGACCGATGAGTGTTGAAGCTTGCGGCGGGTATCGTTATTTTCTGACCTTCACTAATGATTTGAGCAGATATGGGTATATCTACTTGATGAAGCACAAGTCTGAAACATTTGAAAAGTTCAAAGAATTTCAGAGTGAAGTAGAGAATCATCGTAACAAGAAAATAAAGTTTCTATGATCTGATCGTGGAGGTGAATATTTGAGTTACGAGTTTGGTCTTCATTTGAAACAATGTGGAATAGTTTCACAACTCACGCCACCCGGAACACCACAGTGTAATGGTGTGTCCGAACGTCGTAACTGTACTTTATTAGATATGGTGCGGTCTATGATGTCTCTTACCGATTTACCACTATCGTTTTGGGGTTATGCTTTAGAGGCAGCTGCATTCACGTTAAATAGGGCACCATCTAAATCCATTGAGACGATGCCTTATGAACTGTGGTTTGGCAAGAAACCAAAGTTGTCGTTTCTTAAAGTTTGGGGCTGCGATGCTTATGTGAAAAAGCTTCAACCTTATAAGCTCGAACCCAAGTCAGAGAAATGTGTCTTCATAGGATACCCAAAAGAGACTGTTGGATACACCTTCTATCACAAATCCGAAGGCAAGATATTCGTTGTTAAGAATGGATCCTTTCTAGAGAAGGAGTTTCTCTCGAAAGAAGTGAGTGGGAGGAAAGTAGAACTTGATGAGGTAATTGTACCTTCTCCCGAATTGGAAAGTAGTACATCACAGAAACTAGTTCCAGCGATTCCTACACCAATTAGTGAGGAAGCTAATGATGATTATCATGAAACTTTAGATCAAGTTTCTGCTGAACTTCGTAGATCAACCAGAGTACGTTCCGCACTAGAGTGGTACGGCAACCCAATTATGGAAGTCATGTTACTAGACCATGATGAACCTACGAACTATGATGAAGCCATGATGAGCCCAGATTCCACAAAATGACTTGAAGCCATGAAATTTGAGATGGGATCCATGTATGAGAACAAAGTATGGACTTTGGTTGACTTGCCCGATGATCGGCAAGCCATAAAAAATAAATGGATCTTCAAGAAGAAGACCGACACTGACGGTAATGTTACTGTTTACAAAGCTCGACTTGTTGCAAAAGGGTTTCGACAAGTTCAAGGAGTTGACTACGATGAGACTTTCTCACCCATAGCGATGCTTAAGTCTGTCCGAATCATGTTAGCAATTGCCGCATTTTATGATTATGAAATCTGGCAAATGGATGTCAAAACTGCACTCCTGAATGGATATCTCAAAGAAGAGTTGTATATGATGCAACTAGAACGTTTTGTTGATCCTAAAGGTGCTAATAAAGTGTGCAATCTCCAATGATCCATCTATGTACTGGTGCAAGCATCTCAGAGTTGGAATATACGCTTTGATGAGGTGATCAAAGCATATGGTTTTCTACAAACTTTTGGAGAGGCCTGTATTTACAAGAAAGTGAGTGGGAGCTCTGTAGCATTTCTGATATTATATGTGGATGACATATGGTTGATTGGAAATGATATAGAATTTCTGGATAGCATAAAAGGGTATTTTAAAGGAGTTTTTTCAAAGAAAGACCTCGGTGAAGCTGCTTACATATTGAGCATCAAGATCTATAGAGATAGATCAAGACGCTTGAAAAGTTTTTTCAATGAGTACATACCTTGACAAGTTTTTGAAATAGTTCAAAATGAATCAGTCAGAGAAGAAGTTCTTGCCTGAGTTATATGGTATGAAGTTGAGTAAGGCTCAAAACCCGACCACGGCAAAAGATAGAGAAAGAATGCCTCAGCCATAGATTCTATAAAGTATGCCATGCTGTATACCAAACCTATTGTGTACCTTGCCTTGCGTTTGGCAAGGAAGTACCAAAGTGATCCAGGAGTAGATCACTGGACAGCAGTCAAAATTATCCTTAGTTACTGGATGACTAAGGAAATGTTTCTCGATTATGGAAGTGATAAAGAGTTCGTCGCAAAGAGTTACGCCGATGCAAGCTTTACACTAATCCAGATGACTCTAAAGTATCAATCTGGATGCATATTGAAAGTGGGAGCAGTTAACTAGAGTAGCTCCATGCAGAGCATTGTAGACATAGAAATTTGCGAAATACATACGGATCTGAATGTGACAGACCCATTGACTAAACTTCTCTCACAAGCAAAACATGATCACACCTTATTACTCTTGGATGTTAATCACATAGCGATGTGAACTAGATTATTGACTCTAGTAAACCCTTTGGGTGTTGGTCACATGGCGATGTGAACTATGGGTGTTATTCACATAACAATGTGAACTATGGGTGTTATTCACATAACGATGTGAGCTATCGGTATTAAATCACATGGCGATGTGAGCTAGATTATTGACTCTAGTGCAAGTGGGAGACTGGAGGAAATATGCCCTAGAGGCAATAATAAAATTATTATTTATTTCCTTATATCATGATAAATGTTTATTATTCATGCTAGAATTGTATTAACAGGAAACTTAATACATGTGTGAATACATAGACAAAACAGAGTGTCCCTAGTATGCCTCTACTAGACTAGCTCATTGATCAATGATGGTTATGTTTCCTAGCCATAGACATGAGTTGTCATTTGATCAACGAGATCACATCATTAGGAGAATGCTGTGATGGACTAGACCCATCCGTTAGCTTAGCACTATGATCGTTTAGTTTTACTGCTATTGCTTTCTTCATGACTTATAAATGTTCCTATGACTATGAGATTATGCAACCCCCGAATACCGGAGGAACACCTTGTGTGCTATCAAACGTCACAACGTAACTAGGTGATTATAAAGATGCTCTACAGGTGTCTCCGAAAGTGTTCGTGGTGTTGGCATAGATCGAGAATAGGATTTGTCACTCCGAGTGTCGGAGACGTATCTGTGGGCCCTCTCGGTAATGCACATCATAATAAGCCTTGCAAGCAAATGACTAATAAGTTAGTCACGAGATGATGTATTACAAAACGAGTAAAGAGACTTGCCAGTAACGAGATTGAACTAGGTATTGAGATACCGACGATCGAATCTCGGGCAAGGAACATACCGATGACAAAGGAAACAACGTATGTTGTTATGCGGTTTGACCGATAAAATCTTCGTAGAATATGTAGGAGCCAATATGAGCATCCTACTTCCGCTATTGGTTATTGACCGGAGATGAGTCTCGGTCATGTCTACATAGTTCTCGAACCCGTAGGGTCCGCACGCTTAACGTTTGATGACGATCGGTATTATGAGTTTATGAGTTTTGATGTACCGAAGGTAGTTTGGAGTCCCGGATGAGATCACGGACATGATGAGGAGTCTCGTAATGTCCGAGACATAAATATCGATATATTGGACGACTATGTTTGGACACTGGAAAGGTTCCAGGAGGTTTCGGGCATATACCATAGTACCGAGGGGTTACCAGAACCCCCCGGGGAGCTAAATGGGCCTCATGGGCCCTAGTGGGAGAAGAGGAGGGGCGGCGAGGGCAGCTGCGCCCCCTCCCCCTCTAGTCTGAATTGGACAAGGAGGGGGGTGGCGCCCCCCTTTCCTTCTCTTCCTCTCTCCCTTTCCTTCTCCCCTCCTACTCCAACTAGGAAAAGAGGGAGTCCCACTCCCGATGGGAGTAGGACTCCTCCCTTGGCGTGCCCTCCTCCTAGGCCGGCCGCCTCCCCCCTAGCTCCTTTATATACAGGGGCAGGGGGGAACCTATAGACACACAAGTTGATCAAGTTGATCTCTCCCAACCGTGTGCGGTGCCCCCCTCCACAGAAACACTCCTCGGTCATATGTTGTAGTGCTTAGGCGAAGCCCTGCGACGGTAGCTTCATCATCTCTGTCACCACGCCGTTGTGCTGATGAAACTCTCCCGCGAGGTTCTACTGGATCAAGAGCTCGTGGGACGTCATCAAGCTGAACGTGTGCTGCACGCGGAGGCTCCGTATGTTCGGTGCTTGATCGGTTGGATCGCAAAGAAAGTTCGACTACATCAACCGCGTCACTAGACGCTTCCGCTCCCGGTCTACGAGGGTACGTGGACATACTCTCCCCCGTCGTTGCTATGCATCTAGTAGATAGATCTTGCATGATCGTAGGATTTTTTTTGAAAGACTACGTTTCCCAACATATGCCACATCCATACAAACTCATGCCACTCTGTAAAACGATGCATTACACACATTGTCCGGCTACTACATTAGAACATGCCATTGGACTATCAAAATTTGGCATGTTTAGCTATGGAGAAGATCATCCACATCTGCTCTTGCCCTTCCAGACACCCTTGTCGTCCTTCTCGCAGAAGTAGCGGTTGAAGATGCGGTACAGATCGAGCCGAATCTGCTCGTCGTCAGAGTTGTATGACCCATCGTTGTCCTCCTGGGGGGCGGGGGCAGTCCGACCATGGCACGGACCGCTCGATTCTGCTCTCGCGCGAGGGTGCACGTGTTCCCGCGCTACCGCTTCTTTACAATGTGAGTGTGGATGGCTTCCTGCTCTGCAGCCACCCACGTCGTCGCATGAGTCGCCTTCGCCGCAGTAATGTTGGCAGCAAGGCGGGCATCGACCGCGCTCATCCTCTCCTTCGTATGGCGGGAACATCTGGCCCAGTGTGACTCATACTTTGACGGACCGATGATGGGGAAAGGGAGATTGGAAGGCTCCCGAGAGGACCGCGATGATCTAGCCTCGAAGAATCCGAGCGCGTGATGCGTCGACGCAATCGTCTCGCATCGAATGGAGCCCGCCATCGATCGAGTGCTATCCTCCCGGGAGTGGCGGAGTGCAATGCCGATGGCCATTGCCTCCTCCAAACCACGAGAGACGATACCCCACTCGACGGATCTGTGTTGGTCATCGTATGATCCACTATCCGCATGCCGGAGATCGCCGGACGGGAGCTTGGGTGGCAGAGTGGAGTGGCTATGATTAGGTCTGGGGAGAGGATGGGGATGAATATATGTGGGATCGGGTGGGCCAACGTGGGCCGGGTCCGACATGGCAGACGGGTCCGGGCCTCCCCACTGCCCCATATTTGGGCTGGATATGAGCGGTGTCGGCCAGCCGGGGCATTAGAGGCCGGTTTGAGGCGTCCGTCTAGGTCGGTTTCTCTGATCGGTCATCAACCGGGCCGTCTGCCTAGGTGTATGAGGGGGGTTTGAGGCACCCAACTATGCTCTAATTTCAGGCATAGAAAACTCAATTGCATGGAGTAATCAAGTACAAACACTTCCATACATAAAAAAAGTACAAACACTTTCACACACATTGCACTACCTTGATTATTCTATGTGCCATTTGTGTGAGCAATATCATTTTATTCTATTACACACGGCCTTAAGAGGGCGCCACACGAAGCTTCACTCTCTTATCGGTGTCATGGGAAATGTCTAAGTCAAGATTCTCAAGGCAATGATAGAGCTGGGAAAAGTCACGACGCCTACGATTGGAGGTCTTGAAGTTTCAGTGGAAGGGTATATTGGATGCGATGAAGATTGTGTGCTAGGTGTATGTTGACTTATTTTAGTGGCCTCGGCAAGCCGGGGTTGCAGCACTGGAGGACTATATTTTTGGTGTTGCTCCTCGAGTAGAAAGTCTCGATTCACATGGTGGAAACCCAACGCCTGACCTTTATTGGTTGAACCTAGCAATGGCCTTGTCGAAGGCATTGCTTTGGGTGAACTCAGACTTTCTTCGGGCTGAAAGCCCAAGATCTTTGATCGAACAACGACAACGCTTGTGCATTGTTTCCTCCTTGAAGGCATTGCTTTTGTAGAACCTATTTTGTATTTTGAGTGTTGTCTTTGGTGGTGGTTAGAGTGCTGCTGCTACTAAGGATTGTTCACCTTGACGAGGTCTTTTTCTGTTTTTTTTACCGTGTGTATCCTTGATGCCTTTGAACATCTTGTTGGTACAGAGGCCGGGTATAATTGGCATCTTCATGATATTAATATTTCTTCTGGAGCCTCCCCCAAGTTTGAGCGATACTTTCTCCTTCACGAGACCAAAAATTATATATATAATTCCGATCACGATGAACCAGATGCATAGGATTAAACTTCTGATGAAATTCCAATATCAATCGGTTGTAATTCCAAACTCGAATATCATCACATAGCCTATACCATATCAATGCATTTTCCATTCAAAGATAAAGGGAATACCTTCTTCTCGACTTCATCTTCGGGTGACCCTGCAAGCTTAAATAATTCACAAACTTCATCCACATAGATTGAATGCATATCAGGATGTAGTGTTCCATCTCCTGCATAAGGATTAGCTAGCAGTTTCTCTATCATACCCAAAGGAATTTCATAATAAATTTTTTCAGTAGGTTCAGTAGGTTGAGGAGCAACACTTCGTTCCTCCGGTTGAGGTGAAGATACCCCGAACAAACCCCTCAAAGGATGATTTTCCATATTTACAAGTGACATTAAATTTCAGCAAGTAATATAAATTTTTCCTTACCAAATTCCACTCACCAAAGGCGCATCACTCCCCGGCAACGGCGCCAGAAAAGAGTCTTGATGACCCACAAGTATAGGGATCAAACGTAGTCCTTTTGATAAGTAAGAGTGTCGAACCCAATGAGGAGCAGACGGAAATGACAAGCGGCTTTCAGCAAGCTATTTTCTACAACCACTGAAATTATCGGTAACAGATAGTTTGGTAGCAAGATAATTCATAACGGGTAACAAGTAACAAGTGTAACAAAGGTGCGGCAAGGTGGCTCAATCCTTTTGATAGCAAAGGATAAGCCTGGACGAACTCTTATATAGAGCAAAGCGCTCCCAAGAACACATGAGGATTATTGTCAAGTTAGTTTTCATCATGCTCATATGATTCACGTTCGTTACTTTGATCATTTGATATGTGGGTGGACCGATGCTTGGGTGCTGTCCTTACTTGAACAAGCCTCCCACTTATAATTAACCCCTCTCGCAAGCATCCGCAACTACGAAAGAAGAATTAAGATAAATCTAACCATACCATGAAACATGTGGATCGAAATCATCCCTTTACGAAGCAATGCATAAACTAGGGTTTAAGCTTCTGTCACTCTAGCAACCCATCATCTACTTATTACTTACCAATGCCTTCCCCTAGGCCCAAATAATGGTGAAGTGTCATGTAGTCGATGTTCACATAACACCACTAGAGAAAAGACAACATACAACTCATCAAAATATCGAACGAATATGAAATTCACATGATTACTTATAATAAGACTTGTAGCAGCTCCTCGGGAAGAAACGTAACTACTCACAAAGCATTTTCATGTTCATAATCAGAGGGGTATTGAGTAGCATCAATGATATGAACATATGATCTTCCACCAAATAAACCAACTAGCATCAACTGTAGGGAGTAATCAACACTAGTAGCAACCCACATGTACCAATCTGAGGTTTTGAGGCAAAGATTGAATAAAAGAGATGAACTAGGGTTTGGGACGAGATGGTGCTGGTGAAGATGTTGGTGTAGATTGACACTCCCTCGATGAGAGGATCATTGGTGATGACGATGGCTTCGATTTTCCCCTTCCGGAGGGAAGTTTCCCTGGCAGAACAGCTCCGCCGGAGCCCTAGATTGCTCTACACAGGTTCCGCCTCGAGACGGCGGCGCTTCGTCCCGAAATGTTCCTTGTGAATTTTTCTAGGTCAAAACCCGTCATATAGCAGAAGATGGACACCGGGGGCTGGCCAGGGGGCCCACAAGCTCGGGTGGCGCGCCCTGGGGGTAGGGCGCCCCCAGGCTTGTGACCACCTGGTGGGTCCCCTTCTGTTGTTTCTTCACTCAATATTTTTTTATATACCAAAACAGTTCTCCGTAAAATTTCAGGACATTTGGAGTTGTGCGGAATAGGTATATCATATTTGCTCCTTTTCGGTTCAGAATTCCAGCTACCGGCATTCTCCCTCTTCATGTAAATCTTGTAAAATAAGAGAGAAAAGACACAAGTATTGTACTATAAAGTGAAATAACAGTCCATGATGCAATAAATATTAACATAAAACATGATGCAAAATGGACGTATCATTCTGCCACAGTTTCTTGCTCTAGTGTCTGCTCTAGATATGTTCTATTCTAGTACATATATGCCAATGTTATTTACCTTCTCCATGTCAGACTGCATGACTTGTTTTATATCTGCTATAATAGTCATGTTTTATCTAGTATTTCTGTTAATAAAATTATTTAATAAATTGCTCATATTTCCAACAATTTCCCCTTGTAAAAAATATCATTTTATTCTGCCACTCATAGCTAGCCTCGTGTCCCTCTCGCGCCGCCTCCCCCGCGGGCGACTCGGGAGGGCTCAGTCGCCGCCACATAGTCCCTCCAGCGCCCTTCTCCCCCTTCGCCGCTGCCGATGGTCGGCACCGGGCAAAACCCGTGCGTGCGACAATGGCGACGGAGGGTCTCTCCTCCCGTTCCTAGATCCGCGGCGGCGCGGGTGTCCTGGTCCGCGGGGTGCGGCCCTCCCGATGGTGTTGCAGATCCCGGAGGCGGCGAACTCGCGACGGTGCATGGGTGCCCAGATCCATGGGCGTGGGACTCCCGACAGTGCGCGAGCTCCCGACGGCGGCGGGATCAGTCGACGACGGGCGTAGGTGATGGTGTCGGCCGTGCGGTGCCGGATCTTGTCGCTCGTGGCGGATCTAGCCACTCCAGATTTCGTGGAGGAAGCTAGACCAAGGGCGGCGGCCTCATTTGGCATGGCGACGGCGCCCTCAGCTGGCGACGTTCGCATGGGGTGGATGGACTGCGTCTTGACCGAGTGGGCGGTGAGTCACCGGTGGATCTCCTCTGCGCTGCAGGCTCTCTCCCGCTGCATTTGGTGGCCTACGATCGCAGTCGTCAGCCTTGGTGCGTTCACGGGGGCTGGTAGAGGTGACATCGGACCGGAGGAAACTCTGGATGACTCGTTCATCCCGACGGTGGCGACGACCAGGTTCATCGTTCTCCTCCTTGCAGGCGCCGTCGAGGTCCCTGCCCTCCACACCGACCCCATGTTGATACGTCTCCAACGTATCCATAATTTTTGATTGTTCCATGCTATATTATTATCTGTCTTGGATGTTTAATGGGCTTTAATATGCTCATTTATATTATTTTTGGGACTAACCTATTGACACACGAACACGTCACGTGTACCCTCGACGCCGGGGGTGATGCACCGCAGCTCACGTCGAAGGAGGCCCGACCGACAGCGCGATACGCAAGACAGTCGACGGGCGCTTTTGCGGACCCGAAAACCCCACACCCCCGGGAGGGACCCCGTCAGGGAGTGCGGCGGCTATGGGCTACCCTAGGTCGATTCGCTCACCCCTAGAGCCTCGAGATTCGCAGCTCTCAAACATGAAGAACAGCGAAGAACGAGAGAGAAGAACGGTGGAGGGATAAAACGTAGACTGGAAAAAGTAGTATATTGATTTGATCGATTGTGTGTTGTTCAATCGGCCGTCACCCCCAACATATATAAGAGGCGGCTGGACTTCCCATACAAGTAAAGGATTCATCTAGGCTTTCCTTACAAGAAAATTACATCAATTCACGTCCTAGAGTCCTAGTTTTACTCCAACTCGGATTCAGCCCGGATCTGGTCCAAACTTCTGTCCTGCTTCTTGCGCGGGCCGCCGAGCTTGCATAGTATCTCCGATCAAGACGTCCCAAATATCAAAATCGTGCGCCTTGATGAGACGAACAATTCTCATGTTGATCACTTTTTCAAATAAGGCAATCCTGAATACCTTTTGAGGTCATCTTTACCTTCCAGTCGGATTCGTTCTTGCAGCAGACTGGATTATCCCAATCTCGTAGTGAATTTGCATGCCATATACTATCTCTGATGACAATGACTCCAAAACCAAATTTCACCGTTTTTACGATACGCACAACTTCCGTATTGAACACTTCTCCATCCGAGATCATCTTGATAAACTTTTGGGCACATGTTCAGTTTCACTCGGGTTTGAGCTTATCCACTCGGATATTAGAGTCTTTCACTCGGATGGTAGACTGGACTTTTTCACTCGGATGTTTAGATTTTTTCACTCGGATGACTATATTTTCACTCGGAAGACAATCTTTCACTCGATCGATAAGTTTTCACTCGACCTTTTACTCGATCGGTAGATTTTCACTCGACCTTTTACTCGATCGGTTGGTTTTCACTCGACCTTTTACTCGATCGATAGGTTTTCACTCGACCTTTTACTCGACCGGTAGGTTTTCACTCGAACTTTTACTCGATCGGTAGGTTTTCACTCGGATGGTAAAACTTTTCACTCGACCTTCCCGACTGAAAACACAGCCTGATCTTGATTTGCCTCTCCAGGTTGCATACTAACTCGGATTGAGACAAACTTTATATGCAAAACGATCGGCTCGATGAGGCGAAACTTTTTTATGTTTAAGGTTTTTCGATTCAAGGCCGTCCTGATGGCCGAATTACTCGCGCAACCTATCAGACCACTGTCTGGTACCTCGCGCCATATTTCCATATAGTTTCGGTCCGTAGTGTATTCCCTCTAACTTTTGCATACGAACTCCGATTGAGATGATTTATATATCAAAATCAATTGCCTCGACGAGACGAATACAATTCCTTTAGAGTGCTTCTTCATCCGAGGTCGTCTTGAATGCATGATTGGCCAAAAACCACTCGGAACATTGAATTATGCCACTTGGAATATAGTTTCGGTCCCTAAAATAAGGCCGAATGATGATAACCGAAACATCAAAGTTGTTCCACTCGGCGATGTGAATCTTTTCAAGCTGAAAACCCTTTCACTCGGGACCATCTTCATTGCTTTATGTATCTTGCCAAAATCAGGTGTCAACACATGCCCCCCTGTTTTTCGGCAAAGCTTGTATGCCGAAAAATAATATGTACCGTTTTTCTTCTAAGGACGATGTCAACACTCCATCGGCCATTTATATTTCTTGGGGCGATAATCATGTATCGGCCATGTTTGTGCTAAGGGCGATAGTCGTATATCGGCCATTGCTTACTCAGGCTTCTTGCCACACACTCGGGTGGTATTTCTTCAAGTACTTGTCATTGAGAGCTCGAGGTAACAATGTCCCTTGTATGGATTCCACCAAATATGAGTTTCCGGGAATTATTCTTGTAATCCTAAAAGGTCCTTCCCAACTTGGAGACCACTTCCCGAATTTTCTATCTCTTGAACCAATTGGCAGAATCACTTTCCACACGAGATCACCTACTTGAAAATTCTTCAACTTAACTTTCTTATTGTAAGCTCTTGCTACCCTCAACTTGTCTCTCTCTATGGCCTTTAAAGCAAACAAACGTTTATCGGCAACCTCATCAATATTGTCCATCATCAAGTTATAAAAATCTATTGCCGATAAATCATTCTGTTTGGCTATTCTCAAAGCATTCAAATTCACCTCCACTGGTAAAACAGCTTCTTGACCATATACTAGCTCATATGGAGTCACCTTTGTAGCACCATGCCTTGAGATTCTATGTGCCCACAAAGCTTCAGACAACAACTCATGCCATCTCCTTGGATTATCCTCAATCTTCTTCTTGATGAGTTTGATTAAAATTTTATTGCTAGACTCAGCTTGTCCATTGGCTTGGGCATAATACGGAGAGGAATTGAGCAACTTTATGTTATAAGATTCGGCAAACTCTCTGACTTGGTGTGACATGAAAGATGAACCTTGATCTGTAGTTAACGTTTGAGGAATACCGAATCTATGAATAATGTGCTCAGTTATGAATTGAATTACCTCCGTATGTGTCATGTTCTTGAGAGGTACTGCTTCAGACCACTTAGTGAAATAATCGGTTGCCACCAATACGAACCGATGCCCCTTTGAGGAAGATGGATGAATTTGCCCAATAAAATCTAAACCCCATCCTCTGAAAGGCCACGGCTTGATAATAGGATGTAGCATAGCAGCAGGAGCTAATTGAATATCACCAAATTTTTTACAAGCTTCACACCCTTTATAATATCTGAAGCAATCATTAATCATAGCCGGCCAATAAAACCCAGCACGTCGCAATAACCACTTCATCTTGGGAGCCGACTGATGAGTGCCACAAATGCCTTCATGTACCTCTCCCATAGCAACTCTTGCCTGGTCTTCATCCAAGCACTTTAGAAGAACATCATCGACTGTTTGGCGATAAAGACCATCATCTCCCATTGTATACTTAAAAGCCATACGCCGAACAGCCATGTCCACTCTTTCACTCGGATTGCATAAGTAATCAATAATGGGCTTCCTCCAGTCGGGATTGTCACCTGCACTAGACTTTTTGTTAATGGCCGAACTAGTGGGTTCAGGTTCGGCCTCTCCCATGTTGGCAAGACAAGACATCGGTCTTTGAGAGATATGAAACATGCCATGATCAACATGATATCCAGATGCTTGTTGTGCCGACTCATTTACTTTCCAATTGTCATGCCTAGATATATGAGCAATGCTAAAACAATCCAAAGTAGAGATTATATCTAGACATTTATCAAGATAAACATTAAGTGATTCGTCCAAACACTGAAAGACTTGGGATATTTGCTGCACCACTAGTAACGAATCACCAAAAGCCTAAATATGTGTAACACCTATAGGAACTAACATCTCTAGGCCGAATAACAAAGCTTCATATTCGGCCTGATTATTTGTGCAAAAGTATTCCAAGCGGCATGAGGCCTCAAAAACAGCACCATGAGGAGATATATAAACAATACCAACACCTTGGCCATTGCTACAAACTGAACCATCAAAATATAATCTCCAAGGTACTAAAGAGACAAGGTTTATATCAATGTCATGCTTGTCATTAATCCGATGCTCAACAATGAAATTAGCAACGATTTGGCCTTTCATGGATTTTAGAGATTCATAAGCCAAATCATACTCAATCAAAGCATAAGCCCACTTGCCATTTCTGCCACTAAGAATTGGCCTATGTAACATGTATTTAATGACATCGGTTTGACAAGCTACTATGCAAGTACTCGGCACTAAATAATGTCTCAATTTTGTGCAAGCATAATATAATCATAGATATAGTTTTTCAATAAATGTATACCTTGTCTCGGCGTCCAATAAGCGTCTGCTTAAATATGTAATAGCATGCTCTTTTCCTTCGGTTTCTTGAGTCAAAACAGCACCAATAACACCTTCTTCTGCTGCAATGTAAAGCTTAAAAGGCTCCTTATGCTTGGGTGCTTTCATCACTGGAGGAGTGCACAAATAATTCTTGATCATATCAAAGGCTTCTTGCTGTTTTGCCCCCCCCCAAAGAGAAATCAACATCATTCTTTAACCGAAGGATAGGTGTAAATGCATCAACTTTCCCGGACAGATTAGCTATGAACCTTCTCAAATAATTGACCTTGCCAAGGAACTTTTGCATATCTCTCTTGCATGTTGGCGCTTCCACTTTCTGTATAGCTTCTACTTTTTTGGGATCAATTTGTATGCCATCTTCATGAATAATGAAACCCAAAAACTTACCAGCTGACACGCCGAATGCACACTTCAAAGGATTCATCTTCAGTCCATACTTTTTCATTCTTTCAAAAGCTAAACGCAAATCGGCCAAATGAGATTCAAAAGCATCCAATTTGACAACAACATCATCAATATAAACTTGAAGTATGACACCAAGTAAATCATGAAAAATCAAATTCATAGCCCTTTGATATGTGGCGCCAGCATTTTTTAATCCGAATGTCATCACCATCCATTCGAACAAACCAAGGAAACCAGGGCATCGGAAAGCCGTTTTGGACATGTCTTCTTCGGCCATGAAAATTTGGTTATACCCCGCGTTACCATCAAGGAAGCTAATGACTTTATGTCCAGAAGCATCATTAATAAGCATATCGGCTATTGGCATGGGATATTCATCTTTGGGTGTAGCCCTATTCAAATCTCTGAAATCAATGCATACCCTTAACTTGCCGGATCCCTTTTTCTCCACTGGGACAATGTTAGAAATCCACTCGGCATACTTGCAAGGTCGAATGAAATTAGCTTTAAGCAGTCGACCGATCTCTTCTTTGATCCGGTCATATGTTTTTGGATTAAACTTTCTGGCCGATTGTTTATATGGTCTAAAACCAGCCTTTATAGGTAACCGATGCTCCACTAGCTCTCGACTTAAACCTGGCATCTCATGATATTCCCATGCAAAGCAACAAACATATTCTTTCAATAACTCGACCAACTTAGCTTTACAATCGGCTTTCAAATTTTTGTTTACAAACGTCGGTCGAGTGACTGAACCATCTCCAATATCTACCTCTTCTAATGGATCGGCCGATGTAAAACCTTGTCCAAGTTTATCCATGTCATCTAATTCCTCTATAGATTCATACATATCGTTCTCACTCGACCGATATTTTACAAGACGTTTTTGCAGCCATTCGGAACTAGAATCCATTCAAACATATCATACCTTGGAGCCGACTGCATTCAGTCAGCTTTAAAGAAATGGGCACGAAACCATTCTTGGTCGCGCTGAGAAAATCAAACTCTGACAAGTCACGTCCCGTCAAGCAAGTAGCATTGGGATGTTGCCAATCCACCGATGCATCGGCCAAAGCAACGCAGGCCGAGTTATCCGCATGAATGACTTCTACTTCATCATCAACCCACTGGATCAAAAACTGGTGCATAGTGGATGGCACACACTGGTTTGCATGAACCCAATCACGGCCTAGTATGACATTGTAGTTACCTTGCACCTCTGCGACAAAGAATGCAGTAGCCAAAGTTTTGCTTCCGACTGTAAGTTCCACATACAACACGCCTTTGGCTTCAGTTTTCTCTTTGCCTTCAAATCCATTGAGCACCATATTCGTCTTTATCAACTCTTCATCGGGCAAACCCAATTTCTTGAAGACCGAATAGGGCATCAGATTTACCACAGCACCACCATCAACAAGCATCCGAGTGAGAGGTGATCCATTGATATGGCCTCTGAGATACAATGGTTTCAGATGCGTTACTGGGTCTTTTGGCTTCTCAAATATTGCATTTTTAGGGCCAAAATCCAGCTGAGCAACTTCCCCTTCATCATCTACAACACAAAACTCAGCAGGCAAGTAATAAACCATATTGATATCAATACCTTCATGAACCGACGTCGACTCATAATCTAATATATCATCCTCTGCCTCAAGTGCATCCACCGATTCTGAAATCTGTCCGAGTGAAGGAGAAGTAAGAAGTGTTGTAGATGATGTGATAGTTGTTGCATCGTCCTCCTTTGGTGGTGTAGGTATTGCTGTGATAGATGTAGAAGGTGCCTTATCTCGCATTTGTTTAGGCCTCCACACTTGTTTTGCTGGAACCATGGGTCGAGTGTCATTGAACAACTTATCCCTTTGCTTCTCGGCCTCCTGTTCTGCCATCTCTTGGCTCCTTAACCTCTGCAGTTTCCTCTTCTGTGTCTTTGTTAGCCCTGGAGGACACCACTTTGGCCGAGTGTATTTAGGATCCTTTGCCTTTACTTGGCTGGTGCTTGCTTCATGATCATTAGCCGAGTGCTTTGGCGCGATAGAAAGTATCGGCTCAGTCGAGTGGTTATGTACAGTCGGCTGTTGTACGGGGAATGTTTTGGTGCCCAAGATGAGTGAGTCGACATCCATTTTCTCTTTGCCTTTTCCTGACTCGACCGCTGCAACACTTGGTGATTTAACACGCCATTCTTTTCGATTTTCTGGATGCATGAAATTTTCACTCGGGCGCACCTTTTTACTCGGATGGATGTCACTCGGATAGAATCGACCTGGCCACATTTTTTCACTTGGATAGTTTCCACCTGGGTGCATTCTTACACTTGGATAGTTTCCACCTGGGTGCATTCTTACACTTGGATAGTTTCCGTTCGGCCACATATTTTGACCAGCCGACTGATGACCACCGATGTTCAGTCGACCATTGTATGAGTAGTCAAGTCGATCCCAAACAGGTTGCCTTTGTTCCTCTTGAAACGGTGCCCTTGGTCCAGCCGGCCTCACATACCGACTAAACATATCAGCTGGTGGTGACCTTGGTCGCTTCAGGTCTGTTGGCCAGTTAGAGCTAGAACCGGTCGACTGATTGGCATACTTGGACAGCAACCTATCAAAAGTTGGCTTGATCCGCTTACGCTGCACTTTAGCCCTGTTCCTCTTCCACTTCCCAACTTCTGGACTCTTGGGCTTAACAAATTTAACACGAGCATTTTCTTTCACTTGTGGTTGCCCCCCAAGTGTAGGATTCTTGATGGTGATCTTGATTACTTCCTTGCCATCGGGTTGCTTGTCAATCATAATCTGCCTCCCCAAGATCTTGCTGTTCTCCTTGTCCTTCCTGGGCTCACCAACAATGACATTAGCTTTATTAGCAGATTCGGCTACCTCTGGCCGAATGAGTAACTTCTTCCCCTCCAAATCCATGGTATTCATTGGAAAGGGTTGTTTATCAACTTGCATCTCAGAAAAGTTCAATCGACCGTCATTAATGGCCGATTGTATCTGTCGTCGAAAATCATTGCAATCGTTAGTAGCATGAGAAAAAGAATTATGATACTTGCAATAAGCGCGTCGTTTCAGCTCTTCAAACGGCGGTAAACTGTGAGATATTCTAATAATTTTAGCTTGCAGCAAAGCATCAAATATTTTATCACACTTGGGAATGTTAAAAGTAAACTTCATCTCTTCATCACGATTCTTATGAATTGGTTTCAGATCATTGCAAGTAAATGTTTTGGCCTTAGATGGCCAAACAAATTCAGTAGCATACATGTCACCCTCATCGTCCGAGTGATCATTATCATATTCAACCATATTCATCTTTGGACGATCAGCTTTGTACCTATGCACTTCTTTGAGATCTTTGCTTCGGCTTTCCTGAGCCAAAGCCCTTTGTAAGACTTGGTTAATATTTAAGAACTCATAGCTTTCTAGCTTTTCTCTAATGGGAGTCCTTAAACCACTCAGCACTAGGTCTGCCAAGTCTCTCTCGGTTATCACCAAACTATAACAACGGTTTTTTGTTTCTCTAAATCTCTTGACATAATCGGAGACCGATTCGTCATGCTTTTGTTTAACCGATGTTAGATGTGATAACTTGAGTTCATTGTCACCGCTATAAAAGTGATCATGAAATTTTTGCTCTAGCTGCGACCAAACCCGAATGGAACCATGTGGTAAAGAAAAAAACCATGAAAATGCGGTACCAGGTAATGATAAAGGGAACAAACGCACTTTCAATTCATTTAATGAGCCTGCCTCACCCAATTGTGCTAAATATTGACTAACATGCTCCCATGTGGTTTTTGTGCCTTCTCCATTAAACTAAACAAAATCTGGAATTTTATATCCTGGAGGGCACTGGATGGCATCGAAGTACTCGGGGTACGGCTTTTGGTAAATCCGATTCCGAGGTAACTCAACTCCAAAATTCTCTCGAAGCATCTTAGCCATCTCCTCTCTAAGATTAGCTAAACCATCATCCACAGTGGACGATGAAGCTTGTGGCAGTGGCATAGGAGGAGCAGGGTTACTAGCGGTGGGTAGGAACTGAGGCATGTATGTCGACCCATAACTTGGTAATGGTCGAGTGGTTGTAGCTGTAGGTAGGGTTTGATTCGGCGTTGCCACCGAACCTGGCATGCTCATGATAGGACTAATTGGTGCAGCCACAATCTGATTTGTTTGTGTAGGATAATAAGTCATCGGCATGGGAGGTGCCGATGAAATAGGCAGAGTCAGATTAGGGTTTTGCACACTAGCAGCTATACCACCATTACCACTAGACGATTGAGATATATTCTTCTGAGCATTAGTATTTTCTATGAAAGTTTGATAGACTAGATTGTAACCATCAGCAATATGACTCTCAATCTCAGCCCACTGCTCAGGAGAAAAGGTAGTACTCACAGAGGGTTTAACCTGCTCGGCTTGAAGAGGAGGGAACTTGATTTCTTCAATCGGAGTGATGTTGCCTTGTCGATCCTTCTTGAACTTCGCAAGGAACTCCTGCAACTCCTTCTCTTCACGCGCCTTCTTGTACTCCTCATAGATTCGGCGATGATCGGCCGATATCTCATCAAGACTGGGCTTAATGATGTTATCGGCGTCTACCTCAGATGGCTTGGGAAGATCGGACATGGTGGATGATGATGATTGACCTTCAGTCCCCAGCGGAGTCGCCAAAAAGTGTGTTGACACACGAACACGTCACGTGTACCCTCAACGCCGGGGTTGATGCACCACAGCTCACGTCGAAGGAGGCCCGACCGACAGCGCGATACGCAAGACAGTCGACGGGCGCTTTTGCGGACCCGAAAACCCCACACCCCCGGGAGGGACCCCGTCAGGGAGTGCGGCGGCTATGGGCTACCCTAGGTCAATTCACCCGCCCCTAGAGCCTCGAGATTCGCAGCTCTCAAACACGAAGAACAGCGAAGAACGAGAGAGAAGAACGATGGAGGGATAAAACGTAGACTGGAAAAAGTAGTATATTGATTTGATCGATTGTGTGTTGTTCAATCGGCCGTCACCCCCAACATATATAAGAGGCGGCTGGACTTCCCGTACAAGTAAAGGATTCATCTAGGCTTTCCTTACAAGAAAATTACATCAATTCACGTCCTAGAGTCCTAGTTTTACTCCAACTCGGATTCAGCCTGGATCTGGTCCAAACTTCTGTCCTGCTTCTTGCGCGGGCCGCCGAGCTTGCATACGATCTCCGATCAAGACGGCCAAATATCAAAATTGTGCGCCTTGACGAGACGAACAATTCTCATGTTTATCACTTTTTCAAATAAGGCAATCCTGAATACCTTTTGAGGTCATCTTTACCTTCCAGTCGGATTCGTTCTTGCAGCAGACTGGATTATCCGAGTCTCGTAGTGAATTTGCATGTCATATACTATCTCTGATGACG
The DNA here is from genome assembly GCA_902687465.1 of Secale cereale. NCBI lineage: Eukaryota > Viridiplantae > Streptophyta > Magnoliopsida > Poales > Poaceae > Secale > Secale cereale. The sequence continues at coordinate 440,220,491 of LR738709.1, read as the reverse complement.
ACGACTCCAAAACCAAATTTCACCGTTTTTACGATACGCACAACTTCCGTATTGAACACTTCTCCATCCGAGATCATCTTGATAAACTTTTGGGCACATGTTCAGTTTCACTCGGGTTTGAGCTTATCCACTCGGATATTAGAGTCTTTCACTCGGATGGTAGACTGGACTTTTTCACTCGGATGTTTATATTTTTTCACTCGGATGACTATATTTTCACTCGGAAGACAATCTTTCACTCGATCGATAAGTTTTCACTCGACCTTTTACTCGATCGGTAGATTTTCACTCGACCTTTTACTCGATCGGTAGGTTTTCACTTGACCTTTTACTCGATCGGTAGGTTTTCACTCGACCTTTTACTTGACCGGTAGGTTTTCACTCGACCTTTTACTCGATCGGTAGGTTTTCACTCGGATGGTAAAACTTTTCACTCGACCTTCTCGACTTAAAACACAGCCTGATCTTGATTTGCCTCTCCAGGTTGCATACTAACTCGGATTGAGACAAACTTTATATGAAAAACGATCAGCTCGACGAGGCAAAACTTTTTTATATTGAAGGTTTTTCGATTCAAGGCCGTCCTGATGGCCCAATTAGTCGTGCAACCTATCAGACCACTGTGTGGTACCTCGCGGCATATTTCCATATAGTTTCGGTCTGTAGTGTATTGCCTCTAACTTTTGCATACGAACTCGGATTGAGATGATTTATATATCAAAATCGATTGCCTCGACGAGACGAATACAATTCCTTTAGAGTGCTTCTTCATACGAGGTCGTCTTGAATGCATGATTGGCCAAAAACCACCCAGAACATTGAATTATGCCACTCGGAATATAGTTTCGGTCCCTAAAATAAGGCCGAATGATGATAACCGAAACATCAAAGTTGTTCCACTCGGTGATGTGAATCTTTTCATGCTGAAAACCCTTTCACTCGGGACCATCTTCATTGCTTTATGTATCTTGCCAAAATCAGGTGTCAACATAACCTATTAACCGAAGGCCTAGTGACAGTTTCATTTTTTTTGCCTATTTCAATGTTTTACAGAAAAGGAATACCAAATGGAGTATAAACGGAATGAAACCTTTGCGATGATATTTCTTGGACCAAAAGCAATCCAGAAGACTTGGAGTAGAAGTCTGGGAAGCCACGAGGCGGCCAGGAGGAAGGAGGGCGCACCAAGGGGGGGTAGGCGCGCCCTCCACCCTCGTCGGCCCCTCGTAGCTCCACCGACGTACCTCTTCCACCTATATATACCCTTATACCCTAGGAACATCGGGGAGAGCAATGAAACCACTTTTCCACCGCCGCAACCTTCTGTACCCGTGAGATCCCATCTCGGGGCCTTTTCCGGTGCTCCACCGGAGGGGGAATCAATCACGAAGGGCTTCTACATCAACACCATAGCCTCTCCGATGATGTGTGAGTAGTTTACCACAGACCTTCGGGTCCATAGTTATTAGCTAGGTGGATTCTTCTCTCTCTTTGATCTTCAATACAAAGTTCTCCTCGATTCTCTTGGAGATCTATTCGATGTAATACTTTTGCGGTGTGTTTGCCGAGATCCGATGAATTATGGGTTTATGATCAAGTTTATCTATGAATAATATTTGGTTCTTATCTGAATTCTTATATGCATGATTTGATATCTTTTCAAGTCTCTTCGAATTATCGGTTTTTTTGGCCTACTAGATTGATCTTTCTTGCAATGGGAGAAGTGCTTAGCTTTGGGTTCAATTTTGCGGTGTCCTTTCCCAGTGACAGCAGGGGCAGCAAGGAACATATTGAATTATTGCCATTGAGGATAAAAGGATGGGGTTTACATCATATTGCTTGGGTTTATCCCTCTACATCATGTCATCTTGCTTAATGCGTTACTCTGTTCTTATGAACTTAATACTCTAGATGCATGCTGGATAGCGGTTGATGTGTGGAGTAATAGTAGTAGATGCATAATCATTTCGGTCTACTTGACACGGACGTGATGCCTATATTCATGATCATTGCCTATATACTTTGATAACTATGCGCTTTTCTATCAATTGCTCGGCAGTAATTTGTTCACCCACCGTAATTTATGCTATCTTGAGAGAAGCCACTAGTGAAACCTATGGCCCCCGGGTCTATTTTCTATCATATAAGTTTCCGATATAAAAGTCTAGTTTCCTATTTATTTATTTTGCAATCTTTATTTCCAATCTATACAGCAAAAATACCAATCTTAGTATCTTTATCAGATCTCACTATTGCGAGTGGTCGTGATGGGATTGACAACCCCTTTATCACGTTGGTTGCAAGGTTCTTGATTGTTTGTGCAGGTACTAGGTGACTTGAGTGTTGTCTCCTACTGGAATGATACCTTGGTTCTCAAAAACTGAGGGAAATACTTATGCTACTTTCCTGCATCACCCTTTCCTCTTCAAGGGAAACCAACGCATACTCAAGAGGTAGCAAGAAGGATTTCTGGCACCGTTGCCGGGGAGATCCACGTCAAGTCAAGACATACCAAGTACCCATCATAAACTATTCTCCCCCTGTCGATGTATTTGGATCGACACCTATGGGATCACAAGAATCCCTACTACGGTTGCGGGGCGCAGGGTTGAGAGAAGAGCGGATCTAACGATCAGGACACGGTTCCTTTACCCAGGTTCGGGCCGCAAAGATACGTAATACCCTACTCCTGCTTTGGTGGATTATATGTTGGTGTTCTTCAGCTAACGAGGAGCTCCAAAAGAGTTGTGAGGGGTTTCGAAAAGCCTCCTTCTCCTGGTCGCCTCGGGCCTCCTTTTATAGGAAAAAGGGGTTGCCACAGTGGCACACAGAGGTGGAAAGGGTACAGTGATGCGAGGTTATCCCTCGCATTACAGGACAAGGTGCATTTAATGCGCCCTGCTTAGGTGTCCTTGCTTTATCGGGGACGAGGGGAGACGCCCGTCTTGTCCGTCGCCACTCCTCCTCGTGCCGACACGCGCCCTGGTCAGCGGTGCCTGAGGTGCCATGTAGGCAGACAGGCAGCTGAGGTGGCGCAACGGCGGGCCTCCACGAAGACCTGTGGGTTGCCACGCAGGAGCCTGTCCAGCTGGTTGGGTCGGCAGCTGTGTGGGTCGGTGGAGACCCAGTCGGCGCGGGCCTGATGGTGGCCCCGTGGGTGTCCTCGGCAAGGGCCTTGCCGCGGCGCCTGCTGTCATCCTGTAATGCCCAGGATGGGACTATACCTCCTACGTGTCGAGGCACGACTTAAAGGTATAAGCCCATCCTAGAATGATCTCAAGTTTGGTATCTTTGCACGACTCATGTAAAAGAGGGATTAAAAAGCAAAAGGAGATAGTTGGCTTACACTCGCCACTTCACACAATACAATACATAAGCAAAACATCATTCAGAACGTCACAACCCGACTACGGGTGAAGATCCAAAAGAAAGATACCAAAACAACATAAAGCCACAGGCCAGGAACGAATCCTAGTAGAAACCACTACTAAACATCGAAACGTCACAAGCAAACGGCCACACTCTTCAACGAGCTCCCAGTGAAGCACTGATCCAACTCCTGCAACGAACTCGGCTGAACCTGCATCTGGTGTGGTGAAGTAACTGTGAGCCACAGAGGACTCAGCAATCCCGTTCCCGGGTAACAAGACTATTTAAGCCTTGGGTGAGGATAAGGCTGAAGAAAGAATATGAGGTGAAGGAAAACAAACAAGAGTCTGCAGCAGCAACTAGCACTAACTTACGTAAAAGAGAGCGAGAAGAGAAGAGCATCGGTCGAAAGATGATCACGAAGTGATCCTAACTAAAGCCGACCAAACATAACCCCACCGTGTTCAACTCCCGAATCCCTATTCGGAAATTGACAGTCACGGTACACACGCTGGTAGTGTATTGAAAACATTGTGTCAAGTTATCTACAACCGGAATTAACAAGCTCCCATCTGCCACATAACCGCGGGCACGGCTTTCGAAAGTTCAAACCCTGCAGGGGTGTTCCAACTTGGCCCATCACAAGCCCACGATCCGCGGAGTCGCAACTCCATAGTTGGGAAGACCCGAGTATTCTCGGAATCCCGTGCTCAAGTTAAACCGAACTAAGGTAAGGCTAATCCAGCAAATCCTCCCGGCGTGTCGTCACCCTGATAGTAGCCGCGCGTATCTAGGTCTCAGGACACGACCGGATGAGTCATCCTACAGGTTTTTACCAAACCTCAAGTTTCCTTGAGGTGGCCCCGCAGTCTGCTCGTTTCGGACCAACACTCATGTGGAGCACTGGCCCGGGGGGTTGAATTAAAATAAAAGGGATAGCTAGTCCCATATGCAAGTTTTATTAGTTATTAGGCAAATAGTACCAATGTTGGGACTTGCTGGAAAAGACTTAGCACTTAGCGGTTTATCAAGGGGGTCCCATACACCCCAACCGTGTTAGGAACGCAAAAATCAAGGAACATAACACCGGTTTATACGGTTCCTAACGGCATGAGTGGAACAAAACACCAAGCAAAAGGCTTAGCCTTCCACCCTGCCAGTATATAGATGATTTCATTTTTTTAAGCATTTATATAGTGTGATATAACCCAACCAAACTTCAACATGAAGCAAGCATCTTCAATCTTCCCCTGCAACTAACAATGCTATAAGAGGGGCTGAGCGAAGCGTACTTAGCCAAGCAACGGTTTGCATAGGTAGGGTGGTTAAACATGGCAATTAGTTACAAGTAGGAGGCTGACAAGAAGACATGGGCATCGGGGCAAAACTATAGAGCGATACTCTAGCAAGAGGCAAAAATAGTAATGGTATCCGGGTTCGGTCATCTTGCCTGGGATTCCACAAGGGAGAAGAACGGATCCATGAAGAAGACGGAGCCACACAGACGAGAGAAACCTCACAACTCCGGAACGAAACCGAAGCTATCAAGAGAAGCAAACCGGAAAGAAAGAAACAACACGGTAAACACACACATCATAAACATGGCATACGATGCACAAACAAGTATGATGCATGTCCGGTTTAAATATGCATGGCATGGCAAGTGCACAAACAAATACTACAAGTTAAGTGGAGATCAATATGCAACGAGTTGCATATTGACGAAACACCACGTATTAATTATTTAGTTGACTCTCATTATTTACAAGACAAGATTAAATGTTTTTAACATGGCAAGAGGTGAAGCTTAAAGAAACTACACTATTAAGACATTTTAAATGAGGCCGGAAATAACAACAACATATCCGGAAAATCCTCATGAGCATGGTTTAATAATTATAAGAAAACAACAATTAAACATATTAATGTTGTTAACATGATGCGGATGACATGAACAAGTTTATGCAAGTTTTATTAAAAGGTTGACTTAACGAGATAAGAAGTATTGTCACCGTGGTGAAAGGAAAAGGTGCCACGGCATGATCCGAAAATGATGCAACGCATCATATCGGCTCCGGTATCTCGTTAAGAGACCGGTGCAAAAGGTGACGAAGCGAGTCAAACGAGATGATGGGGTGTTCCCGTTGCCGGGTTCCCACGAGTTGGTGACGAGGCAACCGAGGAACAACAAAAGGGACGAAACGGACACGGAGCTCACACGGGAAACATTTCATACAACCACAACAAGCATCACACGGGTCATCCACGGGGTCGTTTCGGTATACCTTCGAAACACTCGTTTCGGGACGGTTCGAGACGTAGAGGAAGGAGTCGTTCACGTCGGAGAGGAAGTAGTGGTACACGGGCTTCGGCGACGGTAGGCGTTCACGAGGTCGTTTTGTAGATGTACATGTCGACGGTAGACGTTCGGGCGACGGTAGACGTTCGGGCGACGGTAGACGTTCGGGCGACGGTAGTGGTACTTGGGTCTCCGAGTAGTCGTTCTCGAGCTCGTAGCCGTTCGGTCGTCGAGGTACTTGTACACGTCGGCGTTCGTAGTGGTACTTGGGGGTTCCCGTTCATAGAGGTACACGCCATCGGAGGGGTACTCGTTGAAGACGTTCCGTAGGGGTACTTGGTCGGGTCGCCGGTAGTCGTACTTGACGAAAACCCGTAGTTGTACTCGGGTCGTTGCGGTCTTTGGCGGTAGACGTTCCCGTTCTCTGTCAAGGTCAACACCAGCATGCACGAAACAAAAACAGATCTACAGCAACAAAACTACGGCAGCACGGCGGAGCAGAGGAAGGATGGCGCTCGGGAGGCGAGGCCACGGCGTGCTGGCTCGGGCCAGACGAAGAAGAGGCCGAGGCAGGGGCTCCACTGGACGGAGGCGGAGAGGTGCAGAGGAGGAGGTCGCGAGGTGGGCTCGCGGGGCGACGGAGGGTGCTGCTCGGGGCGACCAGGCCTGCGCGGGGGTTCTGCTCCTGGCGAACGGAAGAAGCAGCGGCGCTCCTGCCGCGGCGAGCTGGAGGACGGGGCCGCACGGGGCGACGGCAGAGCCCTGGGAGGCCAACGGGGCGAGGCGGCAGGAAAGGATGCGGCCTGGCCGCAGCGCTGGGGACCGGATGCGTCCGCTCGGGGCGCGCTGGAAGAGGCGATGTGGAGGCGCTCGGGGCCAGGGGACCTGGCCGGGCTTCTGGATGGGCGCGGAGGCGCCGGGGAGGGAGCCAGCTGGCGAGGCAGAGAAGGCCTGCGCTGGGGAGACCTCCGGCCTGGCCGGGCGCTGCAGAAGGTACGACGGGCGGAACTCGGAAGGGCGCCGGGGCGTCGGCTGCGCAGGAGGAGAAAGGGAGGGGGGCTCGAGCGGCTTCGGGATCGAGAGGAGGAGCGAAGAAGCCTGGCGCATCGCTGGCTGGTCGGGCTCGGTCGCGAGCGGGAGAGAGAGGGGAGAGATCGAGTGCGGGGTCGAGGGGAGAGGAAAAACGAGACGAGGGACAGAGAGAGGCTGGCGGCGGCTGGGAGTGTCGAGGGGAGGAGAGCGAGCGGAACTGAGCGCTAGGGTTCGGCCTGGATGGGCCAGTGAGATGGGCCGGAGGGAGGAAAAAAAGGAGGTTGAAGCCCAGATGGCCAGGAGGCCTGCTGGATTTATAAAACTGCTGCTGTACTAATTAATTCTCTTTTAAAACAAAAGAGAAAAGGAGAAAGAAAAGAAAGAGAAGGTAGGGGAGGAATTTGTGCAAGAGGTCAAATTCCCCGGGCTCACAAAATGTCAGGAATTTAAATAAAATAGAAGGAGGTTTTTGAGGATCCTCGAAACAACGGAAAGAATTATCGGCAAGGTTTAGAAGGAGAACTCGAAGTGAAAAAGACATGGTGAAAATTATGCAAGTGTGTTATGGTGATCCCAAACAATTGGAATATTTTTAATATAGCTCCCCAAATAATGGGAGACTTTTATATGTTTTAAAGAGAAGACAATCTTCCCTCGATTTAAATGGACCGAAGGTCCACACGGTTTATTTAGGTTGAGATGCAAAAATAAAATAAAATGACATGATGGCATGATGACATGATGCAATGCAAAAAATAAATAACACAAGCACAATGCAACCCACGGGAGGACCCGGAACATCCGGAATCTTCTGGAACCTTCTGGGATCTTCTGGGACGTCAGTCTCGGGCGTCACAACTCTCCCACACTAACAGAGGATCTCGACCCGAGATCCTAGAGATATCACCGGGTAAAAACGGAAGAGGAAGAGGTAAAACAAAGTTGCTTCTTCGAGAAACGAGTGAAACCAGGAACCTTGAGAGGTTAAACAAGTTGAAAGAAAGAAAGCAACGGAGATGAACGAAGTTAAGTGCACTCCGTTAGAAAAGAGTAACTAGGAGCATTATGAGAACCTTGAAGGTTGAAAGACATGAAACAAGAGCTTACGAACCAAAGAATATGAAACTGCAAGGGAATGGCCAAGGAATAAGAATGACAGAATTTGGACAGCACTCCGTCTGAAAATGGAAGGAATTAACAAGAACTTGGCAAGTTGAGATGATACTTGATGAAAACAGCAACATATTGCCTCCGGAACAATTAAAGAAAGGCACAAGGGGTAAGAAAGATTTAGACAGCACTCCGGTTAAATGATAAGCAAGGAAAAGAACATGATCTTGAAAAGAAAACAAGATGATGGTTAAGAGAGAGCAATATCACAAATCCTCCGGAATGAAAGAATAACATATAGATCAACGAAAGAAAAGAATGGAGAAGAAAAGACAACTTCTCCGGCAAATGAATTGAAAGAGCATCCTTACGAAGAAGGGTTGAACGGAGTTGTTGGGAAATCAACAACGAAAAGAATAAGCTTGATGTGGGCTTAAGGAAAACATCTCAAAATTAAGAGGTGACAACCAGCCACTAACGGAAACAATTGCTTGGATAGAGATCAACAAGGAGAAGAAAACTTATCTCACCGGAATGATAAATGAAGAACTTGGGTCATTATAAGCACCACAATAGCAACAATCCTTAGGGAAAGCTTTTAAGTGAAATACAACCCAAGATAACTCCAATGAAAAAAATTGAAGGGTTGGAAAGATCTCCTGAACAAAGAAAATGATGGTTTTTAATTATCTCATTCTTGACAACTTGTGAATCATGAAACATGAAGGAATTGTCAAGAATGACATAACACCATCTCAAAGAATAAGGTAGAAAGAATTGCACTAGGAAAGCACGATGAAGAATGCTTGGGCTCCAACAAGAATCTTGAAGAAAACTTCAAGGATGAATTAAATGATGATGAACCACCATGAAGAACTCCGGTAATGAAAGCAAGAGAATTTAAAGATGAAAAGAATAAGATTCAAGGCCTGTGATGACTTAGATGGAGCTTGAAATGATATAATTGAAATAACTTGAAGCTTCGGAAAACAAGATGAACAACTTAGAAGCGAGAATATGATATGATGAACAAGCTCCAGACAAAAGAATTAAAACACCTTGACGGAATAAGAATAAGAATTATGTCATGCATCTCCTTCACCAATTTAATTGATGACAACCAAAGGATTTGGCATACTACTTATTCTCGTTGGAAAGAATTAAGGGAGATCTAGCACAAGCTTGGATAAATCTTCAACAAACCACCGGTAGGATTGTGAAAAGAACAAAAGAATTAAAAAGATAACTAAGGAAGGGTAAACTTGAAAGAACCACCGTAAGAATATGGAGACGAAAGAAGAGACATCAATGAAGAATATTTGGAGGATGATGTTGAAAACTGAGAACGAAGAAGTATTCTGAAATGATGGCCTTCGGAGGATCACAAAGAAAAGAATTCAAGAATGCTTCGGACGGTATAAAAGAATTCCTCACAATCGGAACAATAATGAGGATGGCATGAAGCTAGAACCACAACTCAACATGAGAACGGGTCAAAAGTTAAGAGAAACACTTCTCTGGTCTCCAAATGTTGAGAATGAAGACGAGAAATGCCATAAGAATTGCGAGATACTCCGGAATGAAGAATTAAAAAGGTTGAACCAATGATGAACAAGAATTTGAAAGCGATCTTGGAGAAGCCATGTGACTGATGGGGATCATTCTTACGTCACACTTTGAAAAGAGTTCTCCGGAGAAAGAGAGTCAGGTAAGATCCTGGAAAAGACCTGTGGGTTAGGGCCCACTAAAGAAACCACCGTTGGAAACGATAGCTTAAGAGATATGGCACTGGTTGAATTAAATGGCTTGAAAGATAGCAACCTCAAAATAGCTTGAACGGATAAGAATGGAATTATGAATCTTCAGTACTCCGGATAAGAATAACAAGAGGAGAATGATTAATTGGGGCACCGGAATAAGAAAGCATTGTGAAAAGAGGAAAAGGATAAGATCAACACCGAAATCTTGAATTACATCCACCGGAAGAATTAGAGAACAAAAGAATGATGAACTAGAAGCTCTTGAGCATCTTCACGATAAATCACCGGATAAGAACATTAAAGGAAAAGAATGAAGAAATATCACATGAATAAAATGGATACTTCATCTGAGAATTTCTGGCTCCAAGAAGAAGAAGGGAGGGAGGGTGGGGAAAAACGAAGACAACTTGGGATGAACAAAATGGACACCGGTTGAAAAGAATTAACATGACCATCTTAATGATCAAGAAGAATTAGCACTCCCATAGAAATATGAGAACACCGATTATGAAAGGTATGGAATCAACATTTGACATCGAAGCAACTCGAATACCAGAATCAAAACAAGAACAAAGGGTAGATGTGTAGCAGCCTAATCTTCATAATATCATTCGAACAGAGGATTGAACGAATGAATTCCGCAGGTACATCAGCTTGACAAGAAGCCACTTGGAGAACAAAAAGGTAAAATAAAAAGGAACAAGGATCAGATAGAACAAACACAAGATAGAAGCTTCGTTCGACATCTTCGTGCTGTAAGCTCATGGAACGTGTTACAAAAGGGTTTTGCAATCCCCGGATCAGCATAGCCAAGGACCCTTTAAGATGCAACTCCCGATCAGAACAAGTCCATAAAACCACTTCACTCAATATAGAACCCCGAACTTCATATCGAGCATCCGTTGGAAGAATGCCTAGAACTACTTGATGAACCCACCTATAGATTTCCGAAAGTTTCCAGTTATGCAATCAGGTGTTGGGGATACACGGGAAGCACCGCGCAATCAACTCTAAACCTACATCCAGGTGTATCCATCCTTCAACACATAACCAGTCTTTCTCGGAAACTGTGTACCTCGGACCTTCGAAAAGCATCCACTATGACAAGCTATGGCAATACTCTCGAACTACCTCCCCAGTACTGGGTGATGTCGGGGTTATCTTGCCACTGGCCGTATAGGAGAGATTTTCGATGTCGGCCGTCTTAAGTATTTAGTACTGCCGCGATATGCTTGTTACAACGATACCCCGAAGCTCAACTCCTCGGTAACAGGAGGCATCGAGAACAATATCCTTGTCACAAGAACATCGAAACAATCCCAGAATACTCGCGGGATCCTAAAAAAAATTTGGTGCAAATTTTGAAAGTAGAAGAGATAAGAGTAATCGTCAGGAGTCCTCACCAGAGAGAAAGGGGATGAGAAGCAAAGAAATCCTACTCTCCGATATATATATAGGACTCAAAAAGTTTTTCAGTGTGTGCCTAGACTCGACCGTCAACGATTCGATCAAGCAGTGGGGGCTTCTAGGTCGGAGAAGGCTCTGATACCAACTTGTAATGCCCAGGATGGGACTATACCTCCTACGTGTCGAGGCACGACTTAAAGGTATAAGCCCATCCTAGAATGATCTCAAGTTTGGTATCTTTGCACGACTCATGTAAAAGAGGGATTAAAAAGCAAAAGGAGATAGTTGGCTTACACTCGCCACTTCACACAATACAATACATAAGCAAAACATCATTCAGAACGTCACAACCCGACTACGGGTGAAGATCCAAAAGAAAGATACCAAAACAACATAAAGCCACAGGCCAGGAACGAATCCTAGTAGAAACCACTACTGAACATCGAAACGTCACAAGCAAACGGCCACACTCTTCAACGAGCTCCCAGTGAAGCACTGATCCAACTCCTGCAACGAACTCGGCTGAACCTGCATCTGGTGTGGTGAAGTAACTGTGAGCCACAGAGGACTCAGCAATCCCGTTCCCGGGTAACAAGACTATTTAAGCCTTGGGTGAGGATAAGGCTGAAGAAAGAATATGAGGTGAAGGAAAACAAACAAGAGTCTGCAGCAGCAACTAGCACTAACTTACGTAAAAGAGAGCGAGAAGAGAAGAGCATCGGTCGAAAGATGATCACGAAGTGATCCTAACTAAAGCCGACCAAACATAACCCCACCGTGTTCAACTCCCGAATCCCTATTCGGAAATTGACAGTCACGGTACACACGCTGGTAGTGTATTGAAAACATTGTGTCAAGTTATCTACAACCGGAATTAACAAGCTCCCATCTGCCACATAACCGCGGGCACGGCTTTCGAAAGTTCAAACCCTGCAGGGGTGTTCCAACTTGGCCCATCACAAGCCCACGATCCGCGGAGTCGCAACTCCATAGTTGGGAAGACCCGAGTATTCTCGGAATCCCGTGCTCAAGTTAAACCGAACTAAGGTAAGGCTAATCCAGCAAATCCTCCCGGCGTGTCGTCACCCTGATAGTAGCCGCGCGTATCTAGGTCTCAGGACACGACCGGATGAGTCATCCTACAGGTTTTTACCAAACCTCAAGTTTCCTTGAGGTGGCCCCGCAGTCTGCTCGTTTCGGACCAACACTCATGTGGAGCACTGGCCCGGGGGGTTGAATTAAAATAAAAGGGATAACTAGTCCCATATGCAAGTTTTATTAGTTATTAGGCAAATAGTACCAATGTTGGGACTTGCTGGAAAAGACTTAGCACTTAGCGGTTTATCAAGGGGGTCCCATACACCCCAACCGTGTTAGGAACGCAAAAATCAAGGAACATAACACCGGTTTATACGGTTCCTAACGGCATGAGTGGAACAAAACACCAAGCAAAAGGCTTAGCCTTCCACCCTGCCAGTATATAGATGATTTCATTTTTTTAAGCATTTATATAGTGTGATATAACCCAACCAAACTTCAACATGAAGCAAGCATCTTCAATCTTCCCCTGCAACTAACAATGCTATAAGAGGGGCTGAGCGAAGCGTACTTAGCCAAGCAACGGTTTGCATAGGTAGGGTGGTTAAACATGGCAATTGGTTACAAGTAGGAGGCTGACAAGAAGACATGGGCATCGAGGCAAAACTATAGAGCGATACTCTAGCAAGAGGCAAAAATAGTAATGGTATCCGGGTTCGGTCATCTTGCCTGGGATTCCACAAGGGAGAAGAACGGATCCATGAAGAAGACGGAGCCACACAGACGAGAGAAACCTCACAACTCCGGAACGAAACCGAAGCTATCAAGAGAAGCAAACCGGAAAGAAAGAAACAACACGGTAAACACACACATCATAAACATGGCATACGATGCACAAACAAGTATGATGCATGTCCGGTTTAAATATGCATGGCATGGCAAGTGCACAAACAAATACTACAAGTTAAGTGGAGATCAATATGCAACGAGTTGCATATTGACGAAACACCACGTATTAATTATTTAGTTGACTCTCATTATTTACAAGACAAGATTAAATGTTTTTAACATGGCAAGAGGTGAAGCTTAAAGAAACTACACTATTAAGACATTTTAAATGAGGCCGGAAATAACAACAACATATCCGGAAAATCCTCATGAGCATGGTTTAATAATTATAAGAAAACAACAATTAAACATATTAATGTTGTTAACATGATGCGGATGACATGAACAAGTTTATGCAAGTTTTATTAAAAGGTTGACTTAACGAGATAAGAAGTATTGTCACCGTGGTGAAAGGAAAAGGTGCCACGGCATGATCCGAAAATGATGCAACGCATCATATCGGCTCCGGTATCTCGTTAAGAGACCGGTGCAAAAGGTGACGAAGCGAGTCAAACGAGATGATGGGGTGTTCCCGTTGCCGGGTTCCCACGAGTCGGTGACGAGGCAACCGAGGAACAACAAAAGGGACGAAACAGACACGGAGCTCACACGGGAAACATTTCATACAACCACAACAAGCATCACACGGGTCATCCACGGGGTCGTTTCGGTATACCTTCGAAACACTCGTTTCGGGACGGTTCGAGACGTAGAGGAAGGAGTCGTTCACGTCGGAGAGGAAGTAGTGGTACACGGGCTTCGGCGACGGTAGGCGTTCACGAGGTCGTTTTGTAGATGTACATGTCGACGGTAGACGTTCGGGCGACGGTAGACGTTCAGGCGACGGTAGACGTTCGGGCGACGGTAGTGGTACTTGGGTCTCCGAGTAGTCGTTCTCGAGCTCGTAGCCGTTCGGTCGTCGAGGTACTTGTACACGTCGGCGTTCGTAGTGGTACTTGGGGGTTCCCGTTCATAGAGGTACACGCCATCGGAGGGGTACTCGTTGAAGACGTTCCGCAGGGGTACTTGGTCGGGTCGCCGGTAGTCGTACTTGACGAAAACCCGTAGTTGTACTCGGGTCGTTGCGGTCTTTGGCGGTAGACGTTCCCGTTCTCTGTCAAGGTCAACACCAGCATGCACGAAACAAAAACAGATCTACAGCAACAAAACTACGGCAGCACGGCGGAGCAGAGGAAGGATGGCGCTCGGGAGGCGAGGCCACGGCGTGCTGGCTCGGGCCAGACGAAGAAGAGGCCGAGGCAGGGGCTCCACTGGACGGAGGCGGAGAGGTGCAGAGGAGGAGGTCGCGAGGTGGGCTCGCGGGGCGACGGAGGGTGCTGCTCGGGGCGACCAGGCCTGCGCGGGGGTTCTGCTCCTGGCGAACGGAAGAAGCAGCGGCGCTCCTGCCGCGGCGAGCTGGAGGACGGGGCCGCACGGGGCGACGGCAGAGCCCTGGGAGGCCAACGGGGCGAGGCGGCAGGAAAGGATGCGGCCTGGCCGCAGCGCTGGGGACCGGATGCGTCCGCTCGGGGCGCGCTGGAAGAGGCGATGTGGAGGCGCTCGGGGCCAGGGGACCTGGCCGGGCTTCTGGATGGGCGCGGAGGCGCCGGGGAGGGAGCCAGCTGGCGAGGCAGAGAAGGCCTGCGCTGGGGAGACCTCCGGCCTGGCCGGGCGCTGCAGAAGGTACGACGGGCGGAACTCGGAAGGGCGCCGGGGCATCGGCTGCGCAGGAGGAGAAAGGGAGGGGGGCTCGAGCGGCTTCGGGATCGAGAGGAGGAGCGAGGAAGCCTGGCGCATCGCTGGCTGGTCGGGCTCGGTCGCGAGCGGGAGAGAGAGGGGAGAGATCGAGTGCGGGGTCGAGGGGAGAGGAAAAACGAGACGAGGGACAGAGAGAGGCTGGCGGCGGCTGGGAGTGTCGAGGGGAGGAGAGCGAGCGGAACTGAGCGCTAGGGTTCGGCCTGGATGGGCCAGGGAGATGGGCCGGAGGGAGGAAAAAAAGGAGGTTGAAGCCCAGATGGCCAGGAGGCCTGCTGGATTTATAAAACTGCTGCTGTACTAATTAATTCTCTTTTAAAACAAAAGAGAAAAGGAGAAAGAAAAGAAAGAGAAGGTAGGGGAGGAATTTGTGCAAGAGGTCAAATTCCCCGGGCTCACAAAATGTCAGGAATTTAAATAAAATAGAAGGAGGTTTTTGAGGATCCTCGAAACAACGGAAAGAATTATCGGCAAGGTTTAGAAGGAGAACTCGAAGTGAAAAAGACATGGTGAAAATTATGCAAGTGTGTTATGGTGATCCCAAACAATTGGAATATTTTTAATATAGCTCCCCAAATAATGGGAGACTTTTATATGTTTTAAAGAGAAGACAATCTTCCCTCGATTTAAATGGACCGAAGGTCCACACGGTTTATTTAGGTTGAGATGCAAAAATAAAATAAAATGACATGATGGCATGATGACATGATGCAATGCAAAAAATAAATAACACAAGCACAATGCAACCCACGGGAGGACCCGGAACATCCGGAATCTTCTGGAACCTTCTGGGATCTTCTGGGACGTCAGTCTCGGGCGTCACACATCCCCGGCAAGGTGCTTGCCGGGGGCCTTGTGGACCTCCTTGGCTGGGATCCCGCCAAGGGTCGTCGTCTTCTTACCTTGCATCTGATCTTGAAGGTCTTCACAAAGATCTGCATGCCACCACGGGGACATCTCCCGAATCCTCCCCCCATAGGGGTGGTGGACTCAAGGGTGATTCGCTCCGCAGGCGCGGGGCGAGCCGTCGCGGCAAGGGTCTTGCCGGGGCTGCCAAAGCCGGCCCGGGCAAGGATCCTGCCGGGGGAAGCCTCTTCGTCCCTTTGCTCTTCGTGGTCTTGTTCTTGGCGTCGCTCCAGTCTCCATCAAGCCTCAGTCTTGCCCCGACTTGCCTCCCTTGCCGTGCTTGGTATGATGGCACCGTGGCTCAGACTGCCCGTGCATAGTCATAGGGGTAAAAAAAGTGCATCCCTCTTTTTGTACACCGACAGGAGCCCCCGGGCCTGGGCCACACATAAGCGCGGCACGTTGTTGGGCCAGGCCCAGAATGGTGCGCGGGCAGGCGGGGTGGTTATCATCGTGGTAAAATTTTCGCGCGCTGCGCCTCCCACGACCCGCGCGCGCGGCGCAGGGTGGAGGGGCGTGCTTGACGTGGGCGGCATGCGTGGGGCGGTTTCCACACGCATGCATCACGTCGCAGTAAATGCGAAAGGAGGCGGCCCGCGCCTTTCCCATAAACCGGGGAAGGTGTGGGGGCGCGGCCCGCTGACTAGATGGGGCCGAGGCGCGGTCTGCTAGCCGCCCACTCCCCACGATCACGGGGTGGGGAGAGGTCGCCTCATCCGTCCTTTCGGTCCCACGCGTTCGCCACGTGCCTTCCATGCGTTCGAGGTGGCGAGCGGTGGAGGCGGGAAACCGAGCCGTCGTTGGTTGGGGCGGCGGGTCGGCCCCAGCCCCTCTCGCCTTCTGCGTCTTGATTGGTCGAGCGGGGCGGTAGAGCTCCAGCCCCGCCTCTTTATAAAGGGCGGGGGGAGGGGACGGCGCTCCACACTCCTCCATCTTCTTTCCCTTCCAGCTTCTGCTCCTTTCTTCTATCTGCCATGAAGAAGGAAAACCCTGGCTCCTCAACGGTGGCGGCGAGGGTCGCCGCTCGACAGCGCGTCCCCCTTCTCCCGCACCCGTAGTGGCCGAACCAGCTACAAGGGGAAGAGGGAGGGGGCGAGGCCGGGGTGCTCGGGGAAGAGGAAGACTGGGCGGCTCGCCGGCCTCGCTCAGGCCCGGTCCTGGGATTTTAGGGGCCCGGGGCGACATGAGAATATGGGGCCCTTTTAAAAAGTAATATTCTTAGATACAAAGTCTTTGTTGATGGTATCAATAGAAAGAGAATTAGAGATATGTCTTCTCTAAAATGGCGTTGACGCTTGTCACGCCGACAAATGGGTGGTGTGCAGTCTCCTATTGGTGTGGCGAGATGGACCTGGTGATGGGATGTCTTTGCCCTGTGCGCACAAGAGATCATGTGTTGGTTGGAGGCAATCATATAGGGAGCAATCACCCGGGGACGTCACGTTGAATTGCCTTTACCCTCCTATACAAGCCCAATTGCACAAATATGTGGGTGGCGAAGGTCAAATTAAATGTTTGTTATCGCAACACTAATTGCATAAATAAAATGTTCTGTGACATAAGAAAAATTACCACTTAAAAACGCTCGTGTCTTCTGGTTTCGCTATCGTTGAGGTAGGTATATGTCCGGTTGGCCTACCGTTGAACATTTGTGCCACTTCTGACTCTCTGCCATCATACTTTAGCTCGCTAGTTTTTTTTATCTTCAACCGGGTTTATTGAGCTCTATTGTATTTTTTTTCAAACTTTGACCATCTAAATAATTAAACAAAGGTATATGTAAAAAATATTTTATCTTACTTAGGCCCTGTTCGGAACTTGCCCGCTCCGTGGAGTTGGAGAGTTGGGTTTTGGCAGCTCCGCCTAATTAAGCTAAAGGATGGCCTGCTCCAGGAGCGGAGTTGAAGGAGCCGAGAGAAACCGAACACAGCCTTATATTGGAATAAATTTCACACTATATAACTTTTATGACATATAGTTTATATTTTATTATAATAATTTATAGTTAAAATTTGACTCAAAATAAGAGGGTTCTAATAAAGAGGTAGTTTGCTAATTTGTGCCCCTTACGGCGAGCATGCAAGTATCCATCAATCAATTCTCAATTTCAGGTTCCTTTTAGTAAACACCTGGCTAATACCAACATCTTGAGATCCTTAATTCCGTGCAAGTATTACTTTTCACAAAAAACATGGAATTAGCACTTAATCTTTTTAGGGCATGAAGCACTCTTCTTTTCTTTTTTGAGAAGGGGGGGGGGGGAAGCACTACTTTTTTTTAGACAAGGGAGAAAGCACTATTAAATCGATGGGCTCCCTGCCGTGATCTGATGTGGCCAACAATTACTTTCTTAAGAAAATGGCCCACCACCACTTAACCATCCACATTCTTTTTTGATGCTATAAAGAAAAAACGGCCCAAGGCCCAGTTTGCTGGAAGAGATAACGTTCTTTCTTCTTCCTAGAGACATCGAAGTACGGAAGAACAGCTTTGTTCCAATGGCGGACAGATCGGAAGGGGTGCTTGCAGTTACTTCGGATGGGGGTCCCTTGGTCCCGGGGGCCCGGGGCGGCCGCCCCTCCTGCCCCCCTCAGGGACGGCCCTGGCCTCGCCCCCGCCAGCAGCTCCTCCTCCGGTGGAAGGTCATGTTGGAGATGACCCCTGCGAATTCTTCATTAGGATGCGGGGGCCGCCGTGCCGTCGCCTTCGTCTCCCGACCCCGTTTGCGCGGGAGATGGAGGCGAACCCGCCGGAGTCGCTGCGGTTGCACATGAGGGGTTGTGGGATCAGTGGCACGCGAGCCCTCGTCGACTTCCCCGCTCCTCATGTGATGTATCTCCGCCGAGGATGGAAGAGGTTCGCTCACATCCACAGCCTGACGGACGGGCTCACCCTCCACTTCAAGCTGATGGGGGATGGCCACCTCTCCGTCAAGGTCTTCGGGCACCTCGGAACTCGCGCGAGGTGCTGCATGGAGAGCTCCTCCGACGATGAAGGCTCCTCCTCGAACGAGGGTGACGAGGAGGACAGCGACAGCGACGACGAGGACGGGGGACGGCAGGATGACGGGTCCGACTAGGTGTCGGGTGCCGCTCCTGGTGGCACCGGCGACCCCATCATCCGCGTCGCCGGCTCCTTGAACTTCTCGGGGTCGTCTCCTTGGTGGCTGCCGTAGGGAGGCAGCGGAAGAGGAAGAGGAAGAAGGTGGGCGGCAAGGTCGTCATGTCGGAGTACGCGGGCACCGACGCCTTCATCTCCTACTGACGTCCAGCCGCCTCGTCTTCGAGCTCAGCCTCCGGCGCCGTCATCACCGTCCAGTCCTAGGGAGTCCGCCGAGATGCCTTCTCGGTGTCTTCTGCCACCCGTAGCTCGCCTAGGCGCCCCTTTTGCCCTTCTCGCCTCCTTGACCTACCTCCTGAGGAGAGGGACAAGAAAGGCATTACGCGCATCTTATCTCTTTTTAGTCTGTAAGCCTTCGGGCATCTGTAAAGTCTAAAGCTTGTAATCTCCCTTATTCATGTTTCTCATTCCCTATGGACTGTACCTGAATGGAATGTTTTTAATGAAAAAGGAATGACTGCCGGGTCCTTTTGTTCGTAGGTAAAAACCCACAATAGGGAATAAGTCCCTGATATCCTTAAGATGAACATTTTCTCGCCCGGCAACAAGCCCTGCCGTTCTCCCACTTCGCTCGACCTTTCTCACGCTCTTGGCGGAGGCAGGGATGAAGCGGGCCTAGGCTCCTCGTTTTATCCTTTTGTTGCCGCGACTACGACCAAACTTGGTCCCAGGGACGAGCCTCGGGACCTAGAGTTATGGGAGCATGGTAGCTCAAGGAAAAGAACGAGGTTTCACATACCTCGGTCCATAACAGAATGCATGACAAGGGAAAAAGGACTTATCTGAGATTGCAGCCCCCGGCAACTCTGGTCTGCCGCGGGCGAATCCTTGCTCTTGTAGCCCCCGGCAATGCTGGCTTGCCGGGGCCCAGGTACTGATTTGTTTTTCTCTCCTCCCTCCGTGTGGCCTCGGAAAGGATGCCTGTGCGTCCTGTAAACCAAGGAAGACAGAGGAAAGACCAAGACTCGACCTCTAAGCTAGGGGTTAGCCGCTGCTAAGCACTATCAACCCTAACCAAGGACGAGACTCGACTCAGCATGCATGCTAAAACTCAGGGCACCAGCGCTTCATTTATTTATGCTCAGGGTCTGCGCCTAGCTTTGTACAAAGGGTTTCATGCCTTGCCGGCAAAGCTTGTACAAAAGGGTGGCTTGCCCGGAGGCCCGGCAAGCCGCGCCTTATGGGTAAAACTTGCGAAGATGCTCGATGTTCCAGGAGTTACTCACCGGAACGGCATCCTCGGTCTCCAGGCGGACTGCGCCAGGCCTGGTGACTCGTATTACCCGATAAGGGCCCTCCCACTTCGGTGTCAACTTGTTCGTGTTCCTGGCCGATTGAACGCGCCGGAGAACAAGGTCACCTTCCTCAAAGCTTCGGGCATGAACCTTGCGGCTATGGTAGCGGCACAAGGCTTGCTGGTAGCGCGCTGCTCTCACAGCCGCCCGAAGACGATCTTCCTCAAGGAGCATTGCGTCATCTTGGCGCAATTTCTCTTGCTCAAGCTCATCATAAGCGAGCACTCGAGGTGACCCGTATATGAGTTCCGTGGGGAGAACTGCTTCTGCCCCGTATATCAGGGCAAAGGGCGTCTGGCCGGTGGCTCGATTTGGCGTCGTCCTGATCGGCCAAAGAACCACCGGCAATTCATCAATCCAGTGCCTCCCGCTCTTGTGCAGCCTGTCAAAGGTCTTTGTCCTTAATCCTCGCAGCACTTCAGCATTTGCCCTCTCAGCTTGACCATTGCTTCGGGGGTGAGCAACGGAAGCGAAACAGACCTTGCTGCCGAGTTCTTGGGTATATTGCATGAAGGTGCTGCTTGTAAACTGCGTGCCGTTGTCGGTGATAATCTTGTTGGGTACACCAAAACGGCACACTAGCCCCTTGAAGAACTTGACGGCTGACTGAGCTGTGACCTTCCTCACCGCCTCCACTTCTGGCCACTTTGAGAACTTGTCGATTGCAACGTACAAGTACTCAAAGCCCCCGACGGCGTGGGGGAAAGGGCCCAGTATGTCGAGCCCCCAGACCGAGAAGGGCCAGGAGAGAGGAATGGTTTGAAGGGCTTGAGCTGGTTGATGAAGTTTCTGTGAATGGAATTGGCACGCTTCGCACTTGATGACCAGCGCCGCCGCATCCTGGAGGGCATTGGGCCAGAAGAAGCCTTGCCGGAATGCCTTGCCGGCAAGGGCTCTTGACCCTATGTGGGATCCACATATGCCTCCATGTATTTCCGCCAACAGCTCCAGTCCTTCCTCTCGAGGGATGCACTTCAATTTCACACCGTTCGGTCTTCTCTTGTATAGGACGTCATCGACGAACTGATACACGGCGGACCGACGGGCTACTTTCTCCGCTTCTTCCTGCTCCTCAGGAAGTTCCCCAGTATGGAGGAATCAGACGGTATGTTGTGCCCACGCTGGAGCCTGGGGCTCGACGGCAAGGACTAAAGGCATTTCCTCCGCCAAGGGAGTGGCCATCTCGACGGCAAAAGCTTGACGCTCCGCCGGAGTTAGCCCTCCGGAGGCGGGCTCAGTGTCCCCGGCAACATCCTCGCCGGCGGCTCCGGGGAGCTCGGCGGGAAAGTACTTACCGGGCCCTGATTTCCTCTTCTTGTTATGCTCTATTGATGGATCAACGGATGGCTGAGAAAGCTGGAGCACAAAGGTACCTGGTTCCACAGGTAACTTGAGGGCAGCGCGCTTCGACAGGTAATCGGCGATGTCGTTCTCCGCTCGGGGAATGTGCTCCGCTTGTATACCGTCAAAGCGCCCTTCCAACTTTCTCATTTCATCGACGTAGGCCTTCATCGATGGGCTCTGGTAATCCTTGTTGACTTGTTTGACGACAAGCTGTGAGTCGCCTCTGACAATGAGCTTCTTGATTCCGAGGTCTGCCGCGATCCTAAGACCGGCAAGCAGCCCCTCGTACTCGGCAGTATTGTTCGTTGACACCTCCCTAGGGAAGTGCATCTGGACCACGTACTTGAGGTGCTCTCCGGTGGGCGCGACCAACAGTACGCCAGCCCCGGCGCCCTGTAAAGAGAAAGCGCCATCAAAGTACATGACCTAGTTGCAACTTGCCTCTTTGCCGGGGAGAGCAGTTTCTTGGACTTCTTCATGAGGCGTTGCAGTCCATTCTGCGACGAACTCTGCCAGGACTCGGCTCTAAATTGTCGAGGTACTTTCAAACTTGAGGCCAAAACTGGACAGCTCCAGTGCCCACTCTACAATCCTTCCGGTTGCATCTGGATTGTGCAATATCCGTTGCAGAGGGAGACGAGTGACGACAGTGATCTCGTGCGCCTGGAAGTAGTGACGCAGCTTCCTCGAGGCCATAAGAAGGCCGAAGAGTTTCTGCACACCGGAGTACCTTGACCTAGCTCCATGCAAGAGGGAGCTAACGAAGTAGACCGGGTGCTGCATCATCTTCTTCTTCGACTGCACTCCAATCGGCTGCGTCGTCTCTACGCCAGTGGCACCAGGTTCCGTTGCTGCTACCACCTCATCGTCGATTTCTCTCTGCGCCACCAGTGCAGCACTGACCACCTGGTTTGTTGCCGCTAGGTATAACAGTGTGACGCCCGAGACCGACGTCCCAGAAGATTCCAGAAGCTTCCAGAAGATTCCAGATGTTCCGGGTTGCCCGTGTGCCCTTTTGTGCTTGTGTTATTTATTTTTTTTGCATTGCATCATGTCATCATGCCATCATGTCATCTTTTGCATCTCAACCTTAATAATCCGTGTGGACCTTCGGTCCATTTAAATCGAGGGAAGGTGACTTCTCTTTATAACATATCCTCCAAATATTATGGAGCTATATTAATAAATATTCCATTGCTTCGGAATCACCATAACACACTTGCATAATTCCCCATGTTATTTCACTTCGAGTTTCACCTTCAAAATCTTGCCAATAATTCTTTTCCGTTGTTTCGAGGTTCCTCCAAAAATTTGAACATTTTTGGAGACTTCAATAATCAAGTCTTAGTTCAAAA
Source organism: Secale cereale (assembly GCA_902687465.1). Taxonomy (NCBI): domain Eukaryota; kingdom Viridiplantae; phylum Streptophyta; class Magnoliopsida; order Poales; family Poaceae; genus Secale; species Secale cereale. Next base: position 440,197,813 of record LR738709.1, on the reverse strand, counting down.
CTATTTGAATTAAATTCAGATATGTTTGAATTATTTTCCGTTCATGCCTTTCTTATTTTTCTCGGACTTTGCTCATTTTATGATGCCCGAGAAAAATGCTCTCGTGTGCTATCTTTTTCCTCTCCCCTCCTTTCTTTCTTTCTTCTCTTTTATTTTTCTGCTAAAAATATATAAATAAGAGGAGGCCTCCTCCTTTCCCGTCTCCTTCCAGGCCTTCCTCCTCCTCCCTGCTAGGCCTCAAGGCCCATCTTCCTCTCCTCCCCCTCCTTTGGCCCGTAGCACTCCTCCCAGCCGGCCTCCCTATCCTACCTGGCCCATTAGGCCCAGACCCCGCTAACCCTAGCGAGGCGTCCCTCTCCCGTTCGCTCCTCATCCCCGCACCCCGCCGCCGCTCTCTTCTCGTTCCCCCTCGCCACCTCTCGCTCTCAGACAGCGCCCGACCCTCTCGTTCGTCCCTCACCCTCTCCCCTCTCGTCGAGCGCGCCCTCCCGCGAGCCATGCCGCCGCGGCGATTCCCCAGCGTCGCCCGAGCACTCTGCTCCTCCAGCGCGGGGCCCTCCGCCCCGAGGCAGCTCCCCTTGCCTGCTCCCATGGCCCTGAGCGCCGCATCCCAGAAGCTCCGTCGCCAAGGCGCCGCCGCGACCTCGCGCCTCCAGCGCCGGGCGTCGGGCGCCCTTCCTCTCCAGGAGCCGCCGGCGTCCTTCTCCTCCAAGTGCTCCGCCGCGCCGGCCCTCTCCCTCCAGCCAAGGTCACCGCGGTCCCTCCTCCGTCCAGCGCTGGAGCCACTCCTGTCCTCCAGGCAGAGCCCCTCTGTCCCCGAGTCCCAGGCCGCATCCCTTCCCAGCAGCAGCGCCGAGCTCTTCCGTCCCGCTGCCTTCGACCGCTTCCAGCGCCCCTCCTCTCCAACGAGCAGATCGAGCAGCGCCGAGGCCGAGGCCCCGCCTCCGTGCACCACAGCAACCTGCTGCCTCCTTCCTTTGTCGCTGCTGTCCTTGCTGCGTTTTGCCTCGTTGCTGCAGTAGTGTTGTTTTGTTTTTGTGTGTGGTGTTGACCTTGACAGAGAACGGAAACGTCTACCGCCAAAGACCGACGACTTGAACATCTACGGAACAAGTACCACTACATCCGTGTACGACTACGTGAACGAGTACCACGACGCCGCAAGTACCACTACCGTCGCCCGAACGTCTACCGTCGCCGAAGAACCGTGAACAACTATGGACGAGAACGACTTCATGGACAAGTACCTCTACCGTCGCCCCGTGTACCTCTACGGGATGTGAACAACTACTTCCCGCTACGAGAACAACTACCTTCGGTGAAGAAATGTGAACGCCTACTTCCACTACACCACGTGAACGCCTTCTTCCACTACGATCGCGAACCGCCCCGAAACAATTGTTTCGAAGGTATAACCCCGTGGATGACCCGTGTGATGCATGCTTGCTTGTGTTGTATGAAATGTCTCCCTTGTGTGCTTCGTGCCCGTTCCACCTTTGTCATGTTCCTCGGTTGCCTCGTCGCCGACCCGTGGGAACCCGGCAACGGGATCACCCCATCATCTCGTTTGACTCGCTCACGCCGTCTATCTTTTGCATCGGACTCTCAACGAGTTACTGGTACCGATATGTTGCCGTGGCATCATTTTCGGGATCGTTGCCGTGACACCCTTTCTTTCCACCATGGTGACAAATGCTTCATATCTCTTTTAAGTCAACCTTTTAATAACTTGCATAAACTTGCTCATGTCATCCGCATCATTTAACAACATTATATATGCTTAATTGTTGTTTGCTTATAATTATTAAACATGCTCATGGGGATTTTCCGGATATGTTGTTGTTATTTTTCCGGCCTCATTTAAAATGTCTAATAGTGTAGTTTTATTATGCTTCACCTCTTGCCATGTCAAAAACATTTAACCTTGTCTTGTAAATAACGAGAGTCAACTAAATAATTATAATGTGGTGTTTCGTCAATATGCAACTCGTTGCATATTGATCTCCACTTAACTTGTAGTTTTGTTGTGCTTCTTGCCATGCCATGCATAATTAAACCGGACATGCATCATACTTGTTTGCGCATCGTATGCCATGTTTATGCTTGTGTGTTTACCGTGTTGTTTCTTCTTTCCGGTTGCTTCTCTTGTTAGCTTCGGTTTCGTTCCGGAGTTGTGAGGATCCGCTCGTCTGTTGCTCCGTCTTCTTCTTGGATCCGTTCTTCTCCCTTGTGGAGTCCCAGGCAAGATGATCATACCCTTGGATACCTTTACTACCATTGCCATGCTTAGTTGTCTCGATGCTATCGTTACATGTCGCGATACCCATCTTTTATGTCAGCCCCTCCTTGTTGCCATGAAACCTCTAACATTTGAAACCTTCCTAGCAAAACCACTGTTTGGCTATGTTACCCGCTTGCTCAGCCTCGCTTGCTCAGTTCCTCTTATAGCGTTGTTAGTTGCAGGTGAAGATGAAGTCCGTTCCAGGAGGGAACTTGTTGTTGGTTCTATCACAATATCTATTAATATTATTAACACACCTATATACTCGGCATGGGTGGAAGGCTTGGCCTTTTGCTCGGTGTTTTGTTCCACTCATGCCACCTTAGGCGCCGATAAACCGGCATTATGTTCCTTGATTTTGCGTTCCTAACACGATGGGTGTAATGGGGACCCCTTGACAGTTCGACTTTGAATAAAACTCCTCCAGCAAGGCCCAACATTGGTTTTAATTTGCTCATAATAACAACTTAATTAAATAATTAATTTGCATAGGGAGTTAGCGCTACCCGAGGTTTCTTAATTCTACATAGCAGGGGGGGCCAGTGCTGATGGTGTTGGTCCCAAACGGGGAACCTGCGGGGCCACCACGGGGAAACTCGAGGTTTGGCTCCCGTAGCTTCTCCCATCCGGACGTGGCCTGAGACGAGATACGCGCGGCTACTATCAGGGTGTCGGCACGCCGGGAGGTCTTGCTGGACTTGTTTTACCATTGTCGAAATGACTTGTGCTACAGGGATGCCGAGCCTGATCGGATTTTCCCTAAGATAAGGGGTGATGATATTATATTTATCACTTCAGCTAATCGTGAGAGCTTGTGATGGGCTAAGTTGGGACACCCCTGCAGGGTTATGAACTTTCGAAAGCCGTGCCCGCGGTTATGTTGCAGATTGGAATTTGTTAATGTCCGGTGGTAGAAAACTTGACAGATGATCCGAAGTAAAACACACAACTGTGTGAGTAATCGTGACTGTCTCTTTTCACTTTGAGAAGAGAACACGGCGGGGTTATGTTTGACCGTATGTAGTTAGGATCTTTAGCGATCACCTCTTTTGCGACCGTTTGCGTAGATGCTCTTCTCTTTCTGGTACTCGTAAGTTAGCCACCATATATTGCTTAGCTGCTGCTGCAACCTCACCACTATCCTCTTCCTACCCTTAAAGCTTTGCTAGTCTTGTTACCCATGGTTATGGGATTGCTGAGTCCTCGTGGCTCACAGTTACTACAACACCAGATGCAGGTTCAGCCGAGTTTGAAGCAGGAGCTGGTTCAAGTTCTTCACCAGGAGCTCGATGAAGAGTTTGTCCGTGTGCTTGTTTCGTTTCGACGATCAGTAGTGGTTTCTACTAGGATTCGATCCTGACCTGTGGTTTTATGTTGTTTTGGTATCTTTCTTTTGGTTCTTCACCCGTAGTCGGGTTGTGATGTTTTGAATGATGTATTGTATTGTGTGAAGTGGCGAGTGTAAGCCAACTATCCTCTTTTGCATTTTAATCCCTCTTTTACATGAGTCGTGCAAAGATACCAAACTTGAGATCATTCTAGGATGGGCTTATACCTTTAAGTCGTGCCTCGACACGTAGGAGGTATAGTCCCATCCTGGGCATTACAAGTTGGTATCAGAGCCTTCTCTGACCTAGAAGCCCCCACTGATTGATTGAATCGCTGACGGTTGAGTCTAGGCATACACTGAAAACTTTTTGAGTCCTATATTATATCGGAGAGTAGGATTTCTTTGCTTCTCATCCCCTTTCTCTCTGGTGAGGACTCCAGACGATTACTCTTTTCTCTTCTACTTTCAAAAATTGCACCAATTTTTTTTTAGGATCCCGCGAGTATTCTGGGATTGTTTCGATGTTCTTGTGACAAGGATATTGTTCTCGATGCCTCCTGTTACTGAGGAGTTGAGCTTCGGGGTATCATTGACATAAGCATATCGCGGCAGTACTAAATACTTAAGACGGCCGACATCGAAAATCTCTCCTATACGGCCAGTGGCAAGATAACCCCGACATCACCCAGTACTGGGGAGGTAGTTCGAGAGTATTGCCATAGCTTGTTATAGTGGATGCTTTTCGAAGGTCCGAGGTAAACAGTTTCCGAGAAAGACTGGTTATGTGTTGAAGGATGGATACACCTGGATGTAGGTTTAGAGTTGATTGCGCGGTGCTTCCCGTGTATCCCCAACACCTGATTGCATAACTGGAATCTTTCGGAAATCTATAGGTGGGTTCATCAAGTAGTTCTAGGCATTCTTCCAACGGATGCTCGATATGAAGTTCGGGGTTCTACATTGAGTGAAGTGGTTTTATGGACTTGTTCTGATCGGGAGTTGCATCTTAAAGGGTCCTTGGCTATGCTGATCCGGGGATTGCAAAACCCTTTTGTAACATGTTCCATGAGCTTTCAGCACGAAGATGTCGAACGAAACTTCTATCTTGTATTTGTTCTTCTGCACCTTGTTCCTTTTTATTTACTTTTGTTCTCCAAGTGGCTTATCGACCAGTTGATGTACCTGCGGAATTCATTCATTCAATTCTCTGTTCGGATGATATTGTGAAGATCATGTTGCATATCTATCCTTTGTTTTTGTTTTGATTCTGGTATTCGAGTTGCTTCGATGTCAAATGTTGATTCCATACCTTTACTAATCGGTATTCTCATATTTCTATGGGAATGCAGGTCCTTCTTGATCATCAAGATGGTATTATTAAATTCTTTTCAACCGGTGTCCATTTTATTCATCCCAAGTTGTCTTGTTTTTTCCCACCCTCCCACCCTTCTTATTATGGAGCCAGAATTCTCAAATGAAGTATCCATTTTATTCATGTGATGTTTCTTCATTCTTTTCCTTCAATGTTCTTATCCGGTGATTTATCGTGAAGATGCTCAACAGCTTCAAGTTCATCATTCTTTTGTTCCAATATTCTGCCGGTGGATGTAATTCAAGATTTTGGTGTTGATCTTATCCTTTTCCTCATTTCACAATGCATTCTTATTCCGGTGCACCAATTAATCAGTATCCTCTTGTTGTTCATATCCGGAGTGCTGAAGATTCATTATTCCATTCTTAATCCGTTCAAGCTATTTTTTGAGGATTATCATCTTATCCAAGCCATTTAATTCAACCGGTGCAATATCTCTTAAGCAATCTTTTCCAACGGTGATTTCCTTGAGTGGGCCCTAACCCACAGGTCTTTTCCAGGATCTTACCCGACTCTTCTATTTTTCGGAGTATTCTGAAATTCTTTTCAAGTGTGACGTAAGAATGATCCCCATCAGTCACATGCCTTCTCCAGGACCGCTTTCAAATTCTTTTTCATCATTGGTTCAACCTTTTTAATTCTTCATTCCGGAGTGCTCAACAATTCTTCATGGCATTTCTCGTCTTCATTCTCAACATTTGGAGACCGGTGAAGTGTTTCTCTTAATCTTGGCCCGTTATCTCAAGATTCTTCATGAATTCTTTTCCTTTGTGATCCTCCGAAGGCCATCATTTCAGGATATTTCTTCGTTCTCAGTTTTCAACTTCGTCCTCCAAATATTCTTCATTGATGTCTCTTCTTTCGTCTCCATATTCTTACGGTGGTTCTTTCAAGTTACCTTTCCATTGTTATCTTTTTAATTCATTTGTTCTTTTCATAATCCTACCGGTGCTTTGTTGAAGATTTATCCAGCTTGTGCTAGATCTCTCTTTAATTCTTTCCAACGAGAATAAGTAGTATGCCAAATCCTTTGGTTGTCATCAATTAAATTGGTGAAGGAGATGCATGACATAATTCTTATTCTTATTCTTCAAGGTGATTTAACTCTTTTGTCCGGAGCTTGTTCATCATATCATATCCTTGGTTCTAAGTTTTTCATCTTCTTTTCCGGAGCTCCAAGCTATTTCAATTATATCATTTCAACTTCATCTAATTCATCGCAGGCCTTGAATCTTATTCTTTTCATCTTTCACTTCTCATGCTTTCTTTACCGGAGTTCTTCATGGTGGTTCATCATCATTTAATTCATCCTCGAAGTTTTCATCAAGATTCTTGTTGGAGCTTAAGCATTCTTCATCATGCCTCCTATTGCAATTCTTTCTACCTTATCTTTGAGATGGTGTTATGTCATTCTTGACAATTCCTTCATGTTTCATGATTCACAAGTTGTCAAGATTAAGATATTTAAAACCATCATTTTTTCTTTGTTCAAGAGATCTTTCAACCCTTCAATTTATTCATTGGAGTTATCTTGGGTTATATTTCACCTAAAGCTTTCCCTAAGGATTGTTGCTAATTATGGTGCTTATAAATGACCCAAGTTCTTCATTTATCATTCCGATGAAATAAGTTTTTCATCTCCTTGTTGATCTCAATTCAATCAATTGTTTAAGTCAGTGGCTGGTTGTCACCTCTTAATTTTGAGATGTTTTCCATAAGCCCACAACGAGCTTATTCTTTTCGTTGTTGATTTTTCCAACAACTCTGTTAAACCCTTCTTGGTAAGGATGCTCTTTCAAATTCAATTTTGAGAGAAGTTGTCTTTTTCTTCTCCGTTCAATTCTGTCTTTCATTTTTATGCTATTCTTTCATTCCGGAGGCTTTGTGATGTTCCTCTCTTTAACCATCATCTTGTTTTATCGATATCATGTTCTTTCCTTTGCTTGTTCATTTAACCGGAGTGTTGTATTCTTCATTCTAGTTCTCTCATCTTAAGTTTTGCCTATCTTTTTTTTAACCGGAGTGCTGTCTGAATCTTTCTTAACCTTGTGCCATTCTTTTAATTGTTTCGAAGGCAATATGTGTTGTTGTTTTCATCAAGTAGCATCCATCTTCTCAAGTTTTTGTTCAATTCCTTCAATTTTCAGACGGAGTGCTGTCCGAATTCTGTCATTCTTCTTCCTTGGTTATACCCTTGCAGTTTCATATTCTTTGGTTCGTAAGCTCTTGTTTCGTGTCTTTCAACCTTCAAGGTTCTCATAATGTTCCTTGTTCCTCCTGCTTACCGGAGTGCTCCTAACTTCGTTCATCTCTGTTGCTTTCTTCTTTCAACTTGTTTAACCTCTCAAGGTTCTTGGTTTCACTCGTTGGTCGAAGAAGCAACTTTGTTTTACCTCTTCCTCTTCCGTTTTTACCCGGTGATATCTCTAGGATCTCGGGTCGAGATCCTCTGTTAGTGTGGGAGAGTTGTGACGCCCGAGACCGACGTCCCAGAAGATTCCAGAAGCTTCCAGAAGATTCCAGATGTTCCGGGTTGCCCGTGTGCCCTTTTGTGCTTGTGTTATTTTTTTTTGCATTGCATCATGTCATCATGCCATCATGTCATCTTTTGCATCTCAACCTTAATAATCCGTGTGGACCTTCGGTCCATTTCAATCGAGGGAAGGTGACTTCTCTTTATAACATATCCTCCAAATATTATGGAGCTATATTAATAAATATTCCATTGCTTCGGAATCACCATAACACACTTGCATAATTCCCCATGTTATTTCACTTCGAGTTTCACCTTCAAAATCTTGCCAATAATTCTTTTCCGTTGTTTCGAGGTTCCTCCAAAAATTTGAACATTTTTGGAGACTTCAATAATCAAGTCTTAGTTCAAAACTATTTGAATTAAATTCAGATATGTTTGAATTATTTTCCGTTCATGCCTTTCTTATTTTTCTCGGACTTTGCTCATTTTATGATGCCCGAGAAAAATGCTCTCGTGTGCTATCTTTTTCCTCTCCCCTCCTTTTTTTCTTTCTTCTCTTTTATTTTTCTGCTAAAAATATATAAATAAGAGGAGGCCTCCTCCTTTCCCGTCTCCTTCCAGGCCTTCCTCCTCCTCCCTGCTAGGCCTCAAGGCCCATCTTCCTCTCCTCCCCCCTCCTTTGGCCCGTAGCACTCCTCCCAGCCGGCCTACCTGTCCTACCTGGCCCATTAGGCCCAGACCCCGCTAACCCTAGCGAGGCGTCCCTCTCCCGTTCGCTCCTCATCCCCGCACCCCGCCGCCGCTCTCTTCTCGTTCCCCCTCGCCACCTCTCGCTCTCAGACAGCGCCCGACCCTCTCGTTCGTCCCTCACCCTCTCCCCTCTCGTCGAGCGCGCCCTCCCGCGAGCCATGCCGCCGCGGCGATTCCCCAGCGTCGCCCGAGCACTCTGCTCCTCCAGCGCGGGGCCCTCCGCCCCGAGGCAGCTCCCCTTGCCTGCTCCCATGGCCGTGAGCGCCGCATCCCAGAAGCTCCGTCGCCAAGGCGCCGCCGCGACCTCGCGCCTCCAGCGCCGGGCGTCGGGCGCCCTTCCTCTCCAGGAGCCGCCGGCGTCCTTCTCCTCCAAGTGCTCCGCCGCGCCGGCCCTCTCCCTCTAGCCAAGGTCACCGCGGTCCCTCCTCCGTCCAGCGCTGGAGCCACTCCTGTCCTCCAGGCAGAGCCCCTCCGTCCCCGAGTCCCAGGCCGCATCCCTTCCTAGCAGCAGCGCCGAGCTCTTCCGTCCCGCTGCCTTCGACCGCTTCCAGCGCCCCTCCTCTCCAACGAGCAGATCGAGCAGCGCCGAGGCCGAGGCCCCGCCTCCGTGCACCACAGCAACCTGCTGCCTCCTTCCTTTGTCGCTGCTGTCCTTGCTGCGTTTTGCCTCGTTGCTGCGGTAGTGTTGTTTTGTTTTTGTGTGTGGTGTTGACCTTGACAGAGAACGGAAACGTCTACCGCCAAAGACCGACGACTTGAACATCTACGGAACAAGTACCACTACATCCGTGTACGACTACGTGAACGAGTACCACGACGCCGCAAGTACCACTACCGTCGCCCGAACGTCTACCGTCGCCGAAGAACCGTGAACAACTACGGACGAGAACGACTTCATGGACAAGTACCTCTACCGTCGCCCCGTGTACCTCTATGGGATGTGAACAACTACTTCCCGCTACGAGAACAACTACCTTCGGTGAAGAAATGTGAACGCCTACTTCCACTACACCACGTGAACGCCTTCTTCCACTACGATCGCGAACCGCCCCGAAACAATTGTTTCGAAGGTATAACCCCGTGGATGACCCGTGTGATGCATGCTTGCTTGTGTTGTATGAAATGTCTCCCTTGTGTGCTTCGTGCCCGTTCCACCTTTGTCATGTTCCTCGGTTGCCTCGTCGCCGACCCGTGGGAACCCGGCAACGGGATCACCCCATCATCTCGTTTGACTCGCTCACGCCGTCTATCTTTTGCATCGGACTCTCAACGAGTTACCGGTACCGATATGTTGCCGTGGCATCATTTTCGGGATCGTTGCCGTGGCACCCTTTCTTTCCACCATGGTGACAAATGCTTCATATCTCTTTTAAGTCAACCTTTTAATAACTTGCATAAACTTGCTCATGTCATCCGCATCATTTAACAACATTATATATGCTTAATTGTTGTTTGCTTATAATTATTAAACATGCTCATGGGGATTTTCCGGATATGTTGTTGTTATTTTTCCGGCCTCATTTAAAATGTCTAATAGTGTAGTTTTATTATGCTTCACCTCTTGCCATGTCAAAAACATTTAACCTTGTCTTGTAAATAACGAGAGTCAACTAAATAATTATAATGTGGTGTTTCGTCAATATGCAACTCGTTGCATATTGATCTCCACTTAACTTGTAGTTTTGTTGTGCTTCTTGCCATGCCATGCATAATTAAACCGGACATGCATCATACTTGTTTGCGCATCGTATGCCATGTTTATGCTTGTGTGTTTACCGTGTTGTTTCTTCTTTCCGGTTGCTTCTCTTGTTAGCTTCGGTTTCGTTCCGGAGTTGTGAGGATCCGCTCGTCTGTTGCTCCGTCTTCTTCTTGGATCCGTTCTTCTCCCTTGTGGAGTCCCAGGCAAGATGATCATACCCTTGGATACCTTTACTACCATTGCCATGCTTAGTTGTCTCGATGCTATCGTTACATGTCGCGATACCCATCTTTTATGTCAGCCCCTCCTTGTTGCCATGAAACCTCTAACATTTGAAACCTTCCTAGCAAAACCACTGTTTGGCTATGTTACCCGCTTGCTCAGCCTCGCTTGCTCAGTTCCTCTTATAGCGTTGTTAGTTGCAGGTGAAGATGAAGTCCGTTCCAGGAGGGAACTTGTTGTTGGTTCTATCACAATATCTATTAATATTATTAACACACCTATATACTCGGCATGGGTGGAAGGCTTGGCCTTTTGCTCGGTGTTTTGTTCCACTCATGCCACCTTAGGCGCCGATAAACCGGCATTATGTTCCTTGATTTTGCGTTCCTAACACGATGGGTGTAATGGGGACCCCTTGACAGTTCGACTTTGAATAAAACTCCTCCAGCAAGGCCCAACATTGGTTTTAATTTGCTCATAATAACAACTTAATTAAATAATTAATTTGCATAGGGAGTTAGCGCTACCCGAGGTTTCTTAATTCTACATAGCAGGGGGGGCCAGTGCTGATGGTGTTGGTCCCAAACGGGGAACCTGCGGGGCCACCACGGGGAAACTCGAGGTTTGGCTCCCGTAGCTTCTCCCATCCGGACGTGGCCTGAGACGAGATACGCGCGGCTACTATCAGGGTGTCGGCACGCCGGGAGGTCTTGCTGGACTTGTTTTACCATTGTCGAAATGACTTGTGCTACAGGGATGCCGAGCCTGATCGGATTTTCCCTAAGATAAGGGGTGATGATATTATATTTATCACTTCAGCTAATCGTGAGAGCTTGTGATGGGCTAAGTTGGGACACCCCTGCAGGGTTATGAACTTTCGAAAGCCATGCCCGCGGTTATGTGGCAGATTGGAATTTGTTAATGTCCGGTTGTAGAAAACTTGACAGATGATCCGAAGTAAAACACACAACTGTGTGAGTAACCGTGACTGTCTCTTTTCACTTTGAGAAGAGAACACGGTGGGGTTATGTTTGACCGTATGTAGTTAGGATCTTTAGCGATCACCTCTTTTGCGACCGTTTGCGTAGATGCTCTTCTCTTTCTGGTACTCGTAAGTTAGCCACCATATATTGCTTAGCTGCTGCTGCAACCTCACCACTATCCTCTTCCTACCCTTAAAGCTTTGCTAGTCTTGTTACCCATGGTTATGGGATTGCTGAGTCCTCGTGGCTCACAGTTACTACAACACCAGATGCAGGTTCAGCCGAGTTTGAAGCAGGAGCTGGTTCAAGTTCTTCACCAGGAGCTCGATGAAGAGTTTGTCTGTGTGCTTGTGTCGTTTCGACGATCAGTAGTGGTTTCTACTAGGATTCGATCCTGACCTGTGGTTTTATGTTGTTTTGGTATCTTTCTTTTGGTTCTTCACCCGTAGTCGGGTTGTGATGTTTTGAATGATGTATTGTATTGTGTGAAGTGGCGAGTGTAAGCCAACTATCCTCTTTTGCATTTTAATCCCTCTTTTACATGAGTCGTGCAAAGATACCAAACTTGAGATCATTCTAGGATGGGCTTATACCTTTAAGTCGTGCCTCGACACGTAGGAGGTATAGTCCCATCCTGGGCATTACAAGTTGGTATCAGAGCCTTCTCTGACCTAGAAGCCCCCACTGATTGATCGAATCGCTGACGGTTGAGTCTAGGCATACACTGAAAACTTTTTGAGTCCTATATTATATCGGAGAGTAGGATTTCTTTGCTTCTCATCCCCTTTCTCTCTGGTGAGGACTCCTGACGATTACTCTTTTCTCTTCTACTTTCAAAAATTGCACCAAATTTTTTTTAGGATCCCGCGAGTATTCTGGGATTGTTTCGATGTTCTTGTGACAAGGATATTGTTCTCGATGCCTCCTGTTACTGAGGAGTTGAGCTTCGGGGTATCATTGACATAAGCATATCGCGGCAGTACTAAATACTTAAGACGGCCGACATCGAAAATCTCTCCTATACGGCCAGTGGCAAGATAACCCCGACATCACCCAGTACTGGGGAGGTAGTTCGAGAGTATTGCCATAGCTTGTTATAGTGGATGCTTTTCAAAGGTCCGAGGTAAACAGTTTCCGAGAAAGACTGGTTATGTGTTGAAGGATGGATACACCTGGATGTAGGTTTAGAGTTGATTGCGCGGTGCTTCCCGTGTATCCCCAACACCTGATTGCATAACTGGAATCTTTCGGAAATCTATAGGTGGGTTCATCAAGTAGTTCTAGGCATTCTTCCAACGGATGCTCGATATGAAGTTCGGGGTTCTACATTGAGTGAAGTGGTTTTATGGACTTGTTCTGATCGGGAGTTGCATCTTAAAGGGTCCTTGGCTATGCTGATCCGGGGATTGCAAAACCCTTTTGTAACATGTTCCATGAGCTTTCAGCACGAAGATGTCGAACGAAACTTCTATCTTGTATTTGTTCTTCTGCACCTTGTTCCTTTTTATTTACTTTTGTTCTCCAAGTGGCTTATCGACCAGTTGATGTACCTGCAGAATTCATTCATTCAATTCTCTGTTCGGATGATATTGTGAAGATCATGTTGCATATCTATCCTTTGTTTTTGTTTTGATTCTTGTATTCGAGTTGCTTCGATGTCAAATGTTGATTCCATACCTTTACTAATCGGTATTCTCATATTTCTATGGGAATGCAGGTCCTTCTTGATCATCAAGATGGTATTATTAAATTCTTTTCAACCGGTGTCCATTTTATTCATCCCAAGTTGTCTTGTTTTTTCCCACCCTCCCACCCTTCTTATTATGGAGCCAGAATTCTCAAATGAAGTATCCATTTTATTCATGTGATGTTTCTTCATTCTTTTCCTTCAATGTTCTTATCCGGTGATTTATCGTGAAGATGCTCAACAGCTTCAAGTTCATCATTCTTTTGTTCCAATATTCTGCCGGTGGATGTAATTCAAGATTTTGGTGTTGATCTTATCCTTTTCCTCATTTCACAATGCATTCTTATTCCGGTGCACCAATTAATCAGTATCCTCTTGTTGTTCATATCCGGAGTGCTGAAGATTCATTATTCCATTCTTAATCCGTTCAAGCTATTTTTTGAGGATTATCATCTTATCCAAGCCATTTAATTCAACCGGTGCAATATCTCTTAAGCAATCTTTTCCAACGGTGATTTCCTTGAGTGGGCCCTAACCCACAGGTCTTTTCCAGGATCTTACCCGACTCTTCTATTTTTCGGAGTATTCTGAAATTCTTTTCAAGTGTGACGTAAGAATGATCCCCATCAGTCACATGCCTTCTCCAGGACCGCTTTCAAATTCTTTTTCATCATTGGTTCAACCTTTTTAATTCTTCATTCCGGAGTGCTCAACAATTCTTCATGGCATTTCTCGTCTTCATTCTCAACATTTGGAGACCGGTGAAGTGTTTCTCTTAATCTTGGCCCGTTATCTCAAGATTCTTCATGAATTCTTTTCCTTTGTGATCCTCCGAAGGCCATCATTTCAGGATATTTCTTCGTTCTCAGTTTTCAACTTCGTCCTCCAAATATTCTTCATTGATGTCTCTTCTTTCGTCTCCATATTCTTACGGTGGTTCTTTCAAGTTACCTTTCCATTGTTATCTTTTTAATTCATTTGTTCTTTTCATAATCCTACCGGTGCTTTGTTGAAGATTTATCCAGCTTGTGCTAGATCTCTCTTTAATTCTTTCCAACGAGAATAAGTAGTATGCCAAATCCTTTGGTTGTCATCAATTAAATTGGTGAAGGAGATGCATGACATAATTCTTATTCTTATTCTTCAAGGTGATTTAACTCTTTTGTCCGGAGCTTGTTCATCATATCATATCCTTGGTTCTAAGTTTTTCATCTTCTTTTCCGGAGCTCCAAGCTATTTCAATTATATCATTTCAACTTCATCTAATTCATCGCAGGCCTTGAATCTTATTCTTTTCATCTTTCACTTCTCATGCTTTCTTTACCGGAGTTCTTCATGGTGGTTCATCATCATTTAATTCATCCTCGAAGTTTTCATCAAGATTCTTGTTGGAGCTTAAGCATTCTTCATCATGCCTCCTATTGCAATTCTTTCTACCTTATCTTTGAGATGGTGTTATGTCATTCTTGACAATTCCTTCATGTTTCATGATTCACAAGTTGTCAAGATTGAGATATTTAAAACCATCATTTTTTCTTTGTTCAAGAGATCTTTCAACCCTTCAATTTATTCATTGGAGTTATCTTGGGTTATATTTCACCTAAAGCTTTCCCTAAGGATTGTTGCTAATTATGGTGCTTATAAATGACCCAAGTTCTTCATTTATCATTCCGATGAAATAAGTTTTTCATCTCCTTGTTGATCTCAATTCAATCAATTGTTTAAGTCAGTGGCTGGTTGTCACCTCTTAATTTTGAGATGTTTTCCATAAGCCCACAACGAGCTTATTCTTTTCGTTGTTGATTTTTCCAACAACTCTGTTAAACCCTTCTTGGTAAGGATGCTCTTTCAAATTCAATTTTGAGAGAAGTTGTCTTTTTCTTCTCCGTTCAATTCTGTCTTTCATTTTTATGCTATTCTTTCATTCCGGAGGCTTTGTGATGTTCCTCTCTTTAACCATCATCTTGTTTTATCGATATCATGTTCTTTCCTTTGCTTGTTCATTTAACCGGAGTGTTGTATTCTTCATTCTAGTTCTCTCATCTTAAGTTTTGCCTATCTTTTTTTTAACCGGAGTGCTGTCTGAATCTTTCTTAACCTTGTGCCATTCTTTTAATTGTTTCGAAGGCAATATGTGTTGTTGTTTTCATCAAGTATCATCCATCTTCTCAAGTTTTTGTTCAATTCCTTCAATTTTCAGACGGAGTGCTGTCCGAATTCTGTCATTCTTCTTCCTTGGTTATACCCTTGCAGTTTCATATTCTTTGGTTCGTAAGCTCTTGTTTCGTGTCTTTCAACCTTCAAGGTTCTCATAATGTTCCTTGTTCCTCCTGCTTACCGGAGTGCTCCTAACTTCGTTCATCTCTGTTGCTTTCTTCTTTCAACTTGTTTAACCTCTCAAGGTTCTTGGTTTCACTCGTTGGTCGAAGAAGCAACTTTGTTTTACCTCTTCCTCTTCCGTTTTTACCCGGTGATATCTCTAGGATCTCGGGTCGAGATCCTCTGTTAGTGTGGGAGAGTTGTGACGCCCGAGACCGACGTCCCAGAAGATTCCAGAAGCTTCCAGAAGATTCCAGATGTTCCGGGTTGCCCGTGTGCCCTTTTGTGCTTGTGTTATTTTTTTTTGCATTGCATCATGTCATCATGCCATCATGTCATCTTTTGCATCTCAACCTTAATAATCCGTGTGGACCTTCGGTCCATTTAAATCGAGGGAAGGTGACTTCTCTTTATAACATATCCTCCAAATATTATGGAGCTATATTAATAAATATTCCATTGCTTCGGAATCACCATAACACACTTGCATAATTCCCCATGTTATTTCACTTCGAGTTTCACCTTCAAAATCTTGCCAATAATTCTTTTCCGTTGTTTCGAGGTTCCTCCAAAAATTTGAACATTTTTGGAGACTTCAATAATCAAGTCTTAGTTCAAAACTATTTGAATTAAATTCAGATATGTTTGAATTATTTTCCGTTCATGCCTTTCTTATTTTTCTCGGACTTTGCTCATTTTATGATGCCCGAGAAAAATGCTCTCGTGTGCTATCTTTTTCCTCTCCCCTCCTTTTTTTCTTTCTTCTCTTTTATTTTTCTGCTAAAAATATATAAATAAGAGGAGGCCTCCTCCTTTCCCGTCTCCTTCCAGGCCTTCCTCCTCCTCCCTGCTAGGCCTCAAGGCCCATCTTCCTCTCCTCCCCCCTCCTTTGGCCCGTAGCACTCCTCCCAGCCGGCCTCCCTGTCCTACCTGGCCCATTAGGCCCAGACCCCGCTAACCCTAGCGAGGCGTCCCTCTCCCGTTCGCTCCTCATCCCCGCACCCCGCCGCCGCTCTCTTCTCGTTCCCCCTCGCCACCTCTCGCTCTCAGACAGCGCCCGACCCTCTCGTTCGTCCCTCACCCTCTCCCCTCTCGTCGAGCGCGCCCTCCCGCGAGCCATGCCGCCGCGGCGATTCCCCAGCGTCGCCCGAGCACTCTGCTCCTCCAGCGCGGGGCCCTCCGCCCCGAGGCAGCTCCCCTTGCCTGCTCCCATGGCCCTGAGCGCCGCATCCCAGAAGCTCCGTCGCCAAGGCGCCGCCGCGACCTCGCGCCTCCAGCGCCGGGCGTCGGGCGCCCTTCCTCTCCAGGAGCCGCCGGCGTCCTTCTCCTCCAAGTGCTCCGCCGCGCCGGCCCTCTCCCTCCAGCCAAGGTCACCGCGGTCCCTCCTCCGTCCAGCGCTGGAGCCACTCCTGTCCTCCAGGCAGAGCCCCTCCATCCCCGAGTCCCAGGCCGCATCCCTTCCCAGCAGCAGCGCCGAGCTCTTCCGTCCCGCTGCCTTCGACCGCTTCCAGCGCCCCTCCTCTCCAACGAGCAGATCGAGCAGCGCCGAGGCCGAGGCCCCGCCTCCGTGCACCACAGCAACCTGCTGCCTCCTTCCTTTGTCGCTGCTGTCCTTGCTGCGTTTTGCCTCGTTGCTGCAGTAGTGTTGTTTTGTTTTTGTGTGTGGTGTTGACCTTGACAGAGAACGGAAACGTCTACCGCCAAAGACCGACGACTTGAACATCTACGGAACAAGTACCACTACATCCGTGTACGACTACGTGAACGAGTACCACGACGCCGCAAGTACCACTACCGTCGCCCGAACGTCTACCGTCGCCGAAGAACCGTGAACAACTACGGACGAGAACGACTTCATGGACAAGTAACTCTACCGTCGCCCCGTGTACCTCTATGGGATGTGAACAACTACTTCCCGCTACGAGAACAACTACCTTCGGTGAAGAAATGTGAACGCCTACTTCCACTACACCACGTGAACGCCTTCTTCCACTACGATCGCGAACCGCCCCGAAACAATTGTTTCGAAGGTATAACCCCGTGGATGACCCGTGTGATGCATGCTTGCTTGTGTTGTATGAAATGTCTCCCTTGTGTGCTTCGTGCCCGTTCCACCTTTGTCATGTTCCTCGGTTGCCTCGTCGCCGACCCGTGGGAACCCGGCAACGGGATCACCCCATCATCTCGTTTGACTCGCTCACGCCGTCTATCTTTTGCATCGGACTCTCAACGAGTTACCGGTACCGATATGTTGCCGTGGCATCATTTTCGGGATCGTAGCCGTGGCACCCTTTCTTTCCACCATGGTGACAAATGCTTCATATCTCTTTTAAGTCAACCTTTTAATAACTTGCATAAACTTGCTCATGTCATCCGCATCATTTAACAACATTATATATGCTTAATTGTTGTTTGCTTATAATTATTAAACATGCTCATGGGGATTTTCCGGATATGTTGTTGTTATTTTTTCGGCCTCATTTAAAATGTCTAATAGTGTAGTTTTATTATGCTTCACCTCTTGCCATGTCAAAAACATTTAACCTTGTCTTGTAAATAACGAGAGTCAACTAAATAATTATAATGTGGTGTTTCGTCAATATGCAACTCGTTGCATATTGATCTCCACTTAACTTGTAGTTTTGTTGTGCTTCTTGCCATGCCATGCATAATTAAACCGGACATGCATCATACTTGTTTGCGCATCGTATGCCATGTTTATGCTTGTGTGTTTACCGTGTTGTTTCTTCTTTCTGGTTGCTTCTCTTGTTAGCTTCGGTTTCGTTCCGGAGTTGTGAGGATCCGCTCGTCTGTTGCTCCGTCTTCTTCTTGGATCCGTTCTTCTCCCTTGTGGAGTTCCAGGCAAGATGATCATACCCTTGGATACCTTTACTACCATTGCCATGCTTAGTTGTCTCGATGCTATCGTTACATGTCGCGATACCCATCTTTTATGTCAGCCCCTCCTTGTTGCCATGAAACCTCTAACATTTGAAACCTTCCTAGCAAAACCACTGTTTGGCTATGTTACCCGCTTGCTCAGCCTCGCTTGCTCAGTTCCTCTTATAGCGTTGTTAGTTGCAGGTGAAGATGAAGTCCGTTCCAGGAGGGAACTTGTTGTTGCTTTTATCACAATATCTATTAATATTATTAACACACCTATATACTCGGCATGGGTGGAAGGCTTGGCCTTTTGCTCGGTGTTTTGTTCCACTCATGCCACCTTAGGCGCCGATAAACCGGCATTATGTTCCTTGATTTTGCGTTCCTAACACGATGGGTGTAATGGGGACCCCTTGACAGTTCGACTTTGAATAAAACTCCTCCAGCAAGGCCCAACATTGGTTTTAATTTGCTCATAATAACAACTTAATTAAATAATTAATTTGCATAGGGAGTTAGCGCTACCCGAGGTTTCTTAATTCTACATAGCAGGGGGGGCCAGTGCTGATGGTGTTGGTCCCAAACGGGGAACCTGCGGGCCACCACGGGGAAACTCGAGGTTTGGCTCCCGTAGCTTCTCCCATCCGGACGTGGCCTGAGACGAGATACGCGCGGCTACTATCAGGGTGTCGGCACGCCGGGAGGTCTTGCTGGACTTGTTTTACCATTGTCGAAATGACTTGTGCTACAGGGATGCCGAGCCTGATCGGATTTTCCCTAAGATAAGGGGTGATGATATTATATTTATCACTTCAGCTAATCGTGAGAGCTTGTGATGGGCTAAGTTGGGACACCCCTGCAGGGTTATGAACTTTCGAAAGCCGTGCCCGCGGTTATGTGGCAGATTGGAATTTGTTAATGTCCGGTTGTAGAAAACTTGACAGATGATCCGAAGTAAAACACACAACTGTGTGAGTAACCGTGACTGTCTCTTTTCACTTTGAGAAGAGAACACGGTGGGGTTATGTTTGACCGTATGTAGTTAGGATCTTTAGCGATCACCTCTTTTGCGACCGTTTGCGTAGATGCTCTTCTCTTTCTGGTACTCGTAAGTTAGCCACCATATATTGCTTAGCTGCTGCTGCAACCTCACCACTATCCTCTTCCTACCCTTAAAGCTTTGCTAGTCTTGTTACCCATGGTTATGGGATTGCTGAGTCCTCGTGGCTCACAGTTACTACAACACCAGATGCAGGTTCAGCCGAGTTTGAAGCAGGAGCTGGTTCAAGTTCTTCACCAGGAGCTCGATGAAGAGTTTGTCCGTGTGCTTGTGTCGTTTCGACGATCAGTAGTGGTTTCTACTAGGATTCGATCCTGACCTGTGGTTTTATGTTGTTTTGGTATCTTTCTTTTGGTTCTTCACCCGTAGTCGGGTTGTGATGTTTTGAATGATGTATTGCTTATGTATTGTATTGTGTGAAGTGGCGAGTGTAAGCCAACTATCCTCTTTTGCATTTTAATCCCTCTTTTACATGAGTCGTGCAAAGATACCAAACTTGAGATCATTCTAGGATGGGCTTATACCTTTAAGTCGTGCCTCGACACGTAGGAGGTATAGTCCCATCCTGGGCATTACAAACAGTAACGGTTCCTGTGGTCGAGGCGCAACCAGTATTGGCGTGGAGGAAAGATACTTCTTCAGATCCTGTAACGCCGCTTCTGCTTCCGGCGTCCACTCCATTGGGCCCGCCTTCTTCAAAATCTTGAAAAAAGGGAGGGCGCGCTCAGCATACTTGGAAATGAATCTGCTCATGGCGGCAACGCAGCCAGCAAGCCGACGCACATCCTTGACCCGTTTGGGTGCTTCAATCTGCTCTATAGCTTTGATCTTGTCCGGATTGGCTTCTATCCCACGCTGCGACACAAAGAACCCGAGAAGCTTGCCAGAGGGAACGCGGAAAACACACTTCTCAGGGTTCAGCTTGAGGTTGATCTTGCGCAGGTTCACAAATGTTTCCTGTAAATCCGGTACAAGGGTTGCCCTGTCCTTGGTTTTGACCACTATATCATCCATATAAGCCTCCATATTTCTATGGAGTTGGGGTTCAAAACCAATCTGGACTGCCCTCGCAAATGTCGAGCCAGCACTCTTCATCCCGAAAGGCATTCGTATGAAACAGTACGTACCACATGGGGTGATGAATGCTGTCTTCTCTTCGTCTTCTCTCGCCATGAAGATCTGGTGGTAGCCGGAGTAGGCATCGAGGACTGATAGCAGGTCACACCCTGCCGTGGAGTCGACAATCTGGTCTATGCGCGGCAATGGGAAGGGGTCCTTGGGACAAGCTTTATTGATATCTGTGTAATCAATACACAGCCTCCACTTCCCATTTGCCTTGCGCACTACCACTGGATTGGCCAACCACGTTGGATGGAGCACTCCTCTCACCAAACCCACAGCTTCCAGTTTTCGGATCTCCTCGGTGATGAACTCCTGCCGTTCTAAAGCTTGCTTGCTAACCTTCTGCTTGACGGGCCGCGCATGAGGGCAGACAGCAAGGTGGTGCTCAATCACCTCCCTGGGAACGCCGGGGATGTCGGATGCTTGCCAGGCAAACACGTCGACATTCGCCCGCAGGAAGGTGATGAGCGCGTCTTCCTATTTGTTGTCAAGGGTGGAGCTTATGGTAAAAGCCCCTCCCGTGCCGTCCTCCTTGACAGAAACCTTCTTGGTTCCTGGCGGCGTAGCCCTTGATCTCTTGTTTCTGCCGGTGGAGCTCTTTGGCACGTCCTCGACGGGAGCGGGACACTCCGAAGAGGTGTGCCGGCCGGAGTGGGTGTCGGAGGCCTCGCCGATCCTCTTCCTTCCGGTGGAGCTCCCAGGCACGTCCTCGACGGGAGCACAACACTCCGAAGAGGTGCACTTGCCGGAGTGGGCGCCCGAGGTCTCGCTGGTCTTCTTCTTCTTCCCCCCCCGGGGCTCCAGTGGCAGGAGCAAGTGCCCCCGTAGCGGCAGTTGCTGCAACTGCTTGCTGGTACAATTGGTCAGCGCAAATCAGCACGTCTTTCTTGTCGGAGGGGATGGTGATGATCGTCACGGGCCCTGGCATCTTCAGGGTGTTGTAGGCATAGTGCGATGCCGCCATGAACTTGGCCAGCGCTGGGCGGTCAAGGATCCCGTTGTAAGGCAGGGGGATCCTGGCGACGTCGAGCATGATCCTCTCCGTCCTGTAGTTCAGATCACTTCCAAAAGTCACGGGCAGTGTGACTTTCCCCTTTGGTTGGCTTCTTCCTGGGCTGACCCCTTGAAACGTGCCCGTCTCCTCGAGGTCTCCATCAAGAACTTGTAGCTTCTCGATCACGGTGGGCGAGAGTAGGTTTAGGCCAGTCCCGCCATCGACTAGCATCTTCGTCACCTTGAGGTTGCGTATCATTGGTGAAACCAACAATGGTAAGCACCCGACCGCAGTAATGCGATCAGGGTGATCCTCGGCGTCAAAGATGATAGGTGTGCTGGACCATTTCAGCGGCTTTTGGGTACTGGGTGACGGCTCTGCCGCAATAATCTCTCGCGCCCACTGTTTAAGCTGGCGGTGAGAAGCATGCAGCGAGGCACCACCATCGACGCACATGGCGTCCGTGGCCTTCTGAAACTCTTGGCCGCCGGACTCGTCGTCCTCTTCATGATCGTCGTCTTCAGGTCTTCTATTGCGGCCCCTGGCGGGCCTTTCTTGATGTTTCTCCTTGCTGCGACGGCCTGGTTGGCCGTCACGCTTCTTGTTGGATCCCTCAGCGCCGTCTTGGCCTTTCTCCTTTTCCTGCCTCTCGTATTCAGCTCTTTGCTTCTCAGCAAGGAGCTCAACCTGGTGACAGTCCTGGAGATCATGGCCCATGGTGCGATGGATCTTGCTGTACCGTTTGCCGGAGTTCCCTGGCTACTCGGCGGCCGCCAAGGCCCGGCAGGCGACGCACCCGGCAATTTCTTCGCCAGGGTCACCTGCCCTGGTTTTCTTGGCGGAGCCGGTGTCATCAGATCCCTCGACGGCAAGCACGGCCTTCCCCTTGCGCTTCCTGTTACAGTTCCGGCCCTTCTTCGCTGGAACAACGGTACCTTCGTCCGAGGAGTCGGTTTCCGCGCCGGTGCTTTCGCCGGGGTACTTCCTTCCCTCTTCGGCCCGGGCACATCTGTCGGCAAGAACGTAAAGTTCTGCCACGTCCTTCACCTTGGTCATCGCCAGCTCTTCGCGCATCTTGCGGTTACACACGTTCTGGTTGAACGCGCTGATGATGGCGGCAGGGTGAACATCGGGGATATTGTACTGTACCCGGCTGAATCTCTGTATGTACTTGCGCAGAGTCTCGCCTTCCTTCTGGGGTATGACATGCAGGTCACTCGCTTGGCCATGGGCTTGATGGCCTCCGGTAAAGGCGCCAACAAACTCATGGCACAAGTCGGACCAGAAAGGAAATAGAGTCTACTGGCAAGTGCATCAACCACGACATGGCGTTAGGTTTAAGAGCTAACGGAAAGTAATTCACAAGCACCTTATCGTCGCGGGCCCCAGCAGCTTGCATCGCGATGGTGTAGATGCTGAGGAACTCCGACGGGTGGGTCTTGCCGTTGTACTTCTCGCCAACGTCAGGTTTGAAGGTGCGGTGAGAGGGCCACTGGAACTGCCGCAGCTCACGGGTGAAAGCCGGATAGCCCACCTCGTAAGGTAGACCTCCAGGGCTTTCCGGTACTGGGCGGTCCGCAGCAGGCCCTGCTCGCCTGTCTGACTGGTGGCGCTTTTCGCGCCGGCGCTCGATGGTGGTTCGAGCATCTTCATGGGCTCGCTCCTGAAGAACTTGATGCTGGTCGCCACGGGTCCGCGGGTCGGACGACGCTATGGAGATGGCGTCGCCCGCGACGTCCCGACGGGTCGACGCGCGCAGCACTGGGCGAGGAGGAGGCGAATGCACCGTAGCCACGGCGCTGCCAGCTCTCCCGCCCATGGTGCGTGGGACCCCATCGGAGCGTCGGCCCGGGAGCTCCGCTGGATTTAGGTCGTCACTGTTGGCGACTGCGACAAGGCTTCGGATGGTGGCTCTCCATTCGTCGAGTTTCCCCATAACGGGAGGAAAGTTGAGGAGCAACTACGCGCGTGCCAAAGCTTCGGCTGGCGTCAGCGGTAGCGAAACCTGCACGGATCGCGACGCGCTCCGACCCCTGACCGTGTCAGGGGGAGCTTCATCACGATCCCACGGTCGCCTATCGTCTCCACCAACGCTTTGGTGAGCGGGCAGGCCTTCTACGTCCCGGGAGCGGCGCTCGGGGCTCTTCCCATGGCGACGTCCGGGGTCTTCGGGACGACGACGCCGTTCGTCGCGCACTGCTTGAGAAGAGCGCGCTGTTGGCGCGGCGTGGGAGTTTTGGAGGGCCTCGCGTCGCCCTCGGGTGGTGCGGCCGCGGCCTTGGAGGGCCCCGCGCCACCCGCGGAGGGCCGGGTTCCATCTCTGGAACTGGCGACGTGCGGCCTGTTATCAGGCGCACAGGCATCGCCACCTCCCAAACTCCGGCTATCGGGATGGCGTTGGTGTTCGCGAGCAGCGCCCCGAGTCCTTTCCGTGACTGGTCCACTGCTCGCCCGCGTCGGGATGGGCTGTCCGGCTTCCGACTGGCCAACCGCCACCGTCGTCTTCTTCTTGGGCGCCATGATGATGCAGAAGCGTCGAACTAACCGCTAAAGTCGATTCTCTCAACTGCGCCCCCTACCTGGCGTGCCAAAGATGTCGGTGTATTTGGATCGACACCTATGGGATCACAAGAATCCCTACTACGGTTGCGGGGCACGGGGTTGAGAGAAGAGCAGATCTAACGATCAGGACACGGTTCCTTAACCCAGGTTCAGGCCGCAAAGATGCGTAATGCCCTACTCCTGCTTTGGTGGATTATATGTTGGTGTTCTTCAGCTAACGAGGAGCTCCAAAAGAGTTGTGAGGGGTTCCGAAAAGCCGAATCCTTCTCCTGGTTGCCTCGGGCCTCCTTTTATAGGAAAAAGGGGTTGCCACAGTGGCACACAGGAGGTGGAAAGGGTACATTGATGCGACGTTATCCCTCGCATTATAGGACAAGGTGCATTTAATGCGCCCTGCTTAGGTGTCCTTGCTTTATCGGGGACGAGGGGAGACGCCCGTCTTGTCCGTCGCCGCTCCTCCTCGTGCCGACACGCGCCCTGGCCAGTGGTGCCATGTAGGCAGACAGGCAACTGAGGTGGCGCAACAGCGGGCCTCCACGAAGACCTGTGGGTTGCCACGCAGGAGCCTGTACAGCTGGTTGGGTCGGCAGCTGTGTGGGTCGGTGGAGACCCAGTCGGCGCGGGCCTGATGGTGGCCCCGTGGGTGTCCTCGGCAAGGGCCTTGCCGGGGCCCCGACAAGGGTCTTGCCGCGGCGCCTGCTGTCATCCCCGGCAAGGTGCTTGCCGGGGGCCTTGTGGACCTCCTTGGCTGGGATCCCGCCAAGGGTCATCGTCTTCTTACCTTGCATCTGATCTTGAAGGTCTTCACAAAGATCTGCATGCCACCACGGGGACATCTCCCGAATCCGCCCCCCATAGGGATGGTGGACTCAAGGGTGATTCGCTCCGTAGGCGCGGGGCGAGCCGCCGCGGCAATGGTCTTGCCGGGGCTGCCAGAGCCGGCACCGGCAAGGATCCTGCCGGGGGAAGCCTCTTCGTCCCTTTGCTCTTCGTGGTCTTGTTCTTGGCGTGGCTCCAGTCTCCATCAAGCCTCAGTCTTGCCCCGGCTTGCCTCCCTTGCCGTGGTTGGTGTGATGGCACCGTGGCTCAGACTGCCCGTGCACAGTCATAGAGGTACAAAAAGTGCACCCCTCTTTTTGTACACCGACACCCCCGCATTACATTATTTGCCATTCGCCTCTCGTTTTCCTCTCCCCCACTTCTAAAACGATTTTCGAAAGCCTTTGCCTTTTTCTTCACCTCTCTTCCGTTCGTCGCGTTCGCTTGCTTTTTGTGTGCTTGTGTCTTGTGTTGCTTGCTTTGTCCCAGTGGCTCACAAAAATACCAAATTATGTGACTTTTCCAACACCAATAATAATGACTTTATTTGCACTCTGATTGCTCCCACTACTAATGTGGAATCTTGTGAAATCAATGCTGCTTTATTGAATCTAGTCATGAAAGATCAATTTTCGGGCCTTCCTAGTGAAGATGCCGCATCTCATCTGAATAATTTTGTTGATTTATGCGATATGCAAAAGAAGAGAGATGTAGATAATGATCTTGTTAAATTAAAACTATTCCCGTTCTCACTACGAGATCGGGCCAAAACTTGGTTTTCTTCTTTGCATAAAAATAGTATTGATTCATGGAATAAGTGCAAAGATTGTTTTATTGCCAATTATTTTCCTCTCGCTAAGATCATCTCCCTTAGGAACAATATTATTAATTTCAAACAACTTGATCATGAGCATGTAGCACAATCTTTGGAGAGGATGAAACTTATGATAAGAAATTGTCCCACGCATGGTTTGAATTTATGGATGATTATACAAAAAATTATGCCGGTTTGAACTTTGCTTCTAAAAATCTTTTAGATTCGGCCGCGGGAGGTACTTTTATGGAAATCACCTTAGGAGAATCTACTAAACTCCTAGATAATATAATGGTTAACTATTCTCAATGGCACACCGAGAGATCTTCCACTAGTAAAAAAGTGCATGCGATTGAAGAAATCATTGTTTTGAGTGGAAAGATGGATGAACTTATGAAATTGTTTGCTAGCAAATGTCTAATCTTGATCCTAATGATATACCCTTATCTAATTTGATTGATAATACTAATGAATCTATGGATGTTAATTTTGTTGGTAGGAATAATTTTGGTAACAATGCTTATAGAGGAAACTTTAATCCTAGGCCTTTTCCTAGTAATCCCTCTAATAATTATGAAAATTCCTGCAACAATTCTTATGGAAATTATAATAAGATGCCCTCTGATTTTGAGAATAGTGTTAAGGAATTTATGATCTCACAAAAAGCTTTAATGCTATGATTGAAGAAAAATTGTTTAAGATTGATGATTTGGCTAGGAACGTGGATATAATTTCTTTTGATGTTGATTCTTTGAAACTTCGATCTATTCCACCTAAGCTTGACATCAATGAGTCTCTCAAAGCCATGAGAATTTCCATTGATGAGTGCAAAGAAAGAACCGCTAGGATGCGTGCAAAAAAGGATTGCTTTGTGAAAGCGTGTTCTTCTAGTTTTTATGATAATAATGATGAAGATCGAAAAGTGATTAATGTGACTCCTATTAATCTTTGTTTTCCAATATGAATCTTTATAAAGATGGGACTGGAGATGAGTCAACTTTATATAAAAGGCTTCCTAATGATTCGGAGTTTTTAGATGTTGATGCTAAAATTTATAAAAGTGGGATTGAAGAGGTCAAAACTTTACATAGCAAAGAACCCACTATTTTGGATTTCAAGGAATTTAATTATTTTAATTGCTCTTTGATAGATTGTATTTCCTTGTTGCAATCCATGTTAAATTCTCCTCATGCTTATAATCAAAATAAAGCTTTTACTAAACATATCGTTGATGCTTTAATGCAATCATGTGAAGAAAAGCTTGAACTAGAAGTTTCTATCCCTAGAAAACTTTTTGATGAGTGGGAACCTACTATTAAAATTAAGATTAATGATTATGAATGTTATGATTTGTGTGATTTGGGTGCTAGTGTTTCCACGATTCCAAAAACCTTGTGTGATGGGCTAGGTTTCCGTGGATTTGATGATTGTTCTTTAAATTTGCATCTTGCGGATTCCACCATTAAGAAAACTATGGGAAGGATTAATGATGTTCTTATTGTTGAAAATATGAATTATTTGCCCGTAGATTTCATTGTTCTTGATATAGATTGCAATCCTACATGTCCTATTATTCTTGGTAGACCTTTCCTTTGAACGATTGGTGCAATTATTGACATGAAAGAAGGAAATATTAGATTCCAATTTCCGTTAAGGAAAGGTATGGAACACTTTCCTAGGAATAAAATTAAATTGCCTTATGAATCTATTATGAGAGCCACTTATGGATTGCAAACCAAAAATGACAATACCTAGATCTATTCTTGTTTTTATGCCTAGCTAGGGGCGTTAAACGATAGCGCTTGTTGGGAGGCAACCCAATTTTATTTTCTTTCATTATTGTTTCTGCTTAGTAATAAATAATTCATCTAGCTTCTGTTTAGATGTGGTTTTATGTTTTAGTTAGTGTTTGTGCCAAGCAGAACCTTTGGGAAGACTTGGGTGAAGTCTTTGCGATCTTGCTGTAAAAAACGAAAAAATTTGCACTCACGAGATTAGCTGCCATTTTTTACTGGAAAGTGTTTTTTGATTGGTTCTTTTTGCAGATGATTAATAGACAAATTCCTCATGTGCACCAATTTATTTCGGAATTTTTAGAGTTACAGAAGTATTCGAAAGTTACAAATTGCTACACACTGTTCTGTTTTTTGACAAATTCTGTTTTTCGTGTGTTGTTTGCTTATTTTGATGAATCTATGAGTAGTATGAGGGGGTATGAACCATAGAGAAGTTGGAATATAGTTGGTATAACACCAATATACATACATACATACATACATAAACACTATTCTGATCACGGGATCAGAATATTATTCTGATCACAACATACACTTCCTGAGATACGCGCGTGAACTTCCCTCTGTACGAACCCGAACTTCGGGCTATCTTCGCAACTGTGGCTCCCCCCGCGAATTTTTCTACTTAGCCGCGTTCTATGTGATGTAAGTGTAATCTTCAAACGGTTTTTAGCAACTAAATACTCTTTTTAAATAGAAATCTCGCTCATGGGCGAATTTTGCTCTCGGGTCGTGATGAACTCACGTTTTTTTGCAATTTTACTGCTTGAGTTGCACGCCTGAACTTCCCTGTGAACTAGGTTGAACTTCCGCCAACATCGCCCAAACGGGGCTTGTGATATACCGTTGGAAAGCTATGGACACCAGTATCATGACCCAACTTAAATTTTTGTCAAAATGTAAGCGGTTTAAGAGCAGTTTTGAAAACCGTTTTTTCTTCACACAAAAAACGTGAATCGTATTTTCGATCTGATTTCTAAACCGTTTATCGGAATTCGGCATATAATATGTCGTTGTAAAGATGCTGCAAAACCGCTCCTTTCACATGTGGAAAGTTTTCTCTAATTCCCTAAGGTTAAAACGTTATTTGTAAAAAACGTAAAATTTCGCAAACGGAACAGCCGAGTTCGTATTTTCGCTGTGATTTCTAAACGGCTAATCCAATTAGGGCATGTTATATGGCGTTGAAAAGCTTATGAAAATGCGCTACTTTTTCATGTTAAAAGTTTTTTCTAATTTTGAACGGTTTAAAAGTAATCTAGAAAACGGTACAAGTCCTATAGAGTACCTTTTTTCGAGTTAATTTTTTAACCGTGCGTCCGAATGCAGCAAGTGATATGGCGTCGGAAAGCTTGAACCAATGCGAAACTTTTTTGTATGTATTGTTTCTCCTAATTCTCTATAGTTTTAAGTCAGTTTCGAAAATGGCAAAAAACGTATTTTCGATGTATTTTCTACAAACTTTGTCAGAATGCGGCAAATAATATTTTCTCCTAATTCTCTACAGTTTGAAGTCAGTTTCGAAAACTCTGTTTTTCACGTATTTTTTTCTCGTAGCTCTCGATCCACTGCTCGTATCTCTCCATCCACTCACCAGAATTGAGCTAGTGATATACCGATGCAAAGCTGCTATAAACACGGAACTTTTTTGTGTTGATCATTTTTTCATATTCGCGGTGATTTTAATAGTTTTTCATCTGAAATTCATTCAGTGTAGTAGTTGAACTTCCTGTTGTTTCCTCATTGAACTTCTGCTTGAACTTCACTCTGTTTTTTGAAGGAAATATGCCCTAGAGGCAATAATAAAGTTATTATTTATTTCCTTATATCATGATAAATGTTTATTATTCATGCTAGAATTGTATTAACCGGAAACTTAATACATGTGTGAATACATAGACAAAACAGAGTGTCCCTAGTATGCCTCTACTAGACTAGCTCATTGATCAAAGATGGTTATGTGTCCTAGCCATAGACATGAGTTGTCATTTGATCAACGGGATCACATCATTAGGAGAATGATCTGATGGACAAGACCCATCCGTTAGCTTAGCACTATGATCGTTTAAGTTTTACTGCTATTGCTTTCTTCATGACTTATACATGTTCCTATGACTATGAGATTATGCAACTCCCGAATACCGGAGGAACACTTTGTGTGCTACCAAACTTCACAACATAACTGGGTGAATATAAAGGTACTCTACAGGTGTCTCCGAAGGTACTTGTTGGGTTGGCGTATTTCGAGATTAGGATTTGTCACTCCGATTATCGGAGAGGTATCTCTGGGCCCACTCGGTAATGCACATCACTATAAGCCTTGCAAGCATTGCAGCTAATGAGTTAGTTGCGGGATGATGTATTACGGAACGAGTAAAGAGACTTGTTGGTAACGAGATTGAACTAGGTATTGAGATACCGACGATCGAATCCCGGGCATGTAACATACCGATGACAAAGGGAACAATGTATGTTGTTATGCGGTTTGACCGATAAAGATCTTCGTAGAATATGTGGGAGCCAGTATGAGCATCCAGGTTCCGCTATTGGTTATTGACCGGAGACGTGTCTCGGTCATGTCTACATAGTTCTCGAACCCGTAGGGTCCGCACGCTTAAGGTTTCGATGATAGTTTTATTATGAGTTTATGAGTTTTGATGTACCGAAGGAGTTCGGAGTCCCGACTGAGATCGGGGACATGACGAGGAGTCTCAAAATGGTCGAGACGTAAAAATCGATATATTGGACGACTATATTCGGACATCGAAAAGGTTCCGAGTGATTCGGGTATTTTCGGAGTACCGGGGAGTTACGGGAATAGAGGAGAGAGGCCAAAAGGAAGGAGGCGTGCACCCCCCTTCTGGTCCGAATTGGACAAGGGGTGCAGCCCCCTTTTCCTTCTCCCTCTCCCCCTCTTTCCTTCTCTCCTACTCCGGAAAGGAAAGGGGAATCCTACTAGGACTTGGGAGTCCTAGTAGGACTCCCCACACTTGGTGCGCCCCCTCTAGGGCCGGCCTCTCCCTCCCTCCTTTATATACGGGGGCAGGGGGGCACCTTTAGACACAACAATTGATCTCTTGATCTCTTAGCCGTGTGCGGTGCCCCCTCCACCATAGTTCTCCTCGATAAATATTGTAGCGGTGCTTAGGCGAAGCCCTGCGACGGTAGAACATCAAGATCGTCACCACGCCGTCGTGCTGACGGAACTCTCCCTCGACACTCGGCTGGATCGGAGTTCGAGGGACGTCATCGAGATGAACGTGTGCTAGAACTCGGAGGTGTCGTAGTTTCGGTGCTTGATCGGTTGGGCCGTGAAGACGTACGACTACATCAACCGCGTTTTTCTAACGCTTCCGCTTTCGGTCTACGAGGGTACGTAGACTCACTCTCCCCTCTCGTTGCAATGCATCTGGTAGATAGATCTTGCGTGATCATAGGAAAATTTTAAAATACTACGTTCCCCAACAGTGGCATCATGAGCCAGGTCTATGCGTAGATGATATGCACGAGTAGAACACAAGTGAGTTGTGGACGACACTATTCATACTGCTTACCAGCATGTCATACTTTGATTCGGCGGTATTGTTGGATGAAGCGGCCCGGACCGACATTACGCGTACGCTTACGCGAGACTGGTTCTACTGACGTGCTTCGCACACAGGTGGTTGGCGGGTGTCAGTTTCTCCAACTTTAGTTGAATCAAGTGTGGCTACGCCCGGTCCTTGTGAAGGTTAAAACAACACATACTTGACGAAATATCGTTGTGGTTTTGTATGCGTAGGTAAGAACGGTTCTTGTTAAGCCCGTAGCAGCCACGTAAAACTTACAACAACAAAGTAGAGGACGTCTAACTTGTTTTTGCAGGGCATGTTGTGATGTGATATGGTCAAGACATGATGAGTTATACGGTATTGTATGAAATGATCATGTTTTGTAAAGTTATCGGCAACTGGCAGGAGCCATATGGTTGTCGCTTTATTGTATGAAATGCAATCGCCATGTAATTGCTTTACTTTATCACTAAGTGGTGGCGATAGTCGTAGAAGCAATAGTTGGCGAGACGACAACGATGCTACGATGG
This sequence comes from Secale cereale, assembly GCA_902687465.1. Classification (NCBI taxonomy): domain Eukaryota; kingdom Viridiplantae; phylum Streptophyta; class Magnoliopsida; order Poales; family Poaceae; genus Secale; species Secale cereale. The sequence goes on along the minus strand of LR738709.1, from coordinate 440,166,563 downwards.
AGATCAAGGTGTCGCGCCGGTGACGAAGGTGATCATGACGGTGCTTTGGAGATGGAGATCAAAAGCACAAGATGATGATGGCCATATCATGTCACATATTTTGATTGCATGTGATGTTTATCTTATTCTGCTTCTTATTTTGCTTAGTTCGACGGTAGCATTATAAGATGATCCCTTACTAAATTTCAAGGTATAAGTGTTCTCCCTGAGTATGCACCGTTGCGAAAGTTCGTCGTGCCGAGACACCACGTGATGATCGGGTGTGATAAGCTCTACGTTCAAATACAACGGGTGTAAGCCAGTTTTGCACACGCAGAATACTTGGGTTAAACTTGACGAGCCTAGCATATGCAGATATGGCCTCGGAACACTGGAGACCGAAAGGTCGAGCGTGAATCATATAGTAGATATGATCAACATAAGATGTTCACCATTGAAACTACTCCATCTCACGTGATGATCGGACATGGTTTAGTTGATTTGGATCACGTGATCATTTAGATGACTAGAGGGATGTCTATCTAAGTGGGAGTTCTTAAGTAATATGATTAAATTGAACTTTAATTTATCATGAACTTAGTCCTCATAGTATTAGCATATCTATGTTGTAGATCAATAGCTCGCGATGTTGCTCCCCGTTTATTTTTTATATGTTCCTAGAGAAAACTGAGTTAAAAGATGTTAGTAGCAATGATGCGGAATTGTTCCGTGATCTGAGGATTATCCTCATTGCTGCACAGAGAATTATGTCCTTGATGCACCGCTAGGTGACATACCTATTGCAGGAGCAGATGTAGACGTTATGAACGTTTTGACAAAAGCTCGGTATGATGACTACTTGATAGTTTAAGTGCACCATGCTTTATGGCTTAGAACCGGGACTTCAAAAACGTTTTGAACGCCACGGAGCATATAAGATGTTCGAAGAGTTGAAATTAGTATTTCATACTCATGCCCGTGTCGAGAGGTATAAGACTTCTGACAGTACTTTGCCTACAAGATGGAGGAGAATAGCTCAACCAGTGAGCATGTGCTCAGATTGTCTAGGTACTACAATTACTTGAATCAAGTGGGAGTTAATCTTCCAGATAAGATAGTAATTGACAAAGTTCTCTAGTCACTATCACCTAGTTAGTAGAACTTCGTGATGAACTATAATATGCAAGGGATGACGAAAGGAATTCCCGAGCTCTTCGCAATGCTGAAGTCGGTGAAGGTAGAAATCATGAAAAAGCATCAAGTGTTGATGGTTAACAAGACCACTTGTTTCAAGTAAAGGGCAAAGGGATAGAAGGGGAACTTCAAGAAGAATGACAAGCAAGTTGTCACTCCCGTGAAGAAACCCAAAGCTAAAACTCAAGCCTGAAACTAAGTGCTTCTACTGCAAAGGAAATGGTCACTGGAAGTGGAACTGCCCTAGATACTTGGCGGATAAGAAGGATGGCAAAGTGAACATAGGTATATTTTGATATACAGATTATTGATGTGTACTTTACTAGTGTTCATAGCAACCCCTGGGTATTTGATACCGGTTCAGTTGCTAAAATTAGTAACTCAAAACGAGAATTGCAGAATGAACAGAGACTAGTTAAAGGTGAAGTGACGATGTGTGTTGGAAGTGGTTCCAAGATTGATATGATCATCATCGCACACTCCCTATACTTTCGTGATTAGTGTAAAACCTAAATAAATGTTATTTGGCATTTGCGTTGAGCATGAATATGATTTGATCATATTTGTTGCAATACGGTTATTCATTTAAAGTCATAGAATAATTGTTATTCTGTTTACATGAATAAAACCTTCGATGGTCATACACCCAATGAAAATAGTTTGTTGGATCTCGATCGTGGTGATACACATATTCATAATATTGAAGCCAAAAGATGCAAGGTTAATAATGATAGTGCAACTTATTTGTGGCACTGCTGTTTAGGTCATAATGGTGTAAAGCGCATGAAGAAACTCCATAGTGATGGACTTTTGGAATCACTTGATTATGAATCACTTGGTGCTTGCGAACCATGCCTCATGGGCAAGATGACTAAAACTCCGTTCTCCGGAAAAATGGAGCGAGCAACAGATTTGTTGGAGATCATACATACAGATGTATGTGGACCAACGAGTGTTGAAGCTCGCGGCGGGTATCGTTATTTTCTGACCTTCACTGATGATTTGAGCAGATATGGGTATATCTACTTAATGAAGCACAAGTCTAAAACATTTGAAAAGTTCAAAGAATTTCAGAGTGAAGTGGAGAATCATCGTAACAAGAAAATAAGAGTTTCTACGATATGATCGTAGAGGTAAAATATTTGAGTTAGCGAGTTTGGCCTTCAGTAAAAACAATGTGAAATAGTTTCACTACTCACGCCACCTGGAACACCATAGTGTAATGGTGTGTCCGAACGTCATAACCGTACTTTATTAGATATGGTGCAATCGACGTTTCCTCTTACCGATCTACCACTATCGCTTTTGGGGTTATGCATTAGAGACAGATATATTCATGTTAAATAGGGCACCATCTAAATCCGTGGAGATGACACCGTATGAACTGTGGTTTGACGAGAAACCTAAGCTGTCATTTCTTTAAGTTTGGGACTGTGATGCTTATGTGAAAAAGTTTCAACATGATAAGCTCGAACCCAAATCAGAGAAGTAAATCTTCATAGGATACCCAAAAGAAACTGTTGGGTACACCTTCTATCACAGATCCGAAGGCAAGGTCTTTGTTGCTAAGAGTGGATCCTTTCTAGAGAAGGAGTTTCTCTCGAAAGAAGTGAGTGGGAGGAAAGTGGAACTTGATGAGGTAATTGTACCTTCTCCCGAATTGGATAGTAGTACATCACAGAAACTGGTTCCAGTGATTCCTACACCAATTAGTGAGGAAGCTAATGATGATGATCATGAAACTTCGGATCAAGTTACTGCTGAACTTCGTAGATCAACCAGAGTACGTTCCGCACCAGAGTGGTACGGCAACCC
>LR738709.1:440151951-440163565 GCA_902687465.1 Secale cereale | reverse complement strand
ATAAAGCCAGCCACCCCCCTCCAACCACCGTCGCCGCACCCCGCCCCTCGCCGCAAGCCGCCCCGCCGCCGCGACGCCAGCCCCGCCGCCAGCACGCCGCCGGCCGCCGCCCTCGCTGCCGCTAGCCGCCGCCCTTGCCGCAGCTGCCCGCCCTCGCCCCGCAGCCGCCGCCCTCGCCCGCCGCCGACAGTTCTCGAGGTAGCCATCGCCGGTTTTCTCTAGAAGACCGTTGTTTTTTAAGAACCTCTAGTCGTTTTTTTAGAATCGGTTTTATTAGATCGGTTTTCTGTTTTTGTTTTTCTGGTTTAGATAAGTAGTGAACGTTCGCCCGTTCGTTCGTTCTAACGAACGAATTCGCCTTTTAGTCTCAGCCGACGAACGTCCGTTCGTTAAGCTGTTTTAGTTTTCTTTTTCGCAGTTATTTTCTGATCGCGATCTCAGATCCGATCTTCGTTTTAGTTTAACTTTTCGCTCGTTTGTCGGAATCAGGTGATTCAAGCGCCTGGAGTTTTGTATCGAAATTCTCTTTCCGTTTAACCTAGTCGCTCAAGCGTTTACCTCTATTAAATTTGGACTTAGATCCAGATTGGTTCGGTAGTTGTTTCTCTTTCGCCTTTCGTCTTTCGTTGTTTTTCTTTTGCCGTTTCTTTTGCAAACCGGAGTTCTTAAGTTGAACTTTCTAGTTAGATCTTTTATTTGAGATTTACCCGTGCATTAGTTAAGTACTTATTGTGTGCTTGTTTGTTTGTTTGCGATAGAGTACCCGGAGTGCGCTGCTTGCTACTTTGAATCTCTAGGTTTTGCGGATCATCAGCAAGGCAAGTAACACTTTGATCATACTTTCCAATTACCCAGTTTTTATTGCATTAGTCCAAACCCTCACACATTGCATGAGTAGGATTAATTAACTTGTTGGCCTGGGAAGTAGATTGAGGTAGTACCTATTACCTGCATACATTCAAACCTTTGGGAGTTATATCTACGTTTGCTATTAGGACATGCTATGCTCGTAGACGTGGATTGGGTGAGTGTATCCATGACAGATGTGAGTTTGTTAATTAATGGTTCAACTTAAGGTGGCAACATTAATACACATCTGGGTGGATTGAGGCATCTGGGTATTCCAGGGATTGCCTGTTTTTCTTTTGTACCGCCACCCAGGCTCAAAGGGATCATGAGACTATTCATACTAGAAAATTCCGTGTGCAGCCACAATGCTATTATGGGCTCTAGCATAGTATGAGTAAGTTGTGCGAACATCTACAGTGGTGGACTAGCAGATGTAGGGGATGTAGGTTGGTACGGTTCACCCGGTCGTAGGTGCTAGTGCTTCTGAAAGACCGTGTCTCGGTTATCCGTTTCTCAAACATCATGCAGTGCGAGAAATCAAACGGAGGAGATCGGGTCTTGTGGGAAAAAGTGCACAAACCTCTGCAGTGTGTACAAACTGATCATGATTAGTTGTGTCCCCGGTTACGGACGTCTTGAGTATCTAGTACTTGAATATCATGTGAATCTCATCATGTTACTCTAATTAATATTGTTGGGTTTAATGATGAATTTTAATTGGGGTTGAGAGGATGTCTTTCTTCTCAACGATGTTTCAACTACCATGATAGTTAACTAAAATGTATTCCTTTGAAGTAGGGAAAAACTGGCTTTACGCAAAACTGTAACCATAGAGCTTTCCACCAGCCATATTGCATATAGTATAGCTTTACTTTCAATTGCTCTCTTGTGTTGCTTTGCCAGCATATTCCATGTGCTGACCCGTTTTCGGGCTGCAACGTTTTATGTTGCAGACTTTTTAGACGACGAGTAAGATGCATTTTAGGTCGTGGTTCTATAATCAGTGATGCTGTTGGAGTTGATGGACTCACTTATCTTCCAAGCCTTCCGCTGTTATCGTGTTAGATGGCCTTCAGCCATTTTTATTGTAATAAGTTCATCGTTGGAACTATCGATGTAATAAGTGTGTGATTGCTACTCTGTTATAAATCCTTCAAGTATTGTGCGTGTCAGCATTACTGATCCAGGGATGATACTGATGCACAGAGATCAGACTGTTTGAGGTCTGGTCGCTACAAGATGGTATCAGAGCACACGCTGACTGTAGGACACGACCACTAAGATAAAGCCCTAGAGCACTATTCACTCTTCTCTTTTCTGACTCCTCATCTTTTCTACTCTTTTAGGATGGTGGATGCAAATAACAAGTTCATGCAGCCGGATGACGATACACCATTTGGACGACACCTGAAGGAAGTCACCAGATATCTAAACATTGGATTACCAAGTTTCACCGGAACCTACAATGCCACTCTACCTGAGGAGGAGCGTTGGCTAATTCAAGCTCAAGTTCCAGGAAGGACGTTCAAGCCCGTCAACGCACTCATAGCATTTTCCTTTAATGCGCCTACATGGAGCCTAGGCAGGAGCATGGCAGCCCACATCGCTATGGGAAGGATGGGAGAAGTCTACAAGCAGGAGCTAAAGGACATTATCTACCAGATTTGTGGACGCCGAGATGAGAATTGGGATATGATCAGCACCCGGAAGGATAGATCCATTGCAGCCTTCATCCAGGAGTTGAACCATCACATTCGTCGCCAGGAGCACCATATGTGTGCACGGATGATAGATTTTAAAAAAGCCCTAAATAGGAATTTGGAGCTAGAGGAAGAACTCAAGTCTACGCGCGACGGATACGAGGAGGAGATGCTAATACTTGTGGAAAAGAATGATGACTTGACACGGAAGTTAGGGATACTCATGGGAGAAGAAGACGAGGAAGAAGAACCCAAGGAGATTCCACCGGAAGACTACATTATCATCGACGACACGGATTCGGAACCCAATGATAGCAAAGACGAAGACTATGAAGATGAAGTTGGGGCAGATATAATGGAATCCTCTGTCGATCAAAATTTTTAGAAGACCTTCCCTTGACTAGTAGTTTTTTTCCATTCAGTAGACTTAGATCACTTTTGTAACGATTAGACCCGTGTAAGCCCTTGCTTGAAATTGATTGGTGTGATAAATTGTGTGTCTGCCTCATGTGCATATGGGTAGTGATTTTCCCTTAGACCTTTTTCTATTCTAATCTCTTCCCTCTACAACCATCAGGTGCCTCCAGGACGTGAATTTGAGTTTCCCCCTGAGCTCACCCAGTTGATCCAGCAGCAGAACACCCTGATGCAACTTCTTGTTCAGAACACTCAGAACAACCACAACAACAACAACAACCCTCCACCACCACCACCACCCGTGGACAACCTGACACGTTTCTTAAGGTTGCAACCACCAGTATTTGCTAGCAGCATCAAACCAATAGTGGCTGATGACTGGCTACACAAGATTGGAAGGGATTTGACCATCGCCAATTGCTCAGATGTTGAGAAGGTGCGATTTGCCGCACACCAGTTGTCTGGACCAGCCGCAGCATGGTGGGAGAATTACACAGCCACTTACCCCATAGCCAATGTGACTTGGGATCAGTTTCAGCAAGCTTTTCGTACCGCCCATGTCTCAACTGGAGCTATGAGTATAAAGAAGCAGGAGTTTCGCAATATGCGCCAAGGAAATCGTACTGTGGCTCAGTACGTGGATGAGTTTAGTACCCTATCTCGTTATGCCCCAGATGATGTGGCCACAGATGCCGCTAAGTAGGAGAGATTTATGGAAGGGTTGAATGATGAGATGAGTGTACAGTTGATGGTGGCAACTTTCAATAACTACCAGGAGCTGGTTGATCGCGCCCTAATGATTGAAAGGAAGCATCAACAGATTGAAAATCGCAAGAGGAAGTATGGACAAGGAAGGTATAACTCTGGAGCACAGCAGAAGCCCCGTTTTATGCCTAAAACGGTAGGACAGTTTCAGCATACCCATGGAGGAGGTAGCTCGCACAATCATAATGGCCCTAAGAATGGAAATGGGAATGGAGCAAATGGAAACCAGAGCTGCCCTACACCGTCCACACCCACCAAGAAGTATTTCAGCCATGTCACTTGTTTCAAGTGCGGTAAGAATGGACATTATGCCACTGACTGCCCAGAAGCTAAGAATGGGAACGACAATGGAAGCGCCGCGAAGAAGCCCAACCCCTTCAACAAAGGACAAGTGAATCACGTTAGCGTGGAGGAGGTTGAAGCCCAGCCAGATGCAGTAATAGGTAAGTTTTTAGTTAAGTCCTTTACTGCACTCGTTCTTTTCGATACTGGTGCATCGCATTCATACATTTCAAGGGGATTTGTGGATAAGTGTAAGCTGCCAACCCAAGCACTTAGATCGCCCATGTTAGTAACCTCACCAGGAGCGGAGTATATGGCTAAGTTATGGTGTGATCAGTTTCCATTAAGGATTGGTAATTACATTTTCCCTTTGGACCTAATAGTATTGGAATCTCAAGGACTGGATGTGATATTAGGCATGGATTGGTTATCTAAGTATGAAGGGAATATTGAATGTGCCAGTAAGACCATTTTGCTTACTACGCCAGAAGGAAGGAGGATCAAGTATGTATCCCGGCATGAGCCGAAGAGGAACAGATTAAATTCCTTATCAGGAGTTGTTCAAGATGAAGTACCCGTGGTGAAGGATTTCCCTGACGTATTTCCAGAAGAACTGCCAGGAATGCCACCTGACAGAGATATAGAATTTTCGATTGAGCTTTTGCCAGGCACCGGGCCAATTTCCAAGAGACCATATAGGATGCCCGCAAAGGATTTGGAGGAAATTAAGAAACAGATTAAGGAGTTACTGGATAAAGGATTTATACGCCCAAGTTCTTCGCCTTGGGGTTCGCCAGTACTTCTAGTGGAGAAGAAGGATGGATCGTTAAGAATGGTTGTTGATTACCGAGGACTGAACGAAGTAACGATCAAGAACAAGTACCCACTGCCGATGATCAATGATCTGTTCGATAGGTTGCAAGGACCTAAGGTATTTTCCAAGATCGATCTGCGATCAGGGTACCATCAATTGAAGATCCGGGAGCAGGGTATACCTAAGACGGCCTTTACTACCAGGTACGGGTTGTAAGAGTATACCGTTATGTCTTTTGGTCTGACTAACGCACCGGCATACTTTATGAACCTGATGAACAAAGTGTTTATGGAATATTTGGATAAGTTCGTCGTAGTGTTCATAGATGATATATTGATCTTCTCGAAGGATGAAGAGGAGCATGCAGAGCATTTGCGTTTAGTATTGGAGAAGCTCCGAGAACATCAGTTATACGCCAAGTTTAGCAAATGTGAATTTTGGTTGAAGGAAGTCGGATTTCTCGGACACGTTATATCTGGAGAAGGAATAGCAGTAGATCCCGCCAAGGTGGACACTGTGACCCATTGGGAAGCACCGACAACAGTTGGAGAGATCCGGAGTTTTCTTGGACTTGCAGGATACTACCGGAGATTTATCGAGAATTTCTCAAAGATTGCAAAGCCTATGACGGAGTTGTTAAAGAAGGACACCAAGTTCAGATGGACAGATGAATGTGAGGCCAGTTTCCAGGAATTAAAGAAACGTTTGGTCTCATCACCTGTGTTGATTCTTCCAGATCAACATAAGGATTACGAGGTGTACTACGACGCTTCACGTCGAGGACTTGGAGCAGTTCTTATGCAGGAAGGAAGAGTTGTTTCGTATGCTTCACGACAACTGAAACCTCATGAGTTGAACTATGCCACACATGATTTGGAGTTAGCAGCCGTAGTGTATGCCTTGAAGACGTGGAGACACTTTCTCATTGGAAACCATTGTGAAGTATATACGGATCACAAGAGTTTGAAGTATATATTCACTCAGAAGGAGTTAAATCTCAGGCAAAGGAGATGGCTGGAACTCATTAAGGACTATGACATGAGATTGCATTATCATCCCGGAAAGGCTAACGTAGTAGCCGATGCGCTAAGCCGCAAGAGCCATGTCAATGCCCTAATAATGGAGGAATTTCCAAAGGAGTTAGCCGAGGACTTACGAGAACTACGTTTGGAGATAGTTCCGAGAGGCTATGTAGCAACACTAGAAATCCAGTCTACCTTGATGGATAAAATCAGAGAAGCTCAGAAAACTAACGAGGAGGTTGCCTCCATAAAAGAGAGGATGAGCGAAGGAAAAGCTAAAGGATTTCGTGAGGATGAACACGACACCTTATGGTTTGAGGACCGCGTCTATGTGCCTAATGACCCGGAGATCAGGAAATTGATTTTACAGGAGGCCCATGATTCACCATACTCGATTCACCCAGGAAATACTAAGATGTATTTGGATTTGAAGGATATTTTCTGGTGGACCGGTATGAAGAAAGATATTGCGGAGTATGTAGCAGTTTGTGATGTATGTCACAGAGTGAAGGCAGAACATCAGAAGCCGGCAGGATTGTTACAACCATTGCCAATACCCGAATGGAAGTGGGATAAGCTAGGTATGGATTTTATTACGGGACTACCCAGAACTCGTTCTGGCTATGACTCGATTTGGGTCGTAGTCGATCGTTTAACAAAGGTAGCTCATTTCATCCCCGTAAAGACTACCTATACCAGTGCAAAGTTGGCAAAGATATACATGATCCGAATAGTATGTCTGCATGGAGTTCCGAGGAGCATCGTATCAGATAGAGGAACCCAGTTTACCTCAAAGTTCTGGAATCAGTTACATGAATCTTTGGGTACCAGGCTAGAGTTTAGCACAGCTTTTCACCCGCAAACAGATGGATAGACTGAAAGAGTCAATCAGATTTTGGAGGATTTGCTGAGAGCCTGTGCACTAGATTACGGATCTAGTTGGGATGACAATTTGCCGTATGCCGAGCTTTCTTACAAGAACAGTTATCAATCCAGTTTGAAGATGGCCCCTTTCGAAGCGCTATACGGAAGGAGATGTAGGACTCCGTTGTCGTGGGACGAAGTTGGAGACCGACCGTTGTTTGGACCAGACTTGATCAAAGAGTCTGAGGAGAAGGTTAAGTTTATTCGAGATAGACTGAAGGTAGCTCAGTCCAGGCAGAAAAGTTATGCAGACTCGAAGCATAAGGAGATAACTTATGAGATCGGAGACAGAGCATACTTGAGAGTATCGCCTCTGCGAGGAGTCAAACGTTTCGGAGTTAAAGGAAAGTTAGCCCCGAGATTTGTGGGACCTTACCATGTTTTGGAACGCATGGGAGAGGTTGCCTACAAGTTGGAATTGCCCGAAGGATTGTCAGGAGTGCACGATGTGTTTCACGTTTCGCAGCTTAAGAAGTGCCATGCGGAGATGGCCGATATACCGCTTAGAGACACAATACTCCTGGAAGCGATTTAGTTGGACAGTGATCTGACCTACGAGGAGAAGCCTGTTAAGATCCTCGAATTTTCGAGCAGAGTCACCCGCAGCAAGGTTATCAAGTTTTGCAAAGTTCTGTGGAGTCACCACACCGAGGAAGAAGCCACCTGGGAACGAGAAGATGATCTACGCAAGGACCACCCTCACCTATTTTCTAGCCAACCCGAATCTCGAGGGCGAGATTCATCTTAAGGGGGGGTAGGTTTGTAACATCCCAAATTTTCAATTTGGAATGTTATACATTAGATCATTATGCATATCATATTTTCTTGCTTTGGGTGATCCGAGAAAATCCTAAGCAACTCAAGGACCCTCGAAGAGAGTTGGGGATTTCTAAATTTTCATACTTGAGGTTTCTCAAATTTTGAAAATAGGATCGTTTGATTTTATTTATTTCTTCTTCAAGTATTTCTACCATAAAGATATGAGAGAGGGAGTAAAATGACTCTCACAAAATAAAGAAATACGGAAGATTTAATAAAAAGATCAAACAAGTTTTATTTGGAGTTTATTTAGATTTTATTTGAATGAGGAAAAATTAAATGTTTTCAAAAATGCATTTTAGTGCCAAGAAAATGTTCATCTTGTTCTAAATATTTTATTTAGACGGTGAAAATATGTTTTGGCAATTTCTAGATTTTATTTTATTTTTTCTAGAGTTTTTTTAGCGCCGGCGTAGTTGTTTAAAAAAAAGATGTAGGGGGACCGACCCGACTGGGCCGAGGCCCAGCCGAACCGGCCCATCGCCCCGTCGCCGCCTTCCCCGCGTCGCCCGCCGTGGCCGACTCGGACACCGCTGCCGACCGCCATGGCCTTGCCCCCTCCCCAAGCCAGCCACCCTCCCTCCTATATAAAGCCAGCCACCCCCCCTCCAACCACCACCGCCGCACCCCGCCCCTCGTTGCAAGCCGCCGCGACGCCAGCCCCGCCGCCGCACCGCCAGCACGCCGCCGCCCTCGCCGCCTCTAGCCGCCGCCCTTGCCGCCGTTGCCCGCCCTCGCCCCGCAGCCGCCGCCCTCGCCCGCCGCCGGCAGTTCTCGAGGTAGCCGCCGCCGGTTTTCTCTAGAAGACCGTTGGTTTTTTTAAGAACCCCTAGTCGTTTTTTTAGAATCGGTTTTATTAGATCAGTTTTCTATTTTTGTTTTTCTGGTTTAGATAAGTAGTGAACGTTCGCCCGTTTGTTCGTTCTAACGAACGAATTCGCCATTTAGTCTCAGCTGACGAACGTCCGTTCGTTAAGCTGTTTTAGTTTTCTTTTTCGCAGTTATTTTCTGATCGCGATCTCAGATCCGATCTTCGTTTTAGTTTAACTTTTCGCTCGTTTGTCGGAATCAGGTGATTCAAGCGCCTAGAGTTTTTTTATCTAAATTCTCTTTCCGTTTAACCTAGTCGCTCAAGCGTTTGCCTCTGTTAAATTTGGACTTAGATCCAGATTGTTTCGGTAGTTGTTTCTCTTTCGCCGTTCGTCTTTCGTTGTTTTTCTTTTGCCGTTTCTTTTGCAAACCGGAGTTCTTAAGTTGAACTTTCTGGTTAGATCTTTTATTTGAGATTTACCCGTGCATTAGTTAAGTACTTATTGTGTGCTTGTTTATTTGTTTGCGATAGAGTACCCGGAGTGCGCCGCTTGCTACTTTGAATCTCTAGGTTTTGCGAATCATCAGCAAGGCAAGTAACACTTTGATCATACTTTCCAATTTCCCAGTTTTTATTGCATTAGTCCAAACCCTCACACATTGCATGAGTAGGATTAATTAACTTGTGGGACTGGGAAGTAGATTGAGGTAGTACCTATTACCTGCATTACATTCAAACCTTTGGGAGTTATATCTACGTTTGCTATTAGGACATGCTATGCTCGTAGACGTGGATTGGGTGAGTGTATCCATGACAGATGTGAGTTTGTTAATTAATGGTTCAACTTAAGGTGGCAACATTAATACACATCTGGGTGGATTGAGGCATCTGGGTATTCCAGGGATTGCCTGTTTTTCTTTTGGACCGCCACCCAGGCTCAAAGGGATCATGAGACTATTCATACTAGAAACTTCCGTGTGCAGCCACAATGCTATTATGGGCTCTAGCATAGTATGAGTAAGTTGTGCGAACATCTACAGTGGTGGACTAGCAGATGTAGGGGATGTAGGTTGGTACGGTTCACCCGGTCGTAGGTGCTAGTGCTTCTGAAAGACTGTGTCTCGGTCATCCGTTTCTCAAACATCATGCAGTGCGAGAAATCAAACCGAGATCGGGTCTTGTGGGGAAAAGTGCACAAACCTTTGTAGAGTGTACAAACTGATCATGATTAGCCGTGTCCCCGGTTACGGACGTCTTGAGTATCTAGTACTTGAATATCATGTGAATCTCATCATGTTACTCTAATTAATATTGTTGGGTTTAATGATGAATTTTAATTGGGGTTGAGAGGATGTATATCTTCTCAACAATGTTTCAACTACCATGATAGTTAACTAAAATGTATTCCTTTGAAGTAGGGAAAAACTGGCTTTACGCAAAACTGTAACTATAGAGCTTTCCACCAGCCATATTGCATATAGTATAGCTTTACATTCAATTGCTCTCTTGTGTTGCTTTGCCAGCATATTCCATGTGCTGACCCGTTTTCGGGCTGCAACGTTTTATGTTGCAGACTTTTCAGATGACGAGTAAGATGCCTTTTAGGTCGTGGTTCTATACTCAGTGATGCCGTTGGAGTTGATGGACTCACTTATCTTCCAAGCCTTCCGCTGTTATCGTGTTAGATGGCCTTCAGCCATTTTTATTGTAATAAGTTCATCATTGAAACTATCGATGTAATAAGTGTGTGATTGCTACTCTGTTATAAATCCTTCAAGTACTGTGCGTGTCAGCATTACTGATCTAGGGATCACACTGATGCACAGAGATCAGACTGTTTGAGGCTTGGTCGCTACAACTTCTTCATTATTTTGAATTGAACTTACTGATTCTTTTTCTTTAGTAACCGAAAGAATCCGAGTTTTCAAATATATAATCAAACTGCTCCATTTTTTAAGTTAGAACTTTTTTGTTTTATTTCTTTTAGTAACGGAAAAAAAAATCTAGGTTTGTAATAAACATCAAATCGCTCATCTATTTTAATTTGAACTTCAGGTTTTCTTCATAAATTAGAAAGATCCATCAACATCCATGGGAAAATTGTTTGAAATTTTTTGTTTCTCATTTTCTTTAACCTCTCGATTTATTAATTTTGAACTTTCAGAGTTAACAAGTCCATTTATACATGAACTTCTCGACGATATGTCCCTGACCGGCTCAAGTTTTATGCATTCTTATATATACAAAAAGGAGAGGGAAATAGAAAAATGTTGCATTCTTGGACACCACTAACACTTTTTGAGAGCATAGTATTCCACTGTAATTTTTTGCATAATTTTGCCACAAAAAATGACGTTTTTTGTTGTTGTTAACATCTGGTAGCCTTACTTGATTTTTTTTATGGAATTATTATACTAATAGAACTGCTGCAGGTATTCTTGTTGAACTGCTACTGAATGATGGCAAAACATGATTTCTTGTGTACTCCCGTGTAAAAACGCAACACGCGAAGCATCAACCATGTCGAGAACATATATATTTGAGAAACAACTCCACCCAGTTTTGCGCCGTCTTTCAATCACAAAACAAACAGCAGACCACGTACATTTTACAACCAGAACAATTAACATTTCAAGAGCCAAGGAGATGCTAGGAAGAAACAAGCAGAGGAGCTGCAGTTGTAGCAGAGCAGATGCAGATGTTGGTGATCTTGTTCTATACGTAACAAACAAGCAGAACAACAAGAAAAATTGGTGCCGGTGCATTTTTAGGGTGGGAGGACTGGAGCAGGCCTCACAGACAAACACATCAGCACACACACATTGACCTGAAGTTGTTCCGAACAAAGAAAAAAACATGGAACTCAAGTGGTTTGCGAGGCCGAACTAAGTCAAGGCTATTTTGAGATTTTGGGCAAGATCAAGAGAAACCAGCAACATGTCCTGAAGGAAGGAAGCTGCCATGCAGTTGGAAGTCCAGCGGCGTCGCGCGATGCAAGATGTTGTGAAGATAAGCGAAACCACCAAGTGGTTCAGCGGCGTCCGACATGGTCGCCCCAGAGGACGGCGATAGAGACAATGACCCCCATTGGTGGTGAGCCGGAGGGATTCCCCCGCACGCAGCTTCTCGTGCCTCTTCGGGGGTCGCGGCCAGCTAGATCTTGCCGCCCCCTCGACTGGATCGACGCTCAGGTAGCTGGGGGGGGGGGGGG